>VZRU01012940.1:127844-145899 GCA_013398155.1 Pedionomus torquatus
AATAATTATAATCTTTATTATTATTATTAATTATTCTTTATTATAATAAAGAATTTTAGGAGTTCTTCTGACACTGAGATTGCATGAATGGCAGAAGGGATGTACAGTGATTAATGATAAACTTGAAATGGTAAAACAGGAAAAGTTTTTGAGTACTCTTGAAAAATCTCAAAATGTCTTGCCCTGTGAGATTTCTCAAAATTATTTTTGACACCTCTCCTCTTTCCTACTTGAACTACAATTCCTTTTCCTTTCTCCTAATCAGATCCATGCTGTTCTCTAAATATATTGTTGATAAGGAATAAAAGAGTCATTGAGCACTCAACAACTACTTAATTCACTTCACAGATTTTAGAATTTTGCAAAGGAGGAAACATAATATGCCTTTTCTTTCTAGTCCCTGGGAACTTTCAGAAGTTGAAGTATTTAAAAAATGACGGTTTGTCTTGTTCAAAATGTCACTTCTGATAAGAAACTGAAATTAGTTTTAGGAAAATGAGTAAGACTTTTGGACACTGAAAAGACTCAGTGTGAGGAGTCTAATTGAAATTTTATTTTATTTTAAGGCTTAGATTGATTCAGCCAATGTTTGGATTAAATCAGTTTTTGGAAACAATTCTCCCAGTCCTTATGAAGTAATAGACAGTCTACAGGAAAATAAATCTTAGGGAAAATGTACATCATTTTAATGTGGGTGATGGTTACCTTGTTCAGATTTTTAGCAATGGCTGGAAAAATCCATTCAAGTCCTCTTTGCTTAAAAAGCTGAAGTGAATTTTATTCTATACATTTTAAAGGAAGAATAGGTTTGCAATAAAATATCTAATTGCACTAATGCAGAGTGAACCTGTGCCTTTAGACATATTTATATGTATACATATATTTGTATATATATATAAAAAAATATATATACACAAGTAAAAGATGCTGAAATCAATGAGAACTGTCAACACACAAGCAAGGACATATCTGATCCCAAGCAGTCCTCTCTAAAACACAGGAAGATAATGTTGTACTGAGCTTAAAAGCCTGCTTTTAACTCTTCCATTGGTACTCCATAATAGATTGTCAACACAGCACTGTGTCATGAACAGCAATTTAATTTCTATACTAGGCCCAACACGATTTCAACATTAGTTTAACATTTAAGTTTTCATTTAGAGAATGCTATTTCCATGTTATGAGAAATGAAGCCATAAAATGTACGCCTTTTGGAAAGAACCATTTTACCAGAGAACTAAGCAATAGCAGCAATTTGTCTCCTTGTTGTAAGAACATGCACTTCCACTATGAGCAATGGATGCTGCTTTTACAGCTATGCCATCTCTTCACCCTATAACAACCACAAAATGAAGACCAGGCAGGCTGGAGTGTGCCACATGCTGCAGCTTGGCTTCATGCCCACAAGATTATATCTGGGAATTTCCATCACAAGGCTTTTATTCTCTACCCTACACTGCAGAATTTATACTGCTGTGCAACTCAAAGTAATTACAACACAAAGGGATAGAATTTGAGAATATGAAATGGATACAAAAGGAATGCACGTAATGCATTTTCATTTAGTATTGAGGCCATTATAAGCAGCCAGAGTTTTGAGGAGAGAGGAGATTCCTACCTTTTCTGGAGATCTTCACCAGCTTCCATACCCTGTCTCAGAAAAGTGACTTTGTTTTTTTGGCCCTGACAAACTCAGCGAGATACTGCTGTGCAAATTAGCATGGCCTGAATGCAGCTGCAGTAATTTATGCTAGCTGAGATTTTGTGGCTGCTTTCCAAGGTAATTCCTACCAAATATTCATGTATTCCTTCCCTTTGTATAAAGAAAAACCTTACCACACTTTGCTTCGTCAGAGCCATCTTTGCACTGAGGTAGGTTGTCACAAAGGTTATGCAATGGTATGCACTCCCCACTACCACACTGATGCTCATCAGTTGCACAAGCTCCTGAAGGAAAACAGGAAAGGAAAATAAATCCATAATTACAAGGCAGGTTGATGTTCCCTGGAGAACACACGGTTGACCTGAAAGAAAGATTGAGTTAATAGTATGCAGAACCTTTGATTTCCTTTCCTTTTGTATCCATGTCTTTTTCAAAGTAAAGAGGATTTTCAGATAAATAGAAGTTAATTGGATTATATGTTCTATAAACAGCTGGGAGAAGTCTACAATCCCTAGTCTTTTTTCTCATGAGGCTTTTCAGCTTACCAGGTGTCTGCTGGAAATATAATACAGCAGAAAGGAAACATGCTAGGAGGTTCCTGGAGTGTGTGGAAGAAAACTTCCTGACACAGCTGGTGAGTGAGCCAACTAGGGAAGGCACCTCACTGGATTTATCGTTTATGTACAGAGAAGTGTGTGATGTGATGGTTGAAGGCCTTCTTGGCAGTAATGATAATGAAAAGACAGATTTTTTGATTCTTGGAGAGGTAAGGAATGGGGGTCAGCAAAACTCCTGCCTTGGACTTCTGGAGAGCAGACTTTGACCTATTTAGGAGACTGACAAAATTTCTTGGGAGGCAGTCATGAAGGGCAAAGGAGTCCAGGAAGGCTGGGCATTCTTCAAGAGGGAAATCTTAAAGGTGCAGGAATCTATGGGGTCAAATGGGATCTGTCCAGGGGTACTGAGGGAGCCGGCAAGTCCTCACCAAGCCACTTTTAAAAATTTTTCAGCAATCCTGGCTAATCAAGAAGGTCTCAGTTGTCTGGAAGTTAGCAAATGTGATGCCCATCCACAAGAAGGGCCGTAAGGAAGCAGGCCTGTCAGTCTAACCATGATGACAGGGAAAGGTTATGCAGCAGATCATCTTGAGTGCTCTCATATGGCATATACAGGACAATCACATGATAGTCAGTCCAGCCAGTATGGTTTAAGAAAGGCAGGTCCTGCTTGACAAACCTAATGACCTTTGGCAAGGTGACCTGATTAGTGGATGAAGGAAATGCTGTGGATGGTGTTTACCTGGACTATAGTAAATCCTTTGGCACTGTTTCCCACAGTATTCTCCTGGAGAAACTGGCTTAGATGGGTGTAGTCTTCATTGGCTGAAAAACTGGCTGTGTGTCCAGACTCAGAGTTGTGATGAATGCCTCACCTCAAATACAGTTTCGGGCCCCTCACTACAAGGAAGACACTGAGGTGCTGCAGCGTGTTCGAGAAGGGCAAGAAAGCTAGTGAAGGGTCTAGAGCACAAGTCTTATGAGGAATGGCTGAGGGAACTTGGGGTTGTTTAGTCTGGAGGAAAGGAGGTTGAAGGGAGACCTTATTACTCTCTATAGCTACATGAAAGGTTGTAGCAAGATGCGTGTTGGTCTCTTCTCCCACGTATCGAGTGGTGGGACAAAAGGAAATGGCTTCAGGTTGATCCAGGAGAGGTTTCGGATGGCTATTAGGAAAAATTTCTTCCCTGAAAGGCTTATCAAGAGTTGGAATATGCTGTCAAGGAAGTGGTATAATCACCATCCCTGGAGGTATTTAAAAGATATGTAGATGTGGGGCTTAGAGACATGGTAGAGTGGTGGACTTGACAGTGCTAAATTAATGATTGGACTTGGTGATCTTGAAGGCCTTTTCCCATGTAAACAATTATATGACTCTAAGAATAAAATCTATGGTATTATTATACTTTATAGTTTCTGCTATATTTAACTTTGCTCAATTACTTGTGTTCTTCGGTTGCATGTCAGAAACTTTGGAGAGATAAAAAAAGTCATATCCTGATCAATCCCATCAAAAATGACTAAGAATTTAAAGTTCCAGATGTTCAACACTTTCACAAAAGTTTAGATATCTTAAAGTAAGTCAAGTCAAACAAATAAAGAAGCATTGAAAACCAAGAGTCTTCTTTTGAAAGTTGTCTGGAAGAAGAGGTGGAAGAGACAAAAATAACAGAAATTAATCAGAAAAGCATTCACAAAAGAAGGGTTAAGCTACTTCAGTGTCATTTATATAACAAAACCAGATGAGTTAGAACATTATATTTACTATTTGTTTCTGTGGTCAAAAAGTATTTTTAATGTCACCATTTTTTTATATTAACAGGAAATATGCAGTCATAAAATCAAGTGCTGTTGAAAAATTGTTGTACAATATGGAAGCAAAAGAATGTAGTTTATAAATCCTTATAATGTAGACCTTATAAAAGGTTTGAATTCCACACTTTCAGTGTTCATAACTAATATCAGATATTTCATAGAACTTAGGTTTAATTAGCTTTTTAAATTATATTGCATACTACCCAAAAATATTTATTTTCAAATTGTCCTTCCTTTTGAAAAGCAGTATTTCATGGGGAAAAAATATACAAAGAAAAATCTGCTTTTCTTTTAAAATTAAATTATTTTCTGACAACTTTTTTATCCTTGGACCATCAAGCTAATGATATTAGTCTCTGTCCTTTGGCTGCAGAGATCTTGAATAAGCATAATTCTTTCATAAATGGAACCTTTTTAATATAATTAATCAGAACTGGCAATGGTAATTTTAAAAGCTCTTCCTTGCTAAGCTTAATTTTTATTTTACAACAAAATGTGGTCAAAGTTGACTCTGCAAAGATACTGAACTGGCTAAAATAAAAGGCATAGTGTTGCTGGACTACAAAAATGTGATAGAAAAGGCAGGACAAGAAGAAGCAAAATAGTCAAATGTCCATTGAGGGGACATTTGAACACAAGGGGACTAAAGGGAGTTGTTTTTACAAAGGCAAACCAATGCTTAAATTTTTTTTTAAAGATTAAACAAATTAATATTATTATTACTGTTAGACTATAAAAAAGCTGCAGCTAGCTAAAAACAATGGGAGACAGTTGTATTTTATGATATTTAAAGTAAGAAAAAGAGTGTAGTTTTCTTGTAGACTTTCTGTTCATGCACATGAATGGTACTTCACATCTCTTGGTACATAGTGTTCTTTCTTTCTCTCCTTTTTTTTTTTTCCTGTCAGACTTCCACAGAAGTAATACAAAACTTCTAATTAGTTCTGTCAAGATTTGGCCTAGAGTTAGTGCAAGTATTTGTACTGGTAAACATATTGCTGTTCCGTGCACTTTAGCATTTGGCTTCATTTTTTATGTTTTTGGAGAGCTGACTGCTGAATTACTTAAATGACAGATAAGACTAATTGCGGTCCCCAACAAAAAGTACCTTTCAGAAGGGGATTGCCTGGGATCAGAAATACTGCTGTCCAAATACTGAAAAGACTAACTCTTCCCAGATCCTTCACATGCTAACAACAAAATTGTTGAAGGTGCAAAAAGGGGCAAACATTAATCAGTGTTACCCTATACAGGTTCCTCTCCTACTGGATGTGACCAATAATACATATTCTACAAATTAATTTAAACACACATTAATGACACCTTGAAATGAGTGTCAAATTGATGTTCTTTTCTGGGGCTTGTACAGGGAGTAGTTCATATTTGCCCTCTTAACACTTAAACAGTTTTTGGTCAAATTACCAAGGCAATTTTTTGCATAATATCACACAGAGTTGCAGATGATATACACATTGGTCCAACTACAGTAAAGAAAGATCCATCGCTTTTCATGCTAAAATCCAGAAAGTACACACAGGTAACTGCTGGGCTTTTCCTCTTCAAGCTTTTCATATATCTGTTGATCAAGGGCTCAGAGTCACCTTCCACTCTCCACTTTTTCTCAAACGTATTTGACCAGTGGTATAACTTTTTAAATACGTAGGTTCATATGCTTACCTAGATGATAGCTAGTAGTAAAGTTTGCAAGAAATCCCTTCTTTGTTGCAGTCTTGTCTGTAAGGAGGATTACAGTCATCTGGTTTGTTGTAGAGAAGACATCTGGCAATGGGCCTTGTCCTGTATAGACAGCTGTTCCCCAGGAGAACATGAATACATTTAAGCTGTTTTGTTCTTATGTATTTCAAAATGTTTTGGCTTCAAAAGAAAATACTACCTTATGAATACAGTTATTCCCCCAAACCTAACTAATAACAGATTGTAATGGTCACAGCTCAGGCCAGACACATCAAGACAGAAAAGTAAGATTCAACTAGGAGATTATAGCTCTGTTTGTCCACGTATATAAGCAGTCAAATTTATTGAGAAATTAATTTCATCTGGATTGCAAAGCAAGCTGAGTGTATGCAAACATTTGGAAGATGTGATGTCACATACTTCCTTAAGTTTTCTTTCTAGCTTCTGAGTCCCAAAATACATGGAGAAATGTAGAATGAAATTAGATAAAATGAATTTCCTTTATATTATATCCAACCCTTTGCTCCAGCGGTCTGATTACACTCATTTTAGTACCCAGTGGTGTTACTTGCCCAAAAGTAAGGAATTTGGCCCTCTGCCATCTCTGACTTCAACTACATCATGAATATTTTCCAGATCAAAAACCTGGAAATGAAGTTGAATGTTTTTTCCCTTTTCAGCGTTTAAGTACCAAACACCTAGAAAATAACACACACACAAAAATCACTTTTTCAGTTATTACATTTACTGTCTCACTTTCATGTTAAAAAATCTCTGCTAAACTATTAAGAATCACCCAAGAGACTTAGAAGTCTAAATCTTATCTTTAAAAGCAACTTATGCTGTCAAGATCCAAAATTAAATTACTTTCCCTAAAACACTTTTGAAAAATGGATTTAGGCTCCAAAGACATACCCACATGCATTTTTTGCCATTCATGACAACTATGAGTGTCCCTAAAGCAGCAAAGATAATTATTTTGTAATTGCAAAAAATACACAGTTGTATCACTTAAATCTGACTTGATAGCAAGATAATATTTATAATCAGTCAAAGTTACTTATCTTTCAAGTCTGATGTCTTTTTTGGAGAAGTATTTGTTTCTGTTTAGCCTTTACTTTATCATACTTAATCTATGTACGTGCAGATAATATGGAAATCTTGTAACAAAAGTAAAAAGAAACCAACCAGGTTTTAATTTTACTAGTGAGATATTTTCTTAGTAGTAAATTCTCATTTTGGAACTTGTCAAACTAATATCTGGAAATGAGAGGCGTACCTCGAGTGGGACAGAAACACAAAATTACAGCTTTTGTTATTAGCATCCCAAAGTAATTCTCTAGTTAAAGGTGAAGTAATAAATAATTAAAATTTCATTAAGAAACAATGAAAAAGTTCTCTTCTTTGCTTCATCCATCTGCAGCACATAGTGGACCACCTTGAAACGTTTTCCCTTTTGCCGGCTGTAGCTTAATCTAAATCTAATATCAGTAGAATAATGACATCTTTTCATTTGTATAACATGGTCAATAAAGAATCTCTTGCAAAAGTACATTCACACATTCTTAGAAAAGGTTAACTATTCAACAGAAAAGATATAATATTAACCTGGCAAATACATTGAGGTGTATTGGTAAAATGGGGACTTTCAGCACCTTGTCACTTGTTGCATTTACATAAAGATAGTTGACATCATGGGCATGAAGGAATTGACCTGTCTGAAGCAATGGATTATGCATGTCTTCATCACTTTTTAATAAACTGCTACATAATTCCTGAGTTTAGCTTAGACTTTTTTGCTTGACAACATCTGACTTGGGAAAGCAGATTTAGTATATCTACTTCTATATGGTTAAACTTTTCCTGAAGACTTGGAGAACAATTACTTACAAAAAGCTTGATTAGGGTAATTTTTTGGAAAATTTTCAGAGCTGAATGTATTATTTGTCTCCCATAGTTCAATTGGCCCTCCACAGTCAGCTGAAAAAGAAAATATTTCAAAAATATAATTAGCCTATTGTATTACTTTTGGAATCCATTACAACACAGATAATTTGGAAAAAGTAATTTTATGAAGAGGGTAGTTAAGCTAACTTCATAACTGTAAGGATTCAGTTACGGTGCCGTTGGTATAAAGCTTGACCAACAAGTTATGAGAAGCCAACACTCCAGTAAGGACACAGAGCATTGAGGAAACTGGGTGTGTAAGAAATTTACTGTCCTTATTAGTTACAGTGTCAAAGTCAGATATGCTGACACATACAGTCAATGTCACAGTGTTATCTACAGCTCTAGTTCTTATATTGCTCTTGGTGAAGTTCTAGTGCTCTGGTGCACAACTGTGTTTGTGATGGTGATATGAGAACTCTTCCCTATGTAGTGAAGGGAAGAACACAGTACATGCATCAGTTGGTGATTGCTGGTCTGCAAGCTGTGAACTTAACAGAAAATACGAAGAAAAGAATGTGATACAGTTGACTGTATAATTTACTAGTACAATAATATAAAATCTAGAAAATGCCAGGGAAGACACCTTCCCTCCAATATAATCTATTCATGCACTTAGTCTTGCTTAAAATCACACTGATCTCCTTGCAGCATTAGAAGGGATGCTCAAGTATAAAGCCCATTTTGTTATGTAGAAAATATACATCATAACTAAAGCCCCCTTATTCTGTTATTTTGATTTAATCAGGACTGTAAAAAACTTTTACAGTTAAACTTTGTAAATGGCAAAAGTAACCACTTGTTTTTTCCTTGAAACAACTGCTCCAATATAAAAGATCTTTATCGTAAAAATATATTTGTATTTCTATATAAAAACAAATATATTTTATTTAAAAGCGAATATTGTAGATATGTATATACACATGCACACACTCTCACACATAGACATCGCTAACTGTACTTTATATATTTAATCTTCTCTTTCAATAGGTAGTTTAGATGGTAGTTTACATCTGAAATACGTTTCATATTACAAAACTTCATACTGAGAAATAGTATCTTTTTTTACTTCAACTGTATGATCAGAATGAACTTTGTTGTTTTCCCAAACAATTGTTTACGATTACTTTATTAAAGAATAAACATCACTCCTCCATCTGCTTCAGGAAACAGAAGTTAAGGCAGAAGAAATCTGCCTTTAAAATTTTGTTTTGTTGTTTTATTCTTTGAATTAAAATTTATTTTTTTAACTTCCAGACTTGGCTAAACTTTAGCACTTGCCCACCCCTTACAGCTCAAATTTTGCATATCATTGTGACTGTCAGTATTGCATGCTCTGAGCCACTGCATAATCTGCAAGTCCTACTGAGTTTGCCCCTTGAATCCCTCTGGGCAGAAGCTCCACTAAATACAAGAAAGATTTGAACTTTCTCACAACAGCTATTTTATAGAAGTACTTCACCAAATCACTCCTGGCAAGAAATGATGAACTCTCTGAAAAGAAAAGGAGCTGTTAACAATCACACATTGACTAACGAGTGTATTATGTTTCATCCGTATGGCTCATAATGAGGACTACTTTCAGTAAACCTCATTAACAACAAATAGATTGCAATGACTTTCTTTTAAGGAGCGGTACTGCACACACAAATAGACACACAACTATTGTAAAGCTGCATGAAGAATATATGATTCTTAGCCAGCATCATCTAATGACATGAACAGAGCAAAACCAACTTTCTTAATAACAGAACAGGGACAATTTATGATGAAATCTGATCTGATATTGACTACACATAAGGTACATTGGTAATGATTTTCTTTTTCTTGCATGCAAAAATGATAGAAGTTGATTTTCCTCATGTGTGGGAAAAATACTTTAAAAATTTCCAGTGATCCTTAAATAGAAATTCATTTGGAGTTATTCATGTAGCTGTCAATTGTTAGAGAGCCAAACACCAGCTAACACCAATAATCTCAGTCTTTCCATTGAGCATAACAGACAATTTTCTCAACACTGTAGAAAATGATATGTGACATTCATAAAAAAAATGTCCTCTGTGCTTTGTCCAAAACTTTAATTTATATTGACATATACATCTTAAGTGTGGTATCTACACTGTAATTTCAAAACTGTCATTTGGGTTATAAAACAGATTATAAATGAATATGAAAATGAAAGAAACCTTTGTTTCAGATGAAAGTGTAAGGTGACTCTCTTGTGCAAAAGACAAAACCAAATCCAGCTTCTCTATCCCACCACCAAAATATTTTTTTTGACTTTTCAATGAACTTTTGGGACACTGTGAATTATACTGGTCCCCCTTACTGAAGTTCTAAGTCTAATAAAAGAAATTGGCTCAGCTCAAATTCTTTCATCTCTTGTTATAGATGTGACATTTGAAGTGAAATCATTAGTGTTAGTAAGCTTGCACCACATCCATCCAAGTAATTTCATATTTCTTTGAAGATGATTGATAACATTCCCCTTTTTTTTCAGCAGGTTACAGACAGCATATACATAGCATACCTCAACAAATTTATGCAAGCAAGCTAGGTTTTCCACAGTGACAGCTTAGACTATGCTTTTGTATCACTTTGAAGGACAGTATAGACCCCCTTTAATTTGTTTCACAAGGAGATATCCTCCACATGACAGCTTCCTTTTTTAAAATATTAACACTTGATAACCATATTCTGGGTGAGGACCTGTAGTTTGTATGACATTTCATTAGTGCTTTGACAGCAGCACTCAGCTACTATTTACCACAGGGTTGTTCTACTACTGATTATTAGACTGATGCTAACTTGTGAGGTGTGTTTAGCCACAGCACTTAAAGATGGCTGGAGGTGGCAGACATCAGCACCTCTCCACAGCATTACTTTAAGGAAAACTGCAGTCAAATTCAAAACTCACTTTGTTAAATTACAACTGAAAATACTAACATTATTAAAATTTAATTTTGCTGACAGAGACATCTTGGTGAACTTTGTCTCCCTGTATCTCAGAATGGAGCCATAAAACTGAATTTTGCTCTTATATTTAGAGGGTGTTGTTTTATTAGCTGTTCTGACGTAGAATATTTAGAAGTGAAAGATTTGAGATGATGATGATGAAAATATTAGTCCACAGTACTTCTTTATGAATACAATGGCAACAATCTTTTTCTATTATTTTAATTTTAGACCATTTTTATTTACTATATACTGTCAAGCCAACAACTAGCTGTCCTTTGTAAGTGACAGTAAATCTCATAGGAGGCAATTTTAGAACATATTCAGTGTTTTAATGGTTTTAAACCATCTGTGATCAGGTCTTTTGTTAAAATCTCTTTTCTTTTTCTTTTCTTTTTTTTTTTTTCCCCACAAAAAGTTCATGCCTCTTCCACAATAAATTACAAAGCCCTATCAGATATTTTAATGATTTTTTTTCCCCCACAAGCTGTATTCATTTTTATACTATTTTTTTTTGCTTTGAGTGTGCATGGACCTGGTTAACATCATATGCAGTCTTTCTTCATTGTTTTATATACATTTTCCAGATTTATAATGATAACTACATAATACTTTTTTTTTTTTTCATATTTTTCTCCGTGAGATGCCTCTAACTAGGTTTGTGAAAGTTGAAGAAGCTTAAATCTCTGTGCTTTCATCTAAAAGACTCTGCAATGTGAGGGGTATGGATCAAGTTGTACAACATGTCTGCAGAAGTGCATATGTGCTACTAGTAGAAACGCTTAATTAACCTCTACTTGACTTTGAGAAGATGGCAAAAATATGTGAACAAAAGGAACCTGCCTCCAGTTTCCCACTCAACATGGGATTCAGATAAGCTGTCAAGAAGAGAGTGAGAGTGAGAAATGAGGCCTCATCAAGCAGGAAGAAAGTCCACATCCATTATTACTAGACCAAGAACCTACTCATAACTTCTACCTTGCCACAAGCAGTAGAGTTGGCAAAGGCAAAATTGAAGAAATGAGGTTTAGGTTTTGACACATTCCATACCTTATGCAAATATTGAAATCTTTTATTCGTTCAGGGAATGGATGGAATTCTTTGGGTTTTTTTGGTTTTTTGGGTTTTTTCTGTTTTTTTTGTTTGTTTGTTTGTTTGTTTTTGGGTTTTGTTTTTTTTTGTCCACTAATTTCCNGTTTTTTTTGGGGTTTTGTTTTTTTTGTCCACTAATTTCCTTTGAAACCCAAAGAGTTTCTAACCGTCCTTCTGTATTTTCTGTTTCACTATTTAAATTTTGTTCAAAGTAAGTATTGCTTTCTTTTTTCTTTTTAATATAATCAGATATACTAGGAATAACAATACAACCAAATGCATATTGGAAATTGCATATTGGAAAGAACTCATTAATTGTAAGCCTTTTTTTAGATAATACCTTCATTTTGGGTATTAGACACATTCTTGTTCTGTGCTCCATATTTAAACCATTCTGGCACTACTATAGGTTCATTCCCTTAAACGTGGAATTTTTCAGTGTGCCTGTGTTCTCAGAATTAGTGTATATTTTACTGTTGAGAACTCTGGTAATATTATTATGTAACTTTGCTCATTCTCTTATTCCCCTGCTATACTGCTTATATTTTCATATATAGAGGTTACAATTCTCTTTCTCTTTCTTCTTTTTTTCTCATTCAGTGGATTCATGGAAGCTTTACTAATTAAAGCTTTTAGAGACAGATTCTGAATTCTCTAATTATCTTCCAGTCTTAAAGTTTCGGAATATACTGTACTTATAGCTTAAGCTGTGAATCCACCAGTTCTGTTGCTATTAATGGAGCCATGGGCAGGGAATCTGATCCCTGGTGTGTCATCCTGAAGATAATTTTATAATGATGAGGAGAGGTTTTTGTAAAACTGAAGGCTGAAAATTCATACACACACACATATACACAAACACTCATACACAAATACAGTAATAGGAAATGGCAATCAACTGTAATTTAATGTTCACTTACTGGGAACTGAAGGGACAGTAGTAGTAACCGGAATCGCAGTTGGCTCTACATAATTACTTTCATTACACTTTCCATTTCTCAGGCCAATGTCATCCAAGGTAATATCACTGGGACCACGCTTTCTAAAGGCATCAAAAATAACCTGAAGTTCATGAAAAAAAAAATAGAATTTTATAACAATGATGCTCTTATTTCTACCATAACCTACACTGGTCCTGCACTCAGAATAGTGTGTCAAGGATGAGCAAGGTTTCCTCACAAAACAAAACAGCACTATGCAAACTGAGTGGATCATTCTAAGGAATGCAGGAACTTCTCTGTATAAATGATGAACATGATTTTAAAACTGTTCAATAACTTTACTTTTTATATATAAACGTGTAATTTTTGAAACACAAATTCTGTATCACTCATCTCATCAGTCCAAACTGATTTTATGGCATATCTCCATGAAAAATTGAAATTAATCTCATTCGTTTGTTATTGTGTTTTAATATCCACATATTTAAAGTAATTCTGCTACCAAAGAACTTGTGCTGGTGAAATACAGTTAGCTATAGCACTCTTCTGGAGATCATAAAAACATGCATTTGCTGGAAATCTGATGCAGCCAGGTCACAGATGCATTTTCTTCCTCAAATGGTAAATGCATCATCCTGGCAGCACTTTTACATCAATCAAAACTAGTGCCGCAGTACCAAAATACTTATAAAAAGAAATTATTTTCCATAGAGAGTTGCTGAAGGAATTGTCTAGAATGTGTCCTCTTTTTGTTTACAGGTAAGTCAGGTAGGTTGATAATCATGTGATGCCAAATACATTTCCGTGTGGAAAACTCTTTCAGTGAATTATGCTGTAATTACTGAAAATACAGCTTCAGAATCTGAAGTTATTTAAATTAAATCTTCTCATGGCTAAGTGCTTCATAACATAAACAGTGTGGAGACTTTAAATTCAGATTTAAACAGACTTTGAACATCCTTGTTTTGTGGAAAGCTCTCTTTCATGATAACATTGATTGTCCCATGACAATGTTAAGGTATTCTGTTTTCTACAATAATGATACTTTAAATTCCAGAGCAGGGACGTTGAGGAATTACAATTCAAATGGGGACTCCAGTCTTCTGCATGCTAATATTTAGCTGATGGCATGTATTAATAAATAGTACTAGACATTATCTTTGGGGCTGTGGATCATTGGGTTCATTTCACAGAAAACTCTGATATCAGTTTAGCTAAAATAAATTTTAAAAAGAAGTAGCAGTTTAACAAACCTTAAAAGCAGATGTTTCATTCAAAGTCACTTGACCGTAATTCCAATTGTTTCCATAGTTTCCTTCCTTCTGGAAAATGACCTTTTCCAAACCATGCTCATTGCTTATACTAACTCTTAAACGATAAACATTTGTACTGTACATGAAATACCTAGAAAGGGAAGAGTAATTTTGGTTGTATTAGTATGAAGTGAAATGTAATGAAAAAATATGAAGGTTTTTTTTTTATTATTTTATAAACAGTTTTATGGAATGAAGACTAATTTGCAATAAGCACAAAAATAAAATGAATCATGTGTTTAGATTACACCTGGAATATTTACTTGGTGCTTTGCTATATTTTCTGCAGAAGCCTAATTAAGTTTCACGACAAAAAGCATTTCAGGGTTTCTTAATAGAAATGAATATTAGTAGCAGGGTGAAAAAGAAAACACATTAAAAGTAACTGCAAGATGCAAATCTGTAAAGAAGTCAAACATTTCAGGCCCTGAGTTGAGAGTAATCACAGAAATCCAAAAAAACCCAGGCTTGTATTGCTGAACACACTAATTTAGATTAACATTATAGATGAAAGCAAGGTATTTGGTTTTATTCTTAATCAAAGTATATGTCTAGGAATTATTTAACATTACCAAAAACTTAGACAACATGGGTCTGAAGACACCAAGGGCAAACTGAGAATTCGGACTCTCTCTTCCCCGAATCCAAGCCCTATGGGTGTTGAAATATAAAATCCTGCAAGACAAGAAGGACATTTTAGTCAATACAGAATTCCTGATTTTTTAAAAATGAAAAATTTTACATTAAAATAATATTGGTACTATCAAGAACAGATAGTGTTACATGACTTGTGAGATTCCTGACACAATAAATGTGAATGATTATCCCAGGCTATATTAATCAGTCAACAGCATCTTAAAATGAGCTTTTAAACTCTTTACTAGCTCAGAGCTAGACATGAAATGGGAAATTGGCCATTTTGAAACCAGTGGTAGATTTGGCTTTTATTTAGTGAAGGCAGTGATTCACCTCACTGATTTCTCCTTAGTTTATAAAAAAATGTATCATAGAATCATAGAATGGTTGGACTTGGAAGGGACATTAAAGATCATCTAGTTTGAACCCACCTGCCCTGGGCAGGGATGGCTTCCACAAGATTAAGATGCTCAAAGCCTCATTCAACATGGCCTGCAACACTTCGAACACTTCATGTCTTCCTGTTTGACTTTGGTTGTGATTTTGCAGAAGAATTTCCTGATATTTTTATAATTTTTATCCACATAATAATGGTGCTGTGTCCAGCTTTGGAGTCCTCAGCACAAGAAGGACATGTACCTGTTGGAATGGGTGCAGTGGAGGGCCACAAAAATGATCAGAGGGCTGGAGCACCTGTCCTGTGAGGACAGGTAGAGGGAGTTGGGGTTGTTCAGCCTGGAGAAAAGAAGGCTGAAGGGAAACCTTATAGCAGCCTTCCAATACCTAAAGGGGACCTACGGGAGAGATGGGGAGGGACTCATTTTCAGGGACTGTAAGCGATAGTTTTATACTGAAAGAGGGGACATTAGATATGAGGAAGAAATTCTTTACTGTGAGGGTGCTGAGGCACTGAAACAGGTTGCCCATGGAAGTTGTAGATTCCTCGTCTTTGCAAGTGTTGAAGACCAGGCTGGATGGGGCTTTGAGCAACCTGATCTAGTGGGTAATGTACCTGAGTATGGCAAGGGGATTTGAACTAGATGATCTTTAAAGTGCCTTCCAACCCACACCGTTCTATGATTCTATGAAATACAGTTTGTGTGTTGAGAAGGGTGAGAGAATGATGAAGTGAATTTTAAAGCAAGGGGAAGCATTATAAACAAGAAAAGACATTATTTGGGGAAACTGAATTTTTAACTTCTTCTGTGTTAATTCCTAGCAGCTGGGAACTTGGACTTCTTACTGCCATATGGAAATGGTGCAAAATATTATGATACAGAAACATTGATTTGTCACAAGAAATGTAAAGCTATGCAGTTTAAAGTCCCAAAATTTTTACCGAAATTATGGCTGTAATCTTAGATTTTATTCTATCTACCTACCTATATACCCACTTAATATATGTAAATATTATATTCATAGAACCTACAAATAAATATAAACACATAAATTAAATTTTATATATTATATTTTGTTATTTTTACTTCTAGATTAACTAGCTTTTTCATGTGTAAGGTTAAACTACCTGAAAATTAGTCTGAAATCTGAATCAGGCCTTTAATTTCCTGTGTTGACTTAGAATGCATGTATGGTGTTTAGCTTTAAGAAAATGAGGGTAACATTCTTTTTCAGAAAAAGTCTTCATATAGTCAAAGTGACACTTCTCTTTCTTTGTTTCACCAGTTCTTTGAGCATTCAAAATCAATTGTTGAGTACATACTAAGTCCTCTGCTTTTCAAGAACAGCAAACCAAAAATACACTGTCTTACTGACTGACTGTATCTAATATCTAGATATTAGTGATGCAGCTCACATTTTTATTTCAAATGCAGGTTGTATAAATTTGAGTATTCAATATAATGGTAACATTACATATGTCAGCTTGGATCTACACTGTGGAACAGGGAGCACCTAAAATAACATTTTCAAGAGAGTTAGAAGTCATTGTCAAGTGTTTTATTAAACAAATATTATATTCTTTCATCCAATTTATAGTCTGGGAGGTGAGTGGGAAGATAAAACAATGTTTTGAGGATTGTTTAGAAAATGTGTGTTTACTCAAAGAGAGGTGAATAATTTCTATCCAATAATGTGTGGAATAATATTTTTCTTTTCCAGCGAGTAACCCCTTTTGGAATAATTTGTGATTTTCCGGTTATTTGTCACTGAAAAAGTTTTGTGTAAGTCTTGCACAGAGTACATGTAAGAATTGAAAAATTGAAATGATGTAAACTAGTTTTAGCTGGACTGACAGATCAATGGAGAGATTGAGTTTCCTGTTGAAGCAAAAAAAAAATTGTGTCTAATTCTGGGATAAGCATTCATGACAGATTTAAAATCTGATTTCTATCAGTATTGCTTCTAATTCAAAATCACATTTGATAAGATCACTCTTCCATTTAAGTTGTTTTGCTATAGCAGTTACTGGAGTGTTTGTGTGTTTTGCACACATGTTGAAAATTTTTGTATTTGGTGTGTGATTCTAAAACAGTTGTCCTGTCTACTCTGCAGGTCAGCTTTCTGTTAGATCAAATTGTCCTGTGACAACCGTGAAGATGTCATCAATAGATAGGGATGAAATAGAAGTGATTTTCTTAAATATAATTATATTCGATTTTTTACTTAAGGTAACATGCAGTTATTTGCCTTATCATACTGTTTTATAGAAATTCCTTTCTCAGATAAGGTGCTTTGTTATATTAATAGCATTGAAACTTTTCAATGCTTTACACTTTAATCATGTTGTATATTCCTTTATTTTTTTGTTTTAGTTTTGGTATACTCCCACAAGATGTCAATCATTAGTATAAAATGTATTGTCTAGAAGACCTGACCAATTTTCCTGGCAGTATAAAATTGCATCCCAATAATAGCGCTATGAAGAATGCATTGTACAGTGGCATCACATAAACTAAATCAAACTTTTCTTTTAATCTGTGAGCAACTTGCATTTGATCTTACCTGAAATGTTGCCAAATGTATGATCAAAATCAGGACCACTCATAAATGGAAAAGTAGGGCCCTGAACTCTTTCCCAATCTGAATCGTCATCCAAATCTTGTATCCAGTAACAAAAGCCATCTTCAAAAGTGCAGCTGACTTTCTCATAATCTGTGAATAAGAACTTCTAGTAAACAAAAATCACAGAGATTCTAAGTATTTTCTCAGAATTATGTAAGAATGAGAGGCAAACTGTAAATTTTTGAATATCTGTGAAAACTGGAGCCCACAGTGACTGAATTTCCTCTTCTATGCAATGCAATGTAGTTACTCAAATAAATGTGTTACTTGTACTTGTTAACCAAATGCTGTCACTGAAGGTGGCCATGCCATGCATACTCTTGCCCTCATTTATCAACCTCTTTTTTTGATCCTTCACCAGCAGTGTGCTGGGATAAAGGGAACATTACTAACACTAAAGGCTGTCCTGCACTTTTTTTT
>VZRU01012940.1:145914-171644 GCA_013398155.1 Pedionomus torquatus
TTTTTATTTTTTTTCCCTTCGGCCAAGGCCTGGGTTGCTCCAGCTGAAAGGGCTTGTCACCAGAGCTGAGTGTTCAGAAGGCAGGTGCTGCATTCTATGTACCAGGGATGCTACCTTCCTTGTCCTTCTCCTTCGCTTTTTGCTGACATCCTCATCACTTTTTTTTCCGTGTTATGCTGCTCAGTGCCTTTTCACAGTGCTTTGAACTGTAGGTCAGCCCCAGCAAAGGCTTCCACATGACAAGAGCTTTCTGGCACTCTGATTGCTTCTTGCAGCACATCCCTTCCCAGTCATGATTCCTATTCACATTCTGCTCAAAATTTAGAAGCTGAAGCCTCCACTTGTGCAATCTGCATCTAAATTTTTTTCTGACCACTAAAGAACACCAATGCATGTTGTATTGCTGCATTTTATAGTCACAGTAGATTTAATATATCTAGACTTCTTCTTATTGAAATCAATGATCTGATCTTTAAAATGGAATGAAGTTTCTCAAAGTGGATCTAATTAGTGGACTGATGCCAGATAGTACGGCTTCCTTTTTCATCTCCCTTTTATCGAACTGAAAATATAGTTTCACCAAACTTTCAGGATGACAAACACACACATACACACACAAGAGAATACTTACTGTTTAGTTCATTTGCATTAAATGTAGTGTACATTGCATTAAAACCATTGTAATTTTCAGAATAATCAGATATAAATTGTGCTGTAGCCTCATGAGAAAAAATGTAAATTGTCCCAGGATTAGTCCCTGACAGAGAAGCTGAAAACAAATAAAAAATAATACAGTTAGAGAGAAAACCCATTAAAAATCCCCAGTGCTGTCACAAAAATACAGTGGATTAGCTTTTTGAGTCATAAAGAATGCTTTCCCTCCTGTATTATGATCCTGCCTACAATAGCTTCAACCCCCTGAAGACATTTAGCTGTTTGGCTGCATGTAAATATTCTGCATATCTCATCTCTCATATTCATCAATATGGGTATCAGCTAGTGGAGAAATGTCTCTTATAGTACACATATTCAACACAATAATCTTCATATCTACATTTATATGCTGTAAATGTTCTCAAAATTCACACATATGTACTCTGAAAATCTGGAATCATAGTAATAATTACATATTTTTGTTTTATATGCTTACTCCTGCAGTTTAATAATTAGTACATACACTTACAAATATTCAAAGAGTAAGGAAACAGTGAAATTACCTAGAAATTTAATTTTGTCATATATGCATGAAGGCATATAACACAGAAACAATAACAATGTTCCAAGGAGGAACTGGACAGGGTGCTACATAATTTCACCTAGGGTCCCTTTTTCATGAAGGGCTAGGCCAGAGGATCTTTCAAGGTCCTTTCCAACCTGGGCAGCTCTATAATTCTATGGTACAAAGTATCTAGATTTTGACTTTAAATTCTAATTCAATTTCACTCATATAAATTCCATGTATGAATGAAAGGATTGATACCAGCCATCATACAGTAAAATAGTTGCTCCTCCTTCTAAAGTTGATAGGATGTCAGGCAATATCGGTTAGACTAATGACCATATTCAGGATTAAGAAAATCCTGAGTTCCTCACTGTTATGTGAAAGTTTTTGAGTCTGATGTTTCTCTTCTTAAGACGTTGCCCAATTTTGCACAGACAGAGAGATTTTGCTTTTCTGAGGAAGAACTATTTACTTGTATTTTACTTGTAATACCATATATTTGAAATATTGCCAAATTATTAAGGAAAGACAGTCAGCACCATCTTTCATATTTTTACTTGTATATAAGTTATTTTCCTTCCTCCTTCTCAGGTTCTTTTATTTACTTAGGTGGAGAGACTTAGTCTGGAAATGTCTTTTAGTCCTTTCCTCTATATTTGCTTTTTCCAGTACCTGGAAATCTACCCCTCAAATTGCACAGATTTGGTAATCCACAGAGGAGAGTCTTTAACATTGTCTTTAAGTTTTTGTAATATTACTGGTCATCCCCACAGCAGTCCTAAAAAATGTGCAAGCTAATGATTCCTGCAAGAAATATTATTGATGCAATCTCTCATATTTAAGCTGAAATTCCAAAGGGGTGGTCAAATTCATAGCAGTACTGAAAAGGCAGAGTTTCTTCATTCTTTATTTTATGAGTCTTTTCCTACTTCTCACTTCCATTCTCTCCTTGCTTCCAAACATGAGGATAAATAACAATAATATAACTTTCTGACTTATATTTACATATTTATCTTCAAGTATATATGTATTCCGTCTCTGATGGAATTCAGCTGGATAGATTGAATCTTGTGAAAAATGGGCAGAATCTCAGTTTTCCAGAACAGAATGTAGAAACAGAAATAAGATATTAGTATTACAAGGGCTGAGGAAAGCAATGCCATGCTTGTAATGAATTTCAGGGAGTATCACAGTACTTCTCCCAACAATTTCAGTGTAGATGCTTTCATTTTATGTTGCTGTCTGTGATGCTACAGGACTTTCCCTTCTGACAGCACATTTCCAATGAAATACAGACCCCACAAGACCATGTCTCTAGTCAAGTTATCAGATGGTTCAAACAGTCCTAAAAAAATAGAGATTTCTTTGTATTTTAGGGAAGCACTTTTCTGGTTACTTAATAAGGGTAAATACATACACCAAGATCAATTTTTTAAAAAGGTAGCTTTACATGGATGCATTCTTCCACTTAACATATGCATACAATCTTTTTCACTTCAAAATACTTATTTTACCACTTAGAATTTATCAAGGGAAAAGTAATATTAGCTGAAAAATAACCTTACCTCTTAAAATCTTGTTTTGTCCTATACCTTCAAAAATATTTAAGGTGTCTGCATATTGTTGGGTTTCAAAAGAACTGAAGTTCAGTTTAATGGATAGCCCTTGAGGTACTCTAAGAGAACAAGAGAAAAGTAAATCTCAAAACTGAAAGTCTGAAAGTCATGTTCTAGTTATCTTTTTTTGTTTTTTGGTTTTTTTTTTTGACTGTAGTAAATTCATTGCATTCTTGAATGATGTTGAGTTCAGAAACAATGTGAAATTATATTAATCAAAAATATTAATCAAGGTGAAATATTTAGCTAACTTCTAGTTTGTAAAATTACCAAAGAAATAGGGCATAAACCTCTTGTAATAGTAAAAGTACTCCATTACTCAGTGAAGTTAAATATATTTTAGGAACTGAATCTCTAGAATTTATTATTCAGCTGAAAATTGTTTTGGTTTTGGTTTTTTATTTTTTTTTGGTGCTGTTTGTTTTGGTTTGTTTTTTGTTTTTTTTTTTTTTTTTTTCTGCATCTCATTAATTTAAAATTACTTTTTAATACAAGTTACTAATAGATAATATCTCACTGCTCTGGTAGACTTTACATAAAGTTATAGGAATACTATCATGGTACTGATATGAACAGCAAGGAAATCAAAATCTGACTCCTGAAAGTCCAAGATAATGTCTCTTATGTCAAAATCAGAATTTACATGAAGATTTGAGGATCTCAACCCCACTGTTTGGTAACATGTTAGCAAACCTACCCATCACCCAGCAAGTTTAACAACAAAATTCTCTTTAACTGAAGTGTGAAAATTGCTGGGTATTATTTTGCTTCGTTTAAGTTCTTTCAGTAATCTATATTTAAGTAGTTCTCCCATTATTGCTTTTCCACTGAACATCTATGGTAGTCCAAATTCTAAAACTCTACTATCGTAATCGCCTTAACTTTTATATCACTATTTATTGTTTTCTGGAATTGAGAGACCCAATGAAGATGGTGTTTCAACAATACTTATCTGAGCATGTAGTAAATATTTTAATATTTGCATTTGATTTCTTATTTTTTTAAAAAATATATTTCTCCATATGAGAAAAAAGATCCTTGATTTGAAAAAAGTATAACATGCAGTTAAAAAGTAATCTTACAGGGAAATATTAAGCATACTGTTCTTCTAAAAGGAGAAGAAATTATGTCTTCATTTTGGGAAGATCTAAATAAAATGAAAAAGTAAAAGCTTTTCCTAAAGGCAATGGAGAAATATTTCTAGAGAAAGACAGGCAGAAGAAAAATAAAATCTTGGCTTTATTATAAGGTGACTTATTTATAGGGAAAACAAAAATAATTGAAGAAAATGTCTCCTATTGGTTACTAGAAAACTCAAAGCGTTCCCTCATAGAACAAAAATCTGTTCAAAAGGGGGACAACATTTGAGCACCATATTAAATTTTTCAGACCTTTACTGTCAGTGTTGCCAGATATTTTTAAAGCAGATTACTCAAAACTAGATAGTTGTTTTGTCATTGGTCAATCTGTAATTCCACAGATCTGCACCATCTGTACCACATTATTTGCAATTACTTATGATTGTTTCAGAAATTAAGCTTTTGTTACCTACATGGCTGGTATAGACATCTGCCTAATACAAAGCTTCTTGCAGCCACAGCATCGTTTGAAGCAAAATTAACATCTTAGGAAGAACTAGTGCACTTGAATCAATTATTTATCGTGCTCTAATCCTGCAACATCATGAACTGAGGAACAAGTCAGGCTTATATTGTGAAGGATACAATCTTGTGCTTTGCCTATATTTTAAAACCCACTGTAGTCATTAATTATTGGTGAATAGTATTGCTGCAGATAGATAGGAACAAATATGCTAAACAGAAGGAAATCCATGGCTTTTTCCTGAAGTGTCAAGGGGAAGATGAAAGTCCTGAACAACTTCATATGCTAGCACTTTCAAAGGAGTCTTGGAAGTAAGAAGTCCAAATCTTATTCAATTTTACGTGCATTTCCTTAGTTTCCTTTGAAACTCTTCTACCAAATTAATACTTAGAATCAAAGAATGGTCATTATTACAAAGCCATAATAAGAATTACTGCCTTTCAAAGTAGTAACTTCTGAACAATCCTTGCTGTAGAGATTTTTAGGACCTTCTGACTTGCAATCATCTACCTTAGTTTAGATGTGTACTTTAGGATGAGATTTATCACATACCATGGCTATTTTGTTTTTCTACCTGTCTTATGAGTGGACCTAGAATGTCAAATAGTTGTCCTTCCCTGTGGGTATGTATCCTTGATAAAACAAATTCCAAATTTTGTGCATAGGGCTTTAAAGGCATTTTGTGCTATTATGTCAAATGATACTTGTGTACTTTTAAAACATATTCCTAAATGACTTAAGACCACAAAAGCTGTTAATTTCCATATGAAATGTGTACACATAAATGACAAGGGAATTCTTGAAAATTTCATCTGTTAGTTATATCATGCAACCCATTACCTAAAGACTGGTATTTACTGTCATACTTTTAAACAAATAACTTGAAATTATTTTGAGTTATGTGATTTATTTTAAGCTTACAAATATATTCCCATGCATGCATATAATACACAAATGTTCTCAAAAACATACATAAAAATTTTTGTAAGTGGGAAAATTACTGATATAGTCATGGTTTTTAGACATGCAAGTTTTTAAAGAAAAGTTACATTAATACAGAGGAAAAAAACTATTACATAATTTTTACCCTGGGGTACTTGGAAATACAAACAAATAGCATAAGACTGATGTACAGGAAGCAATGTCACCTCCTAATAAAAAAAATGTTAGGTAGAAAATTATTAGAAAATGTCTTACATTATAATCCATTGGCAAACAATATTTGCATTATATGGTTTTGGATAATTCATAGAGTGAAAAAACCCAGAGGAATCAGTCAACATAAATTTTCCATCACAAACTGCAGCTGTAAAGACATAATGAAAAAACATTTGTAAAAATGCCATTTGAAAAACAGAAGCAGAGCCAAAATGAGAGTGACCTTACATATTAGTTTACATGGGTTACCTTGGAAATGCTTTGTAAGAAACACTTGGAAGAATAAGTAAAACACACTACCAACTTACTCCCACTTCTAATTCCTGTGACTATTTGATCTCAAAATACTGTATGAGAAGAAAAACAGTACAGATGAAACTAGAGATAATTAGCTATCCAAACAAGTCCAAATCAATCCAAATAATTCAAATGCAACAGTTGGATTCAACTAGTCCAACTCTCTCTTTCATTTTATTTTATACATTTGTAAGGAAATAGAACCTTGCCTTAACAGTTCTTATCTACAGCTACTTTTATTCATGAAACTGTGTTTGCACTACCAGAAACAATTTGATATCATGTGAACAGAAGCAAGAAGGGATACAGTGGACTATTGCTATCTCTTCTTTTATGAGCTTCCTAGTTCCCCGCTTTATATATTACTAGGCGCTCAAAGAGATAAGTGGATATCCCAAGTTTCCTGCTAGCTATCAAATTCATTCATCTGAGGTAAATGTCATCCATCATCATGTATCTTTTCAAAAAGTTTTTATTAGTTTTGTTTCCTTGGTGCTGCTATTGCATTCCACGTATGTTCTTCAGTCTGAAAATCAGTTTGTTTGATTTTTTTTTTTTTTAAGTATTTTTAAGCCTCAATAAAACTGGAAATGCTAATTCATATAGGGTTGTTTTATTGCAGCAGACATTGAAGCCCTGTTGAGGTTTTGACTGCCACTCTTGAACATTACATTAGGAATCTAACGATGTTTTTTCTTCAGTTCTTCAAAAAGCATCATAGAACTTTCAAATAAGGATAAAATCAGTACTATAGTGATTATGTGGAGAGGTAAGGACAAGTTCATCAATTTGAGGCAGATAATCAGAAATTAGCTAGAGCTTTTCATTAACATCAGAAATGAAATTGTACCTATCATGATTATCCAAATTGTGAATAATCAATCTTATTTAAAATTAAATGGAAATTTTATTGACCATGGTCTTCCTCAGAAATGATACATAAAATGATTAGTCGACCCTCCTTGTCTGTTCATTTTATAAGGGTAACATTCTTTCTGACTACCACTGTAGCAAACACAAGATAAAAATTTTTGTTTTGTAGCAAACACAAGATAATTTTTGTTTCAGTCAGACTCAAGCATGCATTTTTAATAACAACCATGCAGAAGGAACTTCACTAATGATGCCATCTAATGCGTGAGCTGAAATAGAATCATATTCCTTTTTTGCAATCTTCATGGACTTTGAGAGGAAAATAGAACACAAAAGGTTTTGAATACACAGAGAAGCACCCATTAAAGAGAGAGCTACTATTCTATATAACATTTTTATCAGAATAGGATGCATCTTTAGAGGTGGGTATTGGTATAAAAGTACTTTTTCTATCCATTTAAATTCCTGTCTTTGTCTTGTTTCCTGTCTTTGCCAATGAGCTAATATTTAGAACCATTTCCCAATGAGAATAAAATCAGTGTGAGAGGGAGGAAAATGCCCAGCTTCTTATTAACTGTACAAAAAAGTGGTACTGTTAACAATTGGTTAGCAAGACACACCTTGATCTAAGAAGGGATTTATAGCACTGGCACTAATAAAAAGAGATGTAAGATATTGTTCTAATAAAATTAATGACAAAGATTTGCTCTTGTCAACACTTCCGTTCTTCTCATTTCCTTTTTATGTTTTTTTTTCTTTTGTTTCTTCTAGTCTCTTAAGAGATGGTGAGAAACTTGAAAGAGGTTAGAAAGATTTAGACAAAATTCCCTAGGTTGCTCGTCCCTAGCCTTGCAATAGTCAGTGCTTAGTATCTTGGGAATAAGCAGGAAAATAGTTTGGACTGGTCCTGTTTCCCTGAAGAATGTTCCAGTGCTTCCTCGTGGCAGGGAGGGGGAAACTGTGGTGAAAGGTGAGCAGGGTCACAGAAGTATTTACATTTCTACCTCCTCCTGGAGCACTCAGAAAAGCCTCAGTTGTTCCCCTAATGAGAAATGAGACATTTTTTGTAGGACCCGCTATCACTGTTTCCCCAAAATGCATCTTACTGTCCATTTCTATTTACTTATGTTGCATACAAGGAACATTAGGAGAGCTTAATCCTGTTCTCCTTGAATTGCAGGGAGAAGCTCCCCAAACTGGTCAGATCAAGCCCACTTATTTAACTTGTCAGAACCTTTCTCTGCCCAGGGCAGTACATTACTTCCTGGCTAACATGATTAATCTCTCTCAATACTGTAGTGATGCTGTGAGGTAGGTAATCACAAAATGTTAGTCTAGGCATATAATAACTGCAAAGAGAGTCTGCAGAGAGAAACACCTCCTGGGAACAACCTCCAGTCTCTCTTTCCTTACACTTACGTGCTACATGGTTGCTTTTCAGCAGTGCCAGCCATTAGTAATAGATGCTGTTCAGACTTTCACATTTCTCTAGAGACTCTTTCATTGAGACTGCTAACTGCACTTTTGCAATGCCATTTGTTACTGCACTGCATTGCAGAGCCAGAAAGAAACCTTTCAAGATAATTTTAATCAATAAAACAAAAAAATTAAGGTGTTCAGTTGCCTGAATCTCTGATTAGAATCAGATTTTACTGAATTCTATCTAATGCCGGAAGAGACTGTTAAAATTCACCGTTGTGTCCTATATTATAAAACCACTAACATATGCTAAAATAAGAAGTGTCAGAGGGGATGATAGTAAAGATGAAAAAACAAACCAAGTTTTTAAAGGGCAGCAAATCCATTTTGTGTGATAGCACTTGTAGCACAAATTAGGAATTGGCTGTAAATCTCATCATAAAACTCTGAGGCACTTCTGAAAATCTAGAAAATTTTATCTTTTATATGACAATGTTAAGTTACTCTAGGGATGGGACTTAAGTGAAAAAAAATCAGAGGTGGAAAAATTGGCAGGTATCCCAAACATGCATATGGTTTATTGCCATTTATTCTACTGGTTTTGCAAAATCTCTTAAGAAACCTAAATATATAAATTTAGAAAAGCTTTGTGTTTTGGATGGAAAATTTAAATACTGAAATGTAGAATAAGAGTCATGGAGCAATTATTGACAAAGTCATTCTCCAGTTAGAATTGTATTTCCATAAGATTATGAGCTGAAATTGCTAAGCTAGTGGTAACTAGAATTGTGGTAACTGGTGAAACTGTTAACTAACCGCTTGGAAATAAAAAGCATCAGTGAAAATGAACAGGGGCAAATCATCCAGCTCCTGAAGTAGACTGTAACTATAGCTAGTTTCTTTATGACTTTCTCTCTATTTTTACTTGTATGCACTTTCCTGAAATTTTCATCTCAGTTGTGCTTATTTTTTAGGGACTGTTTGTGGGAAAGCCATGGAAGATTGGTGAGGAGGACTGTAAACACACTTAAGTGACTCACATGTGGGGTGCTGGAAAACACACATATCACACTAATTGCTGTTTAGTTTTGTGTGCTCAACAAGTAGAAATTAGGTAACCTAGGCCTGGGATGGACTCAGAGGCATATTATCGAACATGCCTGAGAATCTTGCCCTGCTGTTGAAGAGATCAAAGCACAGTGGAAAACTCTGCCTGCCGCAATCCTTGAAATACAGGCCAGAACAGCAAGTGGGAGTGCTCTTGCTCTCTTACTCCCTTGCTAACAAGGACTTTCTTGCTGCTAATGACTCTCTTGCTCCATGGTGTCTGCATTCCCTGATCACCTGCCTCTGCCTGGGTGTTGCTTCAGAGATTCCCCAGTCCATAAAGTATTGAGATTAAATTTGGGCTTTGCCTTTAATAGGTGATTTTGTGGTTGTTCCTGCTTCCTGCCTGCATTGGCTCACACACTGTTAAAACAGTGATTAAAAAATAATATTCTCAGTTACAAAGGAGAAGGGCATTCACAATGTATACTTGGTGTAAGTACCAGGGAGAGATGCAAATTAGATCCAAATGCCACATGCATAAGAAGCTTTGGCTGAAAAACTCTGCTCAAGCATGGTTTATAACTTAAACCCCTGTGCTGCTTCCAGAGTGCATCTGAGTGATGTCTATATAGTTTTGACTGCAAGTAAGTGAGTTTATTTTTGCTTGTATCTATCAATGTATGACTCAACTAAATTCTGTCCTGTATAAAAGATCTGACAGTAATATCTTTAATAAAATGTGAGCAAAACTTGTAAATTCAGACCTAATCATCATAGTAACTAAAACCCATTCATTTTTGACGAAATGTATAATACCATTTTGTAATTATCTGCATTTTTATTTAGCTATATCTAAAAAAAAATAATAAAAAATAATAAAAAAGAAACATATACCCCAAACAAAATCCATATCTCAAAACAGTAGTATGATGGTAGAAATGAATTACTGAAAAGCCCTCTGGCGTTGTGCTACCTTAACACTTTCGGTTGAACAAAGATCTGGCTGAGGCTACTTTAGGACCTTCGAATTTCCTCAATGGTAGAGGGACGTGCTCAGAGTCCACCATTGTTATGATATGGTTCATTGAAGCTATTATGCTGAATAGAAATTTGGATGTGTTTCAGTGGATATTTTGCTGAAGTATTTTGATGGATACTTTTCCCAAAAATGTTCAGCTATGTCTCCCTTCTGATTTGACTGCACTCGGAAAAATACAGGTAATGTACAGGTCTGCAATTCACTATTTTTTTTTTTGAAGAAAATTCCACTTCTAGCAGAAAGGGTCAGCATGTCACCAGCCTTCAGAATCAGGCTTGCAGATTCTGTAAAAACAATTGATATTTTACTTGCTTGTTTGTTTTTAGACCAGAGCCCAGCATTTTACATGTTTCTGAAAGCTCAGACCAAACTGCCCCCACTCTTATCCTCAGGAAAGCTCAGAAGCTTGTTCTTACAGCAGAAGGGAAATAAACTTTCCAGATTTCTAGCACCAAATTTTATATTTAGAAAACAAAACAAAACAAAATACACTCAGGGAGTTAATTGCTCCAGCTTCTTCTAGAACATTTGCAAAGTTCATGTGGCAAGAAAGATTTACAGATTTTAAACTGAGAGATGAGACTGTGAAGGATAATGCAGACAACACTAACACACATTCTTCCTCTCTGAAAAGCTGCACACACACTTTGGTAAGCAACAATGTAGTCAGACTACTTGGTACAATTTCACAGTGTTGATTACTACATGGAGAACTAGCTGCTCTCAACAAGATGCCCAGTCAAACTAGGGCTGTCTATGTCCCCCAAGATAAGAAGGACATGGATCTCTTAGAATGGGTCCAAAGGAGGCCCACAAACATGGTCAGAGGGCTGAAGTAGCTATGCTATGAGGACAAGCTGAGAGGGTTAGGGTTGTTCAGCCTGGAGAAGAGAAGGCTCTGGGGAGACCTTATAATGGCCTTCTGGTAGCTGAAGGAGGCCTATAGTAGGAGAGATGGGAAGGGACTCTGTCAGGGAATACAGTGATAGAATGAGGGGTAATGGTTTTAAATTGAAGAGTAGGTTTAGATTGGATATCAGCAAAAAATTCTTCAGTGTGACGGTGATGAGGCACTGGAACACTGGGCACTCTGGTTGCCCAGAGAAGCTGCAGATGCCCATCCCTGGAAGTGTTCAAGACCAGGCTGGATGCGTCTTTGAGCAACCTGGTCTAGTGGAAGGTGTTCCCTCCCATGACAGGGGGCTTGGAAATAGATGATTTTTAAGATCTGTTTCAACTCTAACCATTCTATGTTTCAATGATTCTATAAAAGCAAATAAACTCACTGTGACTGAAGGATATAAACTTTTTCATTTAGAAACCAATCAGATTTCAGGTTTGTAACATTTTTCACAGAATCACAGAAGGGTAGATGTTGGAAGGGACCTCTGGAGGTCATATGGTCCAACCTGGTCAAGCAGGGTCACCTAGAGCCAGTTGCCCTGATATTCATTCACATCATCATCTTGCATTTCTCACTGTGGTGTCAGCAACTAAAACATTTGTGTCAGTCCTACAAATACTCCCATTCCCTTGCACTCAGTGGAGTGAAATTGCAGGTAGGTGGCCAACAAACAAAGCAGAGTCCTTGCCAAGGTTACATCCTGCCATGGTAGCAATCATACTACCTGTCCTGGCAGCAAAATGCTGACACTGCTCACTCCTTCTTCCCATCTAAGTTTCTGGATGTACAGTATCAATGTATCTGAGTGTACATAGTAACCTGTTTGTAGCATTTTGTGTAATGATATTCTTAATGCTGGAATCAAAAGGGAAGCAATTCTTCTAACTCCAAATATGCCATTAGGTGGCTTCTGATACTAGGTAATGTGACTTTATATCTGTATAGTCACAAAATTTTAATTTGTTTGGAAAGAACAATATTCAATATTACTGGCACATAACTTCATATGAAATTTCTATGTTATTTCATAATTACATCATATTATTAATATTTGTATAGTAAACAATATTTTCTATACTATTTTATATTACTTAGCCAGAATGTAATTTTGCTTCATTATTTTTAAATGTGCTCTTCATTAATGAGAATTTTAAAGAAAATCCTTTCCATTTACAATATAAAGATTATGAAAATAATTCTTGTTATATTTTTTAGTAGAATTGATTTGGACTTCACAGTGCAGTTTACTGCCTCTAAAAATTTACAAACTACTGATAAGGTTACATATGTTTAAAAAGACTGATTTACAGGGGTTTACATTCTTACCACATCTTTCTTCAGATTCATCTGAACCATCCAGGCAGTCCAAGACTCCATCACAAAACAAATCTTTACTAATGCAGGTTACACCATCATCACAAAGTTCAGCAGGTGGCAAACACTCAGCTGAAATAATAAAGACAACAGCAATAACAACACAGCAGTAATGCAGTTTCACTACAAAAGAAAATTGACTTACCTCTGGTTACTCCAGCACAAATCAAATCAACCACTCTATTGTGTTTTACAAAACTGCATTTTTAGAAGCCTGGAATGAAATATCACATACTGAAAAAGATAATTTTGCACAGAATGAAGGAAGTTCTCAGAAGTGACATATATTTTGAAATGAAACTTGAATTAAACCTGGAATAAAATTTCTATGAATTCCCATTTCCTTCTTATATCCAAATAAACAACTATGCAATAAAATAAATTATATTTTCTGATTTCTTTGTTTGAATAACATGAGAAAACTGTACTTTGGTTAAAATAACAGCAAGAAATCTCAGATTTTATTTGAATACAGTTTGATTTAAGTTCTTTGACTTCAACATGTCACAATGTTACACTGCATCATGCTAAAGAATCTCATTTTATAATCAGCATGTCTTGAAAATGAAAGCCTTTAAGACCGGATTTTGAAATACCAGAAATTTCAGAAACTCTATTTTTTTTAGATGTGTAAATTAAATTAAGAGCAAATTTCTGCAAAAAGAATACATGGGCAGATACTTAAAATTCTGGAATCTCACTAAATGAGATATGAGCATATATGTTCTTCCACTGCAAACATCGCTTTTGGTCTTTAGATGGTTTTGGTCTTAGAGATCTGTAGAATTCATGTAGGTAATATTAAAGTAACAAAATCATGCAGCTAAAATATAAGCTTTAGATAGTTACTAATTTCAAAATTCTTGAAATTTTTATCAATTTCTATAGAAACTGTTCACCTAGCACTATTCACACAGTTCCTTTATTTTGCTTCAGTAAATGCTTACAGGAAAAGGTCAAAAGAAGGAAAACTATTAATTTGTAAAACTGATCTTGCAGCCTCTAACCATTATTGCTTGATTTATTATTTCATAAAACTGTTAGTTCTGTAATCGGATTAAGTAAATGCTTGTAGGATATTGTATTGTATTGTACCAGTATAAGTGACAGACTGAAATTGGTTTGGATGTATTGTAATCCCAAATGCCTTCAGTGCTAGCAATAGTGTAAAGCAAGAGCTGCTATTTTGTATTCTATTAGTAATTGAAGCAAAGTAAAACATATTTAAGTATGCACTGGGGGTGAACAGTGCAAATGATGAGCAGAGACAAAACTATGCATTCTAGACCCAGAAAAAACCTCCAACCTATAATCTTGGAATATGTTTTGCACAAGCATTCAGTATTCCAGAAAACTTTGTTTACATACAACATGATTAATTCTAGTTTATTCTTGAACTCAGAAATCTAAACAGCATTGCCACCTACTGGATATAAAGAAATGAACATTTTCTAGTGAAACATTCTGACTTTTTTTTTGAAACAGCAAATTACCCTAAATTGCAATGTGATTGTTATACTCAACTAAAAAATGGCAGGAAATACATTAGGCCCATTTAAAAATGTCATGTGCATTTTATCATTTATTTAGGCCAGGGAGGTTTTCAAACAGCTTTGGCTTTCTGTCCATTGGAAGTCATGTGAGAGTTTGCTAAAAGTTGGGTTTTGTTGGGTTTTTTGGGGGTTTGTTAGTTTTTTTTTTTTTCTTCAAAAAGACCCAAGAAATAATAGAAAGTAAAAATGAGCTTAGTATGAGTGTTAATATATATATATCTCAACATACACAGCACATATACCAATTCCGTAAAATGTAGAATGTTAAAAGTCCCTTCTCTTTGAAGAGGTCTCCTCAGTCAAATCAAAGATAAAACTGCATATTGTGTATTTATAGGAATAGGATAAGAGAACTGAATCATGCAAGAAGAGGATGCATGCAAACAGTATAATTCTAAGATCTCAGACTGTTTCATATAACCTCCCTGCTTCCCCCATATATAGTTACCTACCTGCGGTTGTTGAGGACTTGTTTGTGGTGAGTTGTCCTGAACCTGGGTAAACACAACCCAACACAACCCAAGGTTAGAACTGTATTTCTTGTTCTCTGTGGTTGCTTGTGCAGAACTAAGCAGCAACTAGCCTACCCCTATGAGATCTGCATTATTTGCTGTACTACCAAATCACAGCTTAGGAAATGACAGATTAATGCCAGCTTGTCTGGCTTGATTTTGAAGGTCAAATGTCAAAATAAACATAAGAAAATTAATGTGAAACCCAAATGAATTTTAGTCACATGATTTTCAATAACTGCAAAAGACATTTGAGCTTCTTTTTTCACTCAGTAAAATAACAATGATGCTTTCTTGTTTTCCTCTAGTATGTAAAGGTTCTGACCTGAAGTTGGTCTCAAGGAGCTTGTAATTAGACCCACAGGATCTGCTGAAACAACATAAGTTTTGACAACTTTAATATTAGTACTAAAATGTATATATGCATTTTCTTATAAATAACATTGCTCAACAAATCAGTTATCACAGTCTGAGGAGAGAAGCCTCAAACCTGTCTAGTATTTATATGTTTACATGTGGGCATACATACATACTTTTGTGTATACTTATTTACACTTGAACAAATGCCTAGGTCCATAAGTGGATTTGTATTAGTGATAGTAGACTGCAAAACATTCTGGAAAAATGGAATGCTTATTCCCTCTCAAGTCTGCACTCAGGAGGCCACAACTGGAATACTGCATCCAGTTCTGGGCTCCCCAGTTCAAGAGAGACACTACTGGAGAGAGTCTAGCATAAGGCAACAAAGCTGATTGAGGGATTGGAGCATCTTCCTGATGAGGAAAATCTGAGAGAGCTGGGACTCTTTAGCCTGGAGAAGAGAAGGATGAGGGGACACATAGTCAATGCTTGTAAGTATCTAAAGAGTAAGTAGAAAGAGGGTGAGGCCAGCCCCTTTTCAGTGGTTCCCAGTGACAGGACAGTGACACAAGTTGGAATGAAGTTCCATTCAAATACAAGAAAAATCTTCCTTACAGTGAGGATGACAGACCACTGGAATAGGCTGCCCAGGGAGGTTGTGGAGTCCTGTTCTTTGGAGACCTTCAAGACCCGCCTGGATGCAGTCCTGGGTAAGGTGCTCTAGGCAATCCTGCTTTATCAGGGGAGTTGGACTGGAGGATCTCTAGAGGTCCCTCCCAACTATGACAATTCTATGGCAATTCTGTGACCATTTACAATTGCTCAAACACATATTTCTACTTAGTGGTGCTTTTAATATTTGTCTATGTGCTGAGGATGCTTCTGGCATTTCCAGATCCCAAACAGTCTTTTTTGTATCTCTGAATTTACATTAGCATGCCTGTTTACTATTTTAACTTACTACTTTAAGACTCAAATATGTGAGTAGGATGATGATGTTGTCAGCTGAAATGATCCCCATGTTAGTGGATCCTCTCCCTTAGTTTATGAGATGAAGGGTTAGAAGAAATACAGCAAGAATGTAGTAAAGCCCTCTTGATAGTTTGTAATCTATCAGTTTTTCTGAGAGAATTTGCTGATCATTGTCCATTTGTGACTTAATTCTGTTAGATGTTCCTGCTTTCCCAGAACTACCAGTGCACAACTTGCATGAGGACTTCCTATACTTTTTTTATCAAAACATGCTGATTTAGCACATACCATTAAACCAAGCTAGACAATTTTTTATTAAATAACTTATGGAGCACTCTGTGTCAGCAACACACTTCCACTGGCAGAGAGGAGAGCCCAGCAGAAGGTGCAGGGAGGTTGCAGCTGGACAGATAGTTCTCACAGCTGCATTCAGAGAGGGAAATGTCATTCTTAGTAGTTCACAGTCATTTCCAAAGTCTTATATACATATATATCTGTCTATATATCTACATATCTGTTTATATATCTGCTAATGATTGTTATTTTGTAATGAATGAAACATTCAAAGACCTAAGTCATGGATGAATGATGAGCAGGAAGTCCTTATAAATCAGTTATTGGGAAGCTATATCTTGGAGACTCTTGAAAATATTGAGATTATTATAGGCAATCCCAAAAGTGCACGCACAAGTTGACAGCAAAAGCCATGAAAGTATAAGCACAAGACAGTGACAGGCATCAGTGGTATAAGAACAAATTGAAAATGGTCAAATTGCCCAAATTACTGGGTGATCTCACTGAAATAACACCTGAGGTGGATGAAGCTGGGGTTAGGGCCAACAGAGGCAAACCCTAGGTACTGAGCAGATGTAAACATGCCACATATGGTAAAACTTGGGTGTAACATGGACTTTGGATTGAAACAGAAAGCAAGGGAGCAGTGTTAGGAAATATATGAAAATGACTCTAGCAGACCTGAGAACAAGGGGGAAGGAATCCATGCCAGGAAGATTATGCCCTTTCCAACCCAGAATGCTGACAACTCCCAGTGGTCCCAATGCTGACAACCCAACTCCCTTCCCCCTTCCTCTGAGGCTTCCCCACTGCCTCCCAATTCCTTCTCAAGGACAATTAGCAACATTGAACTTAGGACTCAAGGGAGCATTAAGATAGCATACCAGAGGAAGGGACAGAAGAGAGAAAATTTGTATGTTAGCAGTTTTAACTGTATCATTGGGAATAAGGTGTAGTAATTATACATTTTGGACTATACATGTTAGTAGGCCTGTAAACAGACATATAATAATTCCTTCATCATTATGGCTGTAATTATACTATCAATAAATATGTGGCTTCTATATTCATAGGTACATGTCTTTAGCTCACATAAATTGCACGAATCTTCTGGTCTGGTAATCTGCCCTGGTAAATTTGGAGAATTTGTATGCTTTAATTTGCATGTAGTATGTAATAACACTACTTGCATCTAGTGCTACAAAGTATCCACTGTATTATTCAGCTGTTTGACTGACTTTTGGCAGGTTTGTACTCAGTGAAAATGAGAGACCAAGGACTTGTGTGTGCTCCACACACCATCATCGTAACACTTCCAGTGATAGTGGAAGGAATGTCTATCAACATCGCTCAGTATATCAGTAACTACAACATGAGAGCAGGACTCCAGTCTCATCTACCTGTTTAAAGCTGAGAAAACTTCAGCTTGGTTGCTGGAGACTCAACTTTTGCTTTGAACATCTAATTAAACTCTTAAAGCTTTCCTACAGACTTGAGATCACTGGTTTCTCAAATTGTCAGAAATCATGAAGGGTGGCTACCACTGACTGGACTGTAGCAGTCAAACCCTAATTACAGCCAAGGCAGATTTACTAAATTATATCAGCTAAATAGCAAATCTTTTTTTCTTCATTGTATTGATAACAAAAATTACTTTCAGTTTTATGAAAAGTACTGACCTGATGAAGTTAAAGGCATCATTGTAGTAAGATTTTCAGTGGACACTGGAAGAAAGGAAGTTTATTACAAACTCCTTTTATTGCACAATACCTAGTTTTATACAACACAGAGAAAAAACTGAGATTCAAAAAAATAAAATAAGCTGTGACTAACTCTCTTCATATCACTAACAGTGTCCTTCTTCCCTCCTTTTTCATCACCTCACCCTATTTCCTATTTCTAGCCTTTTCTCAAACTTTATGATCTTCCTAAGGAAGAAAGGTCTATATTAATCTCTTTGAATCCTTAGTCCTTATTCATTGCATTGCACATAAAATACCTTCATCTGTGAAATCTTTGTCTTGACAGTTTTTATTCTATGGAGCTTTCCAGAGTACCTGTGTCTTATAGAACGGTATTGAGATTGGATACATGAGTTAAAATTAATCTGGGATAAATTACAGGTAAGTAAGCTACTTTTAATCACTGAAAACTAATTTCAAGCAAGTCACACTCATGTCATAGTTTCCTCCCTCTCTAAAATAGAAATAATATTTCTCTTACAGAATACACTAAGATATAGGATGCAAAATTGCCACATATGATTATGATTGTTAGTTGCTAATGTAATGGACAGACGATATCTGATGAGACAATTTTAATGATGCACAGCAAGAAAAGTTTGACTTCTGCAACATTCATCAATAGATGAAAAAGCTCTTTATAATTTTCTTTGGTGGTATTTTTGAAGTATAATGAGCAATCACATTCCACAGTGATGTGCAGTTATTTAGAACAATTTCTGGTATGTGGTACATGTAGCAAAGAGAAATAAAGATGTCAGAATTATGAATTTAGCCTTTGAATATCTGAACTACTTAGCAAAAAATGGACCTTTTAGAATAGAATAAGAAACAGTGCACAACAGATGTCCTACTCGTCCTAAAGCAATCAGTTGCTACTTAATAGTATTTCCAGCAGGTCTTCAAATGTCAGCTAATCAACTTCCACTTCAGAGGACTCAAATTACTTTTAATCCTCATCCTCAGCGAAGGACTGTTTTGAAGCGTATTGAGGTAAAAACAAGGATTCCCATTGATTTTTCAGGTCTTCTACTTAGGCTTTTCTAGTACTTACATAAAATCACTATGTTTTTATGTTTGCAGAATTTAAAAGTACCTAGTCTTTAAAGCCACATTTGGTTTTTTCCCATTTACACTTTATTTAAGTTAGTTCCTTGGGTGTACTGCTCAGGAAGCCACACTCTGTATTCAGCTTGTTGTTGTTACTGACATCTTTTCAATAAACGAGTCCCCACTCACTGTGAGGCTGAGTCCTTTTCCTTATTCTTTAACAAAACAAAATGATAATTGCATTTACTAATGAAATGGCAAAGCTAGGGCTTAATTGCATTAACTTGGGGGAAAACAAAATTGCAAATGTTATGCTACATAAAAGAGAATAATTTGAATGTTTTTTGCTGGGAGATCACTACTTTGTCTTTAACCCCTCCTTACTCAACCTGCTCAACACTGACTCATACTTTCTAGTTGACAAGATTGTAAATGATTCCTTCGGAGGACCCACAAGAACACATTTGCTGACTGGGAATCAACTTTCATTCATGTTAACTGTAGTTCTCAAGGATTTGTACAGAGAATAAATTTTTAGTAGCATTACCTGTGACCTGTATGCTGTTCACATCAATTTTCAAAGTCTGTGTAAGATTAGTTTTATTTGTGTTGATACCCAAAACCAGCTCATTTTTTACTTTCTCTGTTGCTACCTTTTGGGTAAAATAAAGGTCGAAGATCACAACAACACTAACAACACAAAACAGAAACGGTGGTTAGTTATACAAGCTAATGAAGTAAATTTGATATATGACATCATCTAGACATTATTTCATTCCAACACAGGTTCCATTTGCAAGTGTCGACTGGCCAAGAGACACAACAAGAAACGCATGAAGAAACACTTTGTAATTATTAGGTAGGTTTGAACCTTGGAGAAACTGTTTTTCTTTCTTTATCTACTTTTATTTTCACTGTGGAAAAAGCAAAATAACATTCATATCAATTGCTACAATGGAGCTGAATTTGAATAAACTGAAGGAGAAATGGGTTTATTGATTATTAAGCAGGTTGTCTGGTTTAAGCCCTAAAATATTGACGGTGAACCTTGAAGTGTTATGATGAAAATTATATAATACATTAGTGTTATCAAAATATAATGCAAAGTGATCATTTCTGTAAAGCAGACATCATCTGTGGATTCTGGATCTGTGAGAATATGCTGTATGACTGCCTGGTTTCTCATAAGCAAACAGTAATGACTGTAAGCACAGACATTTTGAAATCAGCAGTTAAACTACATTTAAGTTCTATGGGCTTGAATTTTACCCACAATGTTGTATCTTTGCTCTCTCCCATCCCTTGTAGATATTATTGTTGGATTATGTGTCTGTAGCTAGATTAAATTAGTGTCAGAGTATGATGCCTTCTGAAGTTTTTCTCCATTTACTTAAAGTGCAAACTTTTTTTATTCTTCAGCATTTATACTATCCAATTGTAACTGACTCAGCTTTGCTTTTTGATAAGAGGTGATTAATCCTGCCATTTTGCTGAGCATAGTTTGCAGTTTGCAATATATGGAAAAACTCTCCTCTTTAATTTCTTACATGTTTCTGATAACCTTAGGCCATGCTGAGCAAACAAAAGCTTTTATTGCTATCCTTGTGACTCAGCAGAGTTACAAGGGTGAAATAACAAAGAGATTGTCTAAAGGGGTAAACACTTTTCAAACGAAAAGAGTAAACTAGAAAATTATTTCTGAGACAAAGTAATATTTCAAAGCAGAAATGAAGAGGGTTCCTCTCTGATATGTTAAAAGCCAGATCCAGAATTCACTGACATCAGATTTTCTGTGATTTCTGTGGCCTTTGTGTCTAGATACAGGACTGTGTATATATATCTACATAGATGTTTACAGTGCAGATACCTAGATTCCCATTGTAGTTGATGGAAAGAAATAAGCTGTTCTATAGTGTGATTGATCTCCTAAAAAACCCCATCTGAATAGTCTAGGTAAGAAAACTCTAAAAGTCCACCACTTACAAAAAGCCTCAAGGAACTAGCTCAGAGATGTGTCCATCTTTGATGCCTGAATTTTGATGAGAATAATCTCATTCTATGCACAGAAATCAAATTGTGCTGATTGGATTTATGACAAAATGACCCACTCCTATCACTGTGCACTCCATTTCCTTGATATTATAAAATCTTTAATAAAGTGTTCATACTCCACCTTTCTAACTAATTAGGTTTATGCCCTCACTATTCCAGTCAAAAGATGACTTTAATTCAGATCCGCTTCTCATTTTCAACATACTTGTATTCACAGTTGGTTAATATCCATTTTTCTTTTGCAAGTGTGGCCATTCAACTGAATTCTCTCCTCTGAATATTTATCCACTTTATGTATTTACAGAAAACATTCATATCACAACAGTAGCTTGTATCTGAGAATCACAAAATTGTGTGATCTGTTGTTACATAATGTGTGCTTTAATTTTGCAGTCTCACCTATGAGACAACTAATTTTTTCATTCATTTCCCAAGGTCTTCCAGTTATAGAGTTCTAATCTTTTTTTTTTTTTTTGTCTGCATTTTTCTCACCTATCATAATGTTTCATCAGGCCTTCTTTACTGAAAATATGTTACTAATGATAATAAGTGAGATCAGCTCCCCCTCACCCCAGTCTAAGTAGCTCTCCAAAATCTCAGCACAAACTGATATCCTTTCCTTTCGAGTTTCCTACCTAATTCACTGTGCTTACCTATCCCATTTTTCTTTCTAAATTGTCAGTCCCAGGGACTATTACATTTTTTTTTCTAATCCTAAAGGATGTTTTTGGAGGAAAAATATGTCTTGATGTTTCATATGCTCTTTAGAGGGCCTTATCCAATCTCTAAAGATATTTTCTCATCCATTCACTGTCCACAGAATAAAGTTCTAAATTAATAGTGTCTCATTGTCTTTTGCTCATATTTTAAGTTAACTTTATCATATGCAATTACCCAGTCTCTGACTTCTTGAATCTTTCATGGCCATTTTCAGTTTTCCTGTAGCAAAAAAACCAAAACACAATACAAAAGCATATGATTCCCCTTGAGTTCTCAATATTGTGAATAGAATGAAATCGTATTCTGAAAATGTTTAATAATTAGAGACAGTATTACATGTGTTTTGCTGAATCAGGACCTTTTAAAGAACAGTGCAGATGAAACTAACACTTCAGACCTCACTGAATATCCTGGACTTTTTTGCCAGTTGACAATCAGTAGGAAAACCAAAAAAAACAGGATATGGAAAAATGATGTAGAACAAGCTTTAATAAACAAAGCAGGTGTTACTGTGCCTATTTTATGGACTCTTTAGGACAAAGTGAGTGCAACTTCTTTTCTTGGTGTCAAATGATAACATCGTTTCTAACACCCTAAGGAATATGAATTAAGTGTCCATAGGGACATATGAGTGTATTTCCATTCATCTCATTTTGTGCCAGCAGATTTCTGACTTGCACTTTCTTCTAGATGACAATGGCCAGCACCTCTGCAAACAGCACAACTAATAAACTTTAGCAAAATGTAAACAAAAGTTTTAGCGATTCTTTAAAGTATAGAACTTCTGTGAGCTGGTCATAGTACTCAACCTTGTTTGGCCAAGGCATGGGCATAGAGGGGCCTGAGAAGGAAGTTTGCTCAAAGAAACACAGTGGTGCCAAACGTCCCACAGAAGCACTTGGAAGTTGTAAGAAGTGAATGAAATAATATAGGATGCCCCAAAAGATCCCTTGAAAAGCATAGTATTGGAAAGCACTCGTGAAAGAAATATCTAAGTCAAGACTCCTGATGTTTATTTGCAAAACTTAATTAAGCTGTACCTACTTGAAGTGGGAAATTTCACATCTCTCAAATTCATTTTGCAGATCACTTGCTTGAAAGACATTTTGTATCTAGATGGAAAAGAGAAATCTTGAACTACTACACATAGTTATACACCACATTCTTGGTTTTAATACTAAAGTTTTATTTCCCATCAAAGTTCACTGCAGAAGTGAACTTTTTTGACACTTCACCAATTTTCAAAAATAAAGAATATATTGAGTTCTGCCTAGGCTTAGTACCAAAAATATTTAATTTTAGAGAGAGGAAAAAGTCATCAAAAGCAGTCATGTTAGGCAATTAATATACCTACCATATGCTCTTGTAACCAATGACCAATAGATTCTTACCAATTGTTCAACATCAAAAGCAAGGACTTTGAAATTGTCTGATGATCTGTTTTGCAAAGCAGGAGTGAATGATGTCCCAGACAGTATTTCAAATGTTCCCATGCAGACATGAGTATTCCTATGTGCTTCAGCTAAATTATTAAAAATAAGGTTCAGTGTTTTGAATTATCCAAAAATAAAGGAAAACACCCCCCCCATATTAAATTTGATTTTATTCCACACAGATCTTCAATAAAGTAGCTTTTAACTTTCTGGTTTGCTTTGTAATCTGAGATATTTTGCCTAGTGCTGATTTAAAAAGTGAGAGACATTGATCAATGTTTACAATATTTATAATTGCAAAAGTATTTTTGTAAACACTATTTATCCTTGACTCTCATTACATACAATTCTGTTTTGAATACTGGACTGTGCATTCACAGCAGCACTGTGAATGGATAAAAGGGACAATGGTATTTCCAGTTGTCTGACACAAGGGAAGAATGATGAATGATGAGGTTTTTGTGTGTTCTGCATTAATAATAGGAGGAGTTACTACTCCACACTTTCTGTATTAAATACTGTACACTTTTTTTTTTTTTTTCCTATAAATATACACTGTTTTTGATGACAGCACTAGAAACACTAGTGTTAGACCAGTTAAATTACTTTTGACCTGACCTTCCTTATCAATACATGCATGAAATGCTGGGAGGATTTATGAGGAAACTAGGAAACTGGTCCTTACTGCAAATTTAATCTTGATTTTTAATACGTTACAGCATATGAGGTCTGCATAAAGCAATTAATTATATATCAAAAATATTTCCTCACTGTTCAACATAGTGGAAATTTTCAGATTAGACCTAAATTAACATGGTTGATGGAAAATGCCTTTTGCTTACTATTTACAGCACCAGTGCCATTTTTATGTTTTGTTTGGAGGCATTAACATCCAAAACAAGCTTTAACATAAAAACAGATAACTAATAAATACTACAATAAACAGTTTGTGACAGAAAGCACAGTCTAGTGACACCAATTTCCTACTATCCACTAGTATTAACACAACTTTGATCTCCTTTGAAGGCCATTTACCCTTATAACCATCACAAATGTATTTAAACAAACAAAAAGTAACAAAGGCCTTTTATGATTATAGATGTCAAACATAATTTTAAAGTGTTTTATAATTACTATTTGTAGATGATTAAATTATTGCCTATTTATCTTCTAAAATTGAAGTCATTAATTCAAATCCTGTCTCTAACTAGGTGCAATAATACAACATTATTACTTTTAAGGTCATTTTATTTCACTGGAATATGGTTGTATTCTTGTATGTGGGGGAAAAAAGTTAGTAGGGAGAACAAGTTTTAAAATCTCAAATTAAAACCAATAGCAACTCAACGAATAGGCATGAATATTCTGGTAAAACTGGGTTTTAAAATTATGGCCTGTAGCTAGTTTAGTCTTTCTGTGGTTCAGTATGAAATAGTATGGACTTTTGTTAATGAACGTACCGAAAGCTTCAATGCATCAGAAGTAATTTTTTTCAGTTATGAAAATCACTATGATGAAAAAATGTGTTTCTTAAGCTTTTTTCCTAACCTGTTTCCTTTACCGCATTTCAAAATATCTTTTTCCTGTTAGCCGGGAGGGCTCCATAGAGCCATATACATTGAAAATCTAGATGACAAAAAGGTTGATGTTGGAAGTCTGCATGTCATCTGGTCCAATGCTCAAGCATGGCTATCTACAACCAATTGCTCAGGACCATGTCCAGAGAGATTTTGAATATCTCCAAGGAGGGAGACTCCACAATCACATCAGTCCTTCAGTGGACTCAGTCTCTTAGTAGCTCCGTACGTGCCATACGTAGGGGACCGTAAGACTGGACACAGTATTCCAAATGTGGCCTTACCTGTTACATGCTTACACTGTTAGCATATATCCACAAGATCTTTAAACCAAAGTTTCAGTTTCTGTTTAAAATTATCTTATGTTGTTTTTTTTTTAGTTTAGTTTACTTCATGTATCAGTAGCCAGATTCTATCACATTCTGAGCATTGGCTAAATATGACTTTATGAGTTTAACTAAAGTTAAGAATGATTTTACTTTAACTAAAGTTAAGAAAAACTTAACTTTACATAGGGCTTGGTGCTGACTGTCTCGTGCAGGATCTCTTTCCCAGCAATAAAATACTTTAAAATAATTATTTTTTTTTAATAAAAGATTCAAAAAGATGTAGAACACCTACAGTTCCCATAGAATTTAGTGGATTATCAGTATCCTTTTGAGTCAAACCTCATATATGGAGAAAAGAGCAGAAAATCACAACTTGCTGCATTACATTCTCTAGTTGATTAATACAATTGAATAACCAAAACTTTGTAATTTGAAGTGCATTTCAAAGATCATCTCCAAAGTCCAAACCATGAAAATTCTGTTCTATGGCTTTAGGACATGCTTTAAGTGTTTGTATTTTTTTGTCTATTTTATTCTCATCAATTTCCAGGGAAGGAGAGGTGGAAAACATACCTTCCCCCC
>VZRU01012940.1:171692-235844 GCA_013398155.1 Pedionomus torquatus
CCTCTCCCCCCTCCCTAAGCAATAAAAGCATAGCGTGAAATATGAAATATAGTTACAATAACAACACCACTGGCTTCAAAGTCTGAATCCCTGCTGAAGAACTCCTGAAAAGATTAAAGGTTGGCTACTTACCTCGTTCTAACTCCTGGATTGTTAGCCACGAAAGTACAATCAGTCCAACACAAACACACATAAACACTGCAAGCAGAGAAGCAAACAAGATTTCATAGTAACTAAGAGGGGCATATTTTTTATCAAGTGATTTCCTTGGCTTCATTTCTGTCTTGAAAGCTTGTATGAACTAAGAGCTGACAAAATACAAAAATAACCTGAAAAGGAGGGTAATAATCCACATGAACAGATATTTATAAGAGACTGCTATAAATGAATTACACCATAAAACTTTATTGGCATTGGTTTTTACAACATTCCTGAACAGTCATATCCATGCGCAAGGTATGTTAATATGAAAAACTGAAATCTCTTCAGAAAGGAAACCATTGAGATTTTGTCTCAGAGAAAAAATAAGCAAGACCACAGAAATGTGAGGTTGGACACTGAAATTGCACTATTTCTTGTAATTTGGTATTTTTAAATGAAAACTAATATAAAAAATTGCTGTTTGATTTACTACTACTTCTACAGGGGTTTTTGTTTGTTTGTTTGTTTGTTTGTTGTTTTGTTTTGGGGTTTTTGTTTCTTTTTTTTTTACAATTCTTCAAAAGAGCAGTGATGAAGACAGTAGTATCTGGAGAACTAACCAGAGAAGACATTATGACATGTATGCTTGTTTTATATTTGTAAAATTGTGTAGCATTTTGGATGGCCTGCACTGCATGCTTAATAAAGAATGAGTAAATTAAATGAACAATGCACTGTCCAGTCCAGAACTTTTGTTACAAAACTGTCAAAACTTTTGAGTAAGTCCACTCCAGAAAAGTAAAGTCATAATGATGCTTTTATGCTTCGTGTTCTGTCAGCCACTATTTTTGACTTTTGATCAGAGGTCCTAAATCTAGGTATATGGTATGATATTCCTCAGCATCCTTTATGGAACTGCAGAATCTCAACAAACCAGCCATATTCCTGCCTATAAAAGGAAATGGAAACTTGTCTGAGTTAATCTTGTAAGAGAAAAGCCCTAGCTACCTGCAAATTGATGGAAAAAAAGAGTAATGAAAATTGGGAAGAAACTAGAAAGGCCTGAAATAAGACTTGTGGATGACAAAGCATTCTCTACCCAGTCTTTCAGAATGAGGATCCTTGAAAACATCTCCAACATAAATGGTCAGATTTATAACATTCTAAATCAAAATAAAAATCTTGGCCTGACAGTTGCATCCCCTATTTATTGTATTAGTAAATATTATTGTAATTGAGTAATATTTCCCATAACTAATATTAAATAATGGTTTACTTAAAACTAAAGTTAACAAGATACTTTGTGATTGTGTACTTAAGGATTGGGCACTTCAGATGAACTGAGTCACACTATTAAAATTCAGGGCAGCTTAATCTCATTGCCATGAGAGAACAAGAGTAAACTCAAGCCTGTATCCTGCAAGTGAATTAGATCTTTCAGTCATCATGTTAGATGAATTAGAATAAGAATTGCTTTTGTATATATTGTATATGGGACACATTTATATGAATGCAAATGTTTGTGCGTGTGTATGTATACACACTTACTTGTGTATAAGAGGAAATTAAATTTGTACTGCTGAACTATAGCATTGTAGTATCTCTTAACTATTTGTAATTATTTATCAATGACTCCAATACATGATCCTCATTACAAAGGATCTATGTTTATATATTTTTCAGAATGCCCTCTCTATCAAAGAAGTTCAGAATACCTCTAAATACTTCTCTTTGCTCAGTTATATGTGTAAGGTTATTCCACATCTGGCAGAATTGCATAATTGCATGGACTTTGGATGTCTCTGTCATGTTTTGCACAATTTAGCTCTTTGTATCATTGATATTATGTATCAAAAGTCAAAGATTTATACTATGACCCAAAGATGTCATTGGATTTTAAAATCTGAATTTATGCCCTGATGGTGAAGTCATTAACTGGAGGACAAGTATAAGTTGTGGACATTTACATTTCAGCTATTTTTCTAGCACCTTATATGTGATAGACATGTTGTATCTGTGCTCATATGCATTAATTACAATCTGGCTGAGGACATAATTTAGCCTGGGTAGTCTCCAATGGGAGTTGTGACTCCGACAAATGAACTCATTAGCTAAACAATTCTAGTTGGCAACAAAGTTGTGGTAGCAATAATTAATAGGCAAGCCCTGGACACTGAGGTGATAAGTGAGCTCTTTTATTTATTTATTTGTAGCATTTTACAGTCTGTAATACTATAAGCTGGTTAAGAAATAATGTAAGAACCCATGATTTCACGTTTATTTGGAAATCTTCAAAATAGCAGGGGCAGACTTCAACACTGTGCCAATGCTAGCTTACTATGAATTATAGAAGCAAAGCAGCTTATTCTGGAAGGAACCTGTGGAGGTCACCTTATCTAAACTCTTGATCAAGCCATATTTAACTAGGCTGTTTATGACCACATCCAGGCAAGATCTGAATAATTCCAGGGTGGAAGACACTACAACTCAGGAAAATAACAACTGTGCCAGTGTTGATTACCTGGATGGTGATTTTTTTTATTTATTATTTATTTTTTTTCTGTTCTCTTATTGGAATTTCAATTGCTGCCATTTGTGTTTGCTGCTCTTGGACCTCCACTCTGTGATCCTGAGAGGAGTCTGGCCCCATCTGCCCTGCAATCATCCTTTAGGTAGCTGAAAGCAGAAATTAGATATCTCTAGCAGCTTGTCAGTCCCCAGCCAGTACTGGTACACAGAGTTATTTCATCCCATATTCAGGACTTCGCACTTGTTGAACTTCATGAGGTTTCTGTCTGGCCATTTCTATCTATCTATCCATCTCTTAATGGCAAATATATTCTGTGACTGCAAACTTTCCTCTAACCATTGACTTAAATTCCTTCTTTTATTCCTCATTTAGTTACTTGTCTTCTTGTTCATTCTCATTCTGTAATCTTATATGTATTTTTTTTTCTTTTAATTGTAACTGTAAAGTTTATTTTTACTTCCATTTTCTATATAGACTTAAAGAATTCTTGAAAGTTTGATTTGGTTGGCTTTCTATGTGACTAAACTGACGAAACAGTGTAATTCATTCAGGAAAAGCATGAGGATTACCCAATGTTAGAGAGAATGTCCATCTACTGCAAGTTGTGAGTATTCATAGGTTATGAACAGCCTGTAACATATAAATTCTTCACTGGAAAAAATAGTATAAAATTTAAAGTAATAAACTAGATTATTCAATTCTATTGGCAAGATGTTTGCAAATAGGAAACTAGTGAAATTAGTTGCATGTTATTTTCTAAACTCTAATTTTATGATGTTGATTGTGAACTGTATGATAAAACAATTATACCATGATTTAAAAATAGTTTAAATGATACAAAGGCAAATACTCTATTAATGAGTTCAAAACCAGAGAAATATGTCAATTTATTTAAATATTGATTACTGATATTTTTTTTGGATTATTACTACAGTCATAACAGTGAAATTTGAGATTAGCTCATTTTTAAAGAAATAGGTCATTGCTGTGTTAGAAGCCTAACTGATTCAAAATATAGTTTGTTTATATTGCATCCACATCTGCAGCTCCATAGGTTTTATTGCATTATTGGCCTGCTCTTATTTTCTTGTTCAATGAGTCGTCAACACAAGGTGAATAGATTGCTGGCACAGAAAGAAGGGAATGTTGTATTGAGATTATTCCTCTAATATCCAGTCTTTCAAAAACAATCCTAAAGCCTGACACTCCATTAATAGCTAGCTATCTGTGGGAAAATATTTTGAGTGCCCACATAGACTTGCCCTCTCCTATAAAATGAAATGAAAATCAGCTTTCTTATGGCACATGTTTTCAGATCTTTAAGTGGTTTTTTTCCTTTCGCTGTGCAAAATTCCATAGAGGGAAGAAGAAAACAAGATCAATGGTTCTGCAGTGAAAGTGCAGAAATAGACTATCAGCTTATTTTTACAATTACATCATGAGGAGAATTATCAGAATTTTTAATAATTAACAATACATGATTCTTTGTGCAATGCATCATTTAATATTGCTTGATTAAATGTGGCTTATTATACATCACTAATGTGTTATTGTCTCTTCAGACATCTTCTCAAGCATATTTGACCCAGCCAGATATAACTGGGCAGAGTAGTCATAACTGAGCAGAGGACCACCTAGTCTTTCTGTACACCCTATGTTCACCCATTTCCAGGGTAATCCAACTTGGAGAAACTTATGAATCTTCAGTTTTCTAGTATACTAATTCTTATCTTGAGGTTCTTGGGCAAGATCACAAAATTTTAAACGTGCATACAGTACTAAAGATGTAAATAATGAGTAATTTTCTTTTCTTTAGATGGAACCAGAGATGATGAGAAAAAATGTGGTAGAACACAAAAATTCTTGACAAATGTATAAAGAGCTGTATTTTAGTCAAGTTAAAGATACAAACAAGCATGTCTCCATTTTCCCCTTGAAGACATAGAGTTTGCAGTAATATAAAAAAAGCAAGCAAAGAACCAAACAAAAAACCATAGAAAACCCTCCAAAATCAAGCAAAAGAATCCTAACCTGGTTTCAGGGTCATATAACAAGTATAATTGCTGAGAGGGCAAGGTAATGTAGGTCTCCATTAGGCTAAGGTATATTGGAAGTGGGAAGATAGAAAAGGGAACTGGACACTGATATGTGCCTTCAGTCCCTAACCATTTCCCAAACTGGAGCTCTGAGAATATATTGAAATAACAGTTGCTGAGAACTCTGAGTTGATGTCTGGTAGGTCTCATCACAATGGAAGATTTACTGGTAGTGGGAAGATCTGCTCACAGAATCATTTGGGAAGGGTATTGTCTCTAAGACACTGCCCAAGAACTTTCACATACACACTTGACAAGAAATGGGGGGTGATCACTAAACAGATGAGGTGTGTAGTGTGCAAACTCAGTCACAGGTAAGTGAATACAATTAAATGACTAAGACAGTTACTAAATACAGAAGACCATACATAAATTCTGACAAAGAGTTCCAAGGAGTTTTACATTCCTATCATCTATACCTTTCTATGCATTCACAATTTAATTAACTCATGACTTCCAATAAGCCTTTAACAAAAAGGAAAATACAAAGCATTAAACCCTCAGATTTTATATAATCCTTGAAGAGGGTTCAGAAGTGTAGATTAAAATTAAATGTTCAATGATATGATCCAAATGGACTGCTGGGAACTACTCTGTCTCCATGTTAATCGATCCTTATCAGGAAAGTAATTATGAATACACAGCTGCCATTAGCAGTTGTAATTTTTCAGACTGATTCAGTGAAAAGAAAAATTGCACTGAAAGCAAATAGGGAATATATTACCTTTCCCACGATTTGGAGAAAGATATTTTTTTTTTAAACAGAACAAAAAACCCCCACAAAACCCAAAACAAAACAAATCAAAACAAAACCAAACCAAACAAAACCCCAAAAACAAACCAGGACCACCAAAAGCATAATATTTTTGCTTAAGCACATCCAGAAAGATTCCACAGAATAACACTGAGGTTGCTTTTCAGATCAATCAATACCTTGTCTGACTTTGGATAGCTGCAGCTCAATACTTACTTTTCCAGGAGTTCCCAGGACAGAATCATGGAATCCTATTTGAAAAAAAAAAAAATCAAATAGGTGTGCTTCCTATTAGATTATGATAAAAATGGGCACATTAAGAGTATCCAGAAAGGAAATCTGTGATGAATCCAGTTCAGTGGAAGTGATCACAGAGCTAGAAGCTACTTCTGAGAGTAGAGGAAGATTTTCACCTAACTTTAGAGAACCAGTGGTGAGAGAAAGAATTTTCTGCTGGAGCCAGTCAATTCTTCATTAACAAAAGGAATATAATAAAAAAGTATTTTAACATAAGTATCTAATTTTTAGGTAGTTAAAATTTGGTGAGCTGAATATAACATGTCTTCCACTTAGAAAATAAGTCACTTAGTCATATTGAATTAGTTAGTTGGGTTTGCACCCCAAGATGCATGTGCTTCCTTTTATTCCTCCTTATTACTAGGAGAAAAAAGGTCTAGATAATGGGAACAAGATGAAGATAACAGTAATCAATAAATATAACACTGGTTACTGTAGGCTGGTGACAGAAGAAAGCAGAAAATAACATGAACCATCTGAGTAAAGAATGTGCCAATACAAAGTTCTCGGCAACAAATAAATAGGATGATATAGCACACATAGGAAAGAATCAGTCTTAACTCAACTGATAACACAGAATGGCAAAATAAGCAGGTAAAAGACAAAGGTCAAGAGGAAGTAGCCACATTATTGCTGCTCTGATTGAATTAATGTAAAAGCCAGTGTGGTGCAGTAACTGAAAAAAAGCAGTACATTTACCATTATGTAATAGTTTCTATGAATAAAAGCAATTACAGCAACATTTCTGTAAATACAGATTTGTGCTGTATAAACTGATATGGAAGCATTGAAAGGAAAATAAAAATAGCAGGGAAATGTTATCCTTCTGTCTTTAGCTTTTATTGAGAATGATAGAATAAATGCAAACTATCTTTTCTACCACCTGTGATATGAGGACAGGCTGAGAGAGTTGGGGTTGTTCAGCCTTGAGAAGAAAAGGCTCTGGAGAGACCTTATAACAGCCCTCCAGAACCTAATGGGAACCTACAGGAGAGATGGGGAGGGACTCTTTATCAGGAAGTGTAGTAACAGAACAAGGGTTAATGGTTTGAAACTGAAAGAGAGGATATTTAGATCAGATATTACAAAAACATTCTTTAGTGTGAGGGTGGTGAAGTACTGGAACAGGTTGCCCAGAGAAATTTTGGATGCCCCATGTTGGAAGCGTTCAACCCCAGGCTGGGTAGGGCTTTGAGTAACCTGGTGAAGTGGAAAGTGTTCCTGTCTATGATGGGGGAGTTGGAACTAGATGTTCTGTAAGGTGGCTTCCAACCCAAACCATTCTATGATTCAATGACACAAAGGTTTTTCTCAGTATATGTTTGTTTCTAATGTTTTTGATCTTGGACCTTGGTAAGCATTACTGTCACCTGTTCTGCCTATCAGCTCACTGAAAGTACTTACAAAGCCATTAAATTTTAACTATAAAAAATGGGTCCACCACATGTGTCTCTGAAATTTAAGTGCTTTAAAAGTCACAGTCTCCACATCATCTTGCTAAACCTTTTAGGCAAACTCTTATTTAAAACTGAACTCCTTCTTATAGCCCTGAAAAACCTTAACCATAAATATCACCAGAGCAAGAAGAGTAAGAAATGCCAATAATTATGTCTATTTTTAACCTACATAGCCAATAGTACAAAGACCAAGATAGTTTGTCCATAAGCCTTTGGAATGATTTGGGAAATCTGTATGTGCAATCCATATGATTTATGAAAGATTTTACTCCTGTGTTATTATGTATGTGAACTTAACTGACTGAAATTCTGAAAGATGGATTATAAGAAAAAAAACCTCAAATATCTCCGTTATAGTGTCATTTTTTAACCATCTCATAGGGCTTATTTCTGGTTGACCACATCAGCCAAAGCAAAGGAAAATCAGATACACAGGTCAGAGAATGGTCAATTTGAAATAAAAGATAGGAAGAAGTAAATCTGAAATCCTTGGGTTTCACTCATAAAAATAGTGCACAAAATGAGGAGAAAGCTGAGGCCAAAGCTGTAAAAGAACACTGATGAGCATTTACCTAGCGCTCAAAGTGTCAAATGTAAGCATAAACTTGTTCTCTCTATATACACATATCACCAAGCATTTTGATAGTATGACATTTTTTGATGCTAAAAATACTTTGCACACTCTTCCAAAAACATTTGGCCTCAATCTTTCTCCTTTTCTTTTGAAATCTGTGGTAAAAGTTTCAGTAGAAGCTGAGCCTGACTTGTAGAAGAAAAATTACATCTGTGCAGAATCCTTTGAAAAATCCCACTTCATACTTAACAGTAGAGCAAAAATTATGTGTCTGTTTTGGAGGAAAGGGATGATAAGTAAACTATTGTACTGCATCTTTCAAAATGCCTCAAACAAGATATCAAAGATCAAAAGTTATATAACTAAATGATTTGATCACTGTTGTTTTCTTGTCCTCTGTACTTGATCCATAAAATAACCACAGAACAGAAGAAAATTTATAGTCTTTTAAAAACATGTGGAAAGACATCCAGTTTAGACCTCTGTGATAATCCATTTGACATCTTGCACTGAATTAACTTTTTACTTTGGAGATTTGACAAGATGATGGAGAAATAAAGGAAAGAACGTACAATGAGGTTTTTATTTATATTTTTTCATGATAATTATTTTAACAGTAGCTGACAGATAACACAGAAGGATGAGAAAAATGCTCTTGGATTTTGAAAATGAGGTCAACTAAGCATGTAATTACTTTCACAAAGGTTCATATAATTGGACTCATCTATTTGAACAGGAGTTCAAATTTTGGTCATTGTATTTGTATTGTTCCTCATTACCCATTGTGAGTGCTACAAAAATAAGACTGTCTCTTTTGAAACAATTTAAATGCTCCAAAGAAGCTAAATAGTAAAAATTTTCAGTTTCTGTTCTTAAAACTATTGCTGATTTCTTTATTTTAATGTTTATCCAAAATAGGAAAATGTAACAGAATACATGAAATACTATCAATGACTTTTGAAATTGTAAGCTTTTATTCTATGACAAGCTTTCAGCCTCAATTTGCCTTCATTTAAAAATCATAATTGCCACTGAAAAAATAATGAAAAGTGGACAATTGAGACACAGGACTACTCTACATGGATGGATTTATATACAAATGTAAATCAACTCTGACAAATCTCATATGCTCTGGAGAAAAATAAAAATAATAATAAAAAAATAACAGAGAAAAAAAGTAGCTGAAGGAAAAAGCAAAAAGTAAAAAAATTATTAGACCAAATACGATGCTGCCGAAAATCAAGCCTTAAAAATATCCCTAAAGATAAGACCAGTATTTCAGCTCCCATACAATATTCTTTCCCTCACGAGAAGGAAGGGGCAGGGAGTGGGAAGTTATTATAAATTATAAATTATGTTGTGCATATATTCTAAGGTATCATTGCCAGGTACAATTATATTGCAAGGTTTTCCTGTTACTACCAGCTGAAACAAAAAATAATACAGGCTACTAGAGTTATTGTCTTGGGGACAAAAAGATTTTAGCACAGTTTGCTAGAAACTGGCCTCCAAGACTCTGCTCTGGAGGAATGGGGACCCACAGATCCAACAAGTTTTCAGAGATTTAGGGTGGCAGTGTGACACAGATATAACATTCAGAATCTATAAATGCTGAATTAGCAGAGTCCCATATCTTTTATAATAAATATTAAGCCTGTGTCTTCTTTTTTTTTTTTTTTTTTTTTTCCAGGAGTTATGATATATGGGTCCTTCTAAAAGAATAGTCATGAAAATTAAAGCTGGTTTATTTAAATTTGTTTGATTTTCCCCCGTATTATTTGAATAAAATATTTTCCTACACTCTAGCAAAGATCTGACTTTCTTCAGTAAGGTTAGTTTCATTTTGGGGTACTAATGTCTTGCTTGCACCAGTACACATTTTTCTTTCCCCCCAAGTAATATTTGTCCTTGCTGATTAACTTTAAAATTTATCTTTGAGATCAAGTTTATCCAAGAGAAAAAAGAGGTCAAAAATTATAAAGTCAAATTGTGTCATCACATGCATTTGCAGTGCTTTCAAAAAAAGAGCACGTAAAGACTAGAAACAGCATAATCTCCCAGAACAGTGATTTTCACTGCAGTCACATGTGATCACATGAATAGTTAAATAGAAAGAAAAAAAGCAGTGTTTCAAGGTGAAGCAGTCTAGTAAAATGCCTATTAAACAGAATAATAACACAACTCTACCAGCAATAATATTTACACAAAGTATAAAAAATTGAGAAATAAAAGGATAATGGAATTATAAAGAACATTTATTACTACTGTATAGTTTTAGTTGTTTTATTTTGGCTATGAACTATGTGAAACAAATTAAAATAATTAGATTCTTTTTTAATTATTTCTAAACTGCTTTATAAAAAAGTATGAAAAACACAACACTTGAAAGTGAAGACAGTATAGTTAACAGAATTTGCACTGCTGGGAAAGTGAATGGAAAACACCTGTTCACTCAGAACTCAGAGACAAAGAGGAACTATTAGGTAAATAAAATAGAAAAGCTGATTTTTCACTTCATTTCTAATAAATATCATCCTCTGAAAAGACCAACCCTCAATGGAAAATAAGGAGACAGAGATTTAGGACATATTCTGTCAAAGTGAGATTTTGATTTACTGAGAAGAAAATTAAGGAAGGAACATGTCAGAAGGACATGCTAGAAACCTAGAATCAGGGTAAAAAAGCTGTAATCTAAAACAAAAATACCAGAAATATTAGAAAAAATAATAAAAATGTAAAAAAGGATATGTTATGAATTTTGACAAATAACAATGCATAGACTAAGATGTAACAGTGTGCAAAAATCTTTTGTTATCTACTACGAGTTATTCAAGGATTAGTTATTAAATTTTTTTATTCTTAAAGGAACTTATTGATGTAATTATTACAGTAACATGAAATTTTGCATGTAACAGTGAAGAAATTGTTTAGTAAATAATTTTTAAAAGACAATGTGCTGTAAGAAATAGTATAAAGTCATTTGTTGTGGAAAAAATCAAGGATACAAATATCTGATTTTTTATTAAATCTTAAAATGTGAGAGGGAGAGTACATGAAGAATTACCTTCAAATTTTTTGTATGTCTATATTTTTTCAGTGAATAAAATGTCTGTGTCATTTCAAAAGAGTTGTTCATAATATTTAAGTCAGTATTTTGGAAATATGTGCTGTGAGGGTGTCAACAGACATTCAGATAAGGGGATATAGTGGAAACATCTCAATCCAAAATATTTTAAAAAGATTTCACATGAAGAAGTATTAAAAAACCTAAGTTTCCACAGAATGTTAAAGTTGTGAGTAGCAGTTATAACTTGGGAAAAAGATCCTGGAAGAATTGTTAGCTGTTTGAAATTTTCAATTCAGTACATGATGGCAACCAGGACAGCAAAGAAAATATTGAAGGCAGCATTTAGAGGGTTAAGAGCAAAAATAAAGAGAACATCACTAAAATCTACTTAACACACTACTTAAAACCCTTGGGGCACTCTTGAATATTCACTTCTGCTGAATAGGCAGTTTCCATTCTCCATATCTGAAGAATAACAGAGTGGATGTAGAGTAGGTACGGAGGAGGGTAATTAAGTCATTAAGTTTGGGAGTAACCAGGTTTCTGTATGTTTCTTAGGTGTCACCTTGCATTGAGAGATGGAGCATACTATTAAGAGTAACCTGGATAGCTGGACCATTAATCTGGCAAAGTTTTGCATGCTTAATTTCTTTTTAAAAGCCCGCTTTATATACATATATTGTGTTGCTTTATTTTTTGAATACAAGTCCAGTAATGGTCTTGACTTTACATGTTTACTGAGCCTTCAGTTCAACAGAATTTGGATTATCCTGACTTGGTGAAGAATGAGAAGCATGTTCACCTTTGAACTTTTGTTTGGAAAACTTGACACAACTGGTAAAAGTGTCAGAGAGCTACCTTTGCCTTTGATGCTTGAGTCTGGATTCCATGATCTGGTCCCTTCCTATCTCAAGAGTGATCTGCTTATGAAAAGGTGCTCAAAGTTTCCTTTCCTGAACATGACTTCCTTGAAATAAATGTCATTGCTGCAGTACAGTTTGATATGTGCAAACAAAATCACACCCAGTGACTCACCTTGACATAGAGGTGCCAGAGCTCTTTTTTTGACACCACCACTTCCAAACAGTAGCAAAGAATTACGAAGGTTCAAGGGTATCTCTCCAGTAAGATTAATTACAAGTAATATAATAATAAAAATATAATATACTATTATACAATAGTACTTTTTATTGCTACGTGTGATGTTATATGGCATATCCCGCTAGCCAGCTTGGATCAGCTGATCTGGCTCTGACCCTGCCTATTATATTTATATATTTCCTATTTTCCAGAGCGTGCACTCTGCCACAGTGGATAATGAGCAGGATGTTTGAAAGAGAAATTCAAACAACTCACTGTGGAGTAAGAATGGGAAAAATAGTAAACCTTGGTACTATGCAAGCACTGTTCAGCAATAGCCAAAATATTAGCAAGTTAGAAACACTGTTTTAGCCAGAAATGCAAAACACAGGACAATACAGACTGCTATGAAGAAAGATAACTCTACTCCGTACAACAGATAAAAAGATCCAGTACAACAGATCCAATACAACAGATAAAAAGAGCATTACTTAATCTAATGATGCAATATACTGAGTAAATAAATAACAATGATGTAGATAGCCATTAAACCTAAAATAATCATATGAAGCATACATATTGGTGGTAGTTGGTGACACTGCAACTTCTAAATGAGAAGTAAAAAAGAGAAAAAATAAACTTAAAAGAGAAAAAAAAATCTTAAAAGACAAAAGCTATTATTTTAACAGTAAACACTACTTAGGTAATAGGAAATTTTAACATTCTAGGGAGGAAACTCTTAGCTAACAGTTCAATTATGAAAAGTTCCAAGAAGATATGAACCCCTACATTAGCAAATCTCATAGTCAGATCAATACTGTAGTAACAAATCTTTCTCTTCTCACCTTAAGCACTAATATAAAGCTACCTAAATCTATAAAGAGAATCATGGAAGTGTATATGCTGGAAATTATGAGCTGATTTGTTGTTAGGCTATATATTCTGACCTTTTCCCCTGTGGAGGGCTCCAATTCACCTTTCTCATAGCTCTAGTATTTCCTGGTCATCTTGCTTCCAGTTAGCCTAACCTAATGCTGTGTTGGCACGAGAGACCTATTGCGTACTTAATGATGTGGTGATTATATCTGCTAAGCTACCATTAATTTACTTCCTAATTTTATTTTACAGTATTTTGTGTAAGTAAACAAAGAGTGTGGAATAACAATGATAATGTTTCAAGAATACAGTTATCCATTGTACAAAAATTATTGCATGATAGAATTTTCTGCATTCTCCTGCACTAAAGTCTCTCGGGCCTGCAGCTAAAAGTGGTGGCCCAGACCTATGTCATGGTTGATATAACTCTGGACCTTTTGTTATTTTTAGAGTATTAGACCTAATTACATCTGACAAATGAAATTACTTCTTTGACATTAACTTTCCTGTGTATATTATTATGAATAAGTTTTAAATAAGTTCTATGTTGTGCAACAAAAGGTAATATAGAGAAAATAACTAAACATTACCAAATATCAGTAACTTCTGAAAAACTTTTTTAAACGTTGAAGTACTTCAGATACTGTTTATTTTAAAAATGTATTAATTTTAATGACTATGTCCACTCCTTAATTTGTAGACCCTGTCAGACTTGGTAGAGATATTTTGTGAAAATTTATGATTGTGCTACTGAAAATTACATCACCTTCAAACAGCTCTGAAATTTTTAAATTGGCTTTTTTGTTAAGATCAACTATTGAAAAATATTTGTATCTGAAGAATTTTCCTTAATGCCACTTTTCCTTTTTATTTTCCTCTAAGTTTTCTTTTTCTGTCCTATTTTCCAGAGTGTGCACTCTGCCACAGTGGATAATGAGCAAGATGTTGGAAAGAGAAAATCAAACAACCAAAATAATCCTTTCTTAAATCTAAATTTATAAATTTATTTTCACATTTTACAAAGAATAACAACATATTTTTGTATTCACAGTCTAACTATGCTTAATTGCTTTGCTTAGTATATGAGGCATTCTTTTGTTAATTCATTTAAAATATATTCTTTCCAAAGAAACAGGTAAGAATAAATAATCTTAATAAAGACAGTAAAGTACTGGTCAATTTTAAAAGTGTCCAAGAGTACAGAAGTTAAATATTTGGTTAAATAAGAAAGAAAAAAAAATAAAATCAAATTTCTTCTCCAGGAGATCTCTTATTTCTGTAGCCTCAGCTGTGTATCTGTTGAATGAAACAGGAGAATATAATCCCTTCAGTTATTTAGACTAGCTTTGACCTAACATAATACAACAAAATATTCAGAAGAAAACAATTCTTAATCACAATTACTCTGTTCCTAATTTTCTCTAACAAGCAGAATACTCATTCATCTTCAAATAAATTTTTGTAAGACCATGTGCTCTCCTTTTGTGAGTAGGAAAGATTTGACATCTGTGGCTCAGTATTGAACCTGTGTGAACCTGTTTACTACCTGTTGTCTACAAGAATCCAGAAATTTTGTCTAAATAAGGGTTTCCTTGACTGCATGTGGAGATATATTTTTAACAATTTTGAAAGGAATTTTACTATTTTAGGTTACAACATGTATACAGTTTCAGCTGGATAAAGAAACCACATTGCAGTAGATTGAAAAGATGAATGCTAAGTAGGGACACAAAGTGTACCTAAATCCTGCTTCAGATAAATCTATACAAGAACAGAAAAATGGTCTTTATCTGATTTGCTTCATGGAATAAGGTATATAATAGAATAGAAGATATTCCAAATTTTTCTATTATTAGAATTGTATTCTCTAGTTTTGGAGACAAAAGAGCTGAAATGTGTCACCTGTATTTCACATGTTAAAAAACTCCTTTCCATATTCAGTCATAATATGTAACAAAAAGACTTTATATTTTTGTATAATTTTTGTATATTTTGTATCAATTTGCACACTGCTACCAAGAGAACCTTAATATACTATATATGCAATTTATCATACATTTTTGTAAAAATGCAATAAGATTGTATTTTTTCTGAGAGTAAAATCAGATTCTGTTGAGCTACTGTTCATCAAAGAAAGGCAGGCTTATTAGGTCTTGCTTACAGTTTTTGGGTGCTATCTGGCTTATAACTGATTGCTACTATGAACTATTATGAGACTTATGAGGGCTTACAGCCTTTCTCTTCACATGATATGACAACACACAAGACAGTTTCAGCCTCAAGATGAACTCAAACAGAAGGCCACATAGTCCTAGTAGTATTCAGGAAAATGGAGTGTAGAAAACAGATTAAAAATATAATATTAACCCTAATCTTGTAAATATGTCACTGTAATTTCCTTTCTTTTTGTCTGGGTGTGTCAGAGTAGGAATCTGAGGAAATACATGTGGTCTTAAAATTCCCAACAAATTGTATTTACTCTTATTAATGTGAATCTACACAACTCCAGCTATTGTAGTCACCAAGCTCAAACTCTATTATCTGGGAAGTCATAGGCTAAAATGTCCAAATTTAAAACAAACAAACAAATGCCCACAATCTTATAGCAAAACCTTCAAACAAAATAAAACAGATGGGGTTAGTTAGAAATCTTTCACACAGGCCAGTATGTGCTACTGAGGGAGAGGCAGTGGTGAAGATAGCTTTAGGTAGTGGATAAGAGTATTTGCAGCTGGAGGCATTCTTATGTTAGCACAGCTGGTGAAGACCATAAAGCACTATCATTGCTTTGTATCATGGTGGTAGCAGCAGTGGGCTGCTGAGCGCAGTGGAGGTAGAGGCTAGTATTTAGCAACATTACTGTAGCTGCAGTTTTCATGATTAGGAACTTCTGTTTGTCATACTATTTAGAAAGCCTTTTAGAAATAACTTTTATTTGGGATGGGGGTTGGAGGGAGTAGAAAACTGAGGGAAATAACTGCTATGAGGTACTCAGCCTGGGACAGAGTGGAGAATAGCAAGCCAAGTGGAAGAAATGCTCCTCTGGAAGGGCTGAGCCACAAGAGATCATGCTCCACATTGCAGCTCCCTTAAATGTGTGATTCTAATTTAGAATTTCTTCCCAAATCCGTGGTTTTCAGCACTCTTTCCTTTATCAAGGGGCTGTGGAAGTTCTTGTTCTATCTGAAAATAAAAACCAGGGCTATTACAAACTCTGAACTTAGGGTTGTATCCTTATTAATGAGCCCAAGGAAGAATAATATTCCCTCTCTTATTAAACTAAAATTGAAAGTTGCAAGAAATTGGTGTTCTGTTTGAAAGCTTCTGCTCATGTAGCATATTCTTTCACTAGGGTCCCTTTCTTGCATAGAAAGGTAATTTTTTTATTCAACTGCACAGTGTTTCAGGAGAGAATGTGACCATTTCTGCTCATTTAGCAGAGTAGAGAGAAAAAACTGGATTTTTTTTTTCTTATTTCTTTTTTTCTTTTTCTTTTGTAGGGTGGTTCTCTTACAGAGTATAAATTACTTGAATTTTTATCCATTCCCCTTTATGCATCTCACATAAGGCAGTAATTTCATTAAGCCACTGCCTATTGTTATGATCAGCGTAAACATGTAATGCTAAGATAATGGTTTTAGCAATCATTTCTTAGGATTTGTTTTGTTTAACCCATTGCCTGTCCTTTTAGTTACCTGGATTTGTTTACCTCTTCCCCTAAGCCATAATCAGCTGTGAAAAGTACAACTATTTATTAAAGTGGATTTAAGTGAATCTAGGCTAAAGTAATTTTAAGTAATCTTTTGTACCCCCAGATCCTCTTCATATAAATCCTTAGTTTGATGTATTCATAACTTAAACTTAAAAGGATGAAAAATTTGAAGTTACCTTTAGGTGACTAACCACAACTAGTTTAAAAATAGTTAATGAACGCAGGATGACAACCACTAGAACTTTCTGACTTTCAGTGCATACTAAAATGAGAGAGCAGAGAAGGCTACAGCTCCCTTAGTTTTTCTGAAAAATCCCTACACCATCCATGGTGGGACAAGACTCACTTTTGTTAATGAGTAACTTCTGAGCAGTTTTACTGTTGGGTAGTAAAACACTTAGGCTGTGTGGGAATATTTTTATCTATACACAACACGTACAAATACACAAGTAAACATTAAAATTGAATAGATTTAAAAGAATGAAAACATAAAAATATATATTAAAATTATTCTTTAAATGTCCTTTCACATATACTTTTTGCTTAGTAATCCACTATCTTCAAACATTACCTGCTATTAATTGCAGCTGCAGAGACATACCTGTCTTTTAAATCTATACATGTCATTTTGAATTAATTGTGAACACAAGTTACCTGCCTACAGATGGGCATATTCTACCCTCTCTGTAATTTTGCAGCAAAGACAAAAGTGTTTGATCACATTTGCTGTGAGCAGAGAACTGTGTGGCCAAGGCAACGACACTATACACCTGCACAGATCTGATTGCTGAAGCACAGCCTAAGACCTTAATTTAGAAGAGTACATAAGCTCACACCTACCTGTGAATATGCCCTTAGGTGTCACTGACACTTAAGCAAAAAAGTCGAATAGAAGTAATTTTGTGACTTTGGTCATCTCAACAGGCAGCATGCTGCAAGATAGCACCTCATAATATCTCTACTCATTACGACAATAGAAGCAAACAACGCTGATTTCAGACAATGGGTAGCTATTGCTTAGCTACAATCTGACTTTCTTTCCTCAGGATGTAATTTTCTGTGCAAAAACCCCCAAATGTCGCAAAATAAAAGGAAGCCTTTTGCACCTTCATGATAGTGACTGATCTTGGTACTGAATGCTTGTTCCTCTGGGTAATTTTTTCAGGTTATAGAACACATGGAGAGTATGGCCACTTCCAAATAGAACTGATAATAATTTTAGTGAGAATGAATGAAAAAAGACAAGGTTTTTCTGAGAAAAACAGAACTACAAAACTTACCAGTAAAACCAACTCAAAAGGGGGGAAAATTTTCAAGGGAAATGGTTTAGGTGTTCACAGAACAAATCACATAGTTCAGAGCTTGTTTGCACTGGAAGAGTCGTCATTATCTACGGATGGAAGACAAATGTTAGACAAAGGTGACTGAGTAGCTTGACATGAAAAAACACCTGATATTGCATGAGTAAAATCTACCTAGTTATGATGGATTTTGATATCAGCATCCAAAGGAAGAAGGCAATCAACAGCAAGAATTAGATACAGATGTAATGAAAGGTCATATAGGCTTCATGCTATACATATTCTCTTTTAAATTGTTTCAAGTTAATGAAATGAGTAATGCACAGGAACAAAGCCTATCACTAAATTTTAATAAGTAAAGCACTTGCAAAGTTAACCTTAACTTAACCAATGACTAGAAGAACACTGAGGCATTTTACTGTACAACTGTAGAGCAAATTGAATAAATAAATACAAGACACATACCATGTCTCTTGGAAAATGAGCTATTGTAGTTCTGTATAATATGTTGGAAATCCAGTTTTATCAGTCATCATTGGGACACAAAGATGAGTGAGTTTTGAGCTCTTAAAATTGTACTGATTTATTTTTTTAAGCTTATGTGAGGAAATAGGCATTTCTGTTTAGTTTTTGAAAACTTGTAAATTGTAATACATAACTTCATTATGGATTTGTAACAACAAAAAACCCCAATATATCTTATAACTCAAACTTTTACTACAAACCACGAAACTTACAGGTTTTTTTTACTGTTCTCCTTAAATTCCTTAGTCCAGATGAGACTCATCAGTAAGGGCTCAGTGAGCTAGCAGTGATATATTAGAGCTTACCAGTTCAGCTTTGAATGCCTGCTTGGAGAGACAGCTGAAAAACAAACATTAAAGGTTGTCTTACAGGAAGAAGTGGATGAATAGGAGGTCCTAGAGTGAGACGGATGTTACAAGCAGGTGTTCCTCCCCAATTTATTTTTTTTTTTTTAAATGAAGATGTGTCTTCAGCCTTTGGAAACCAGGAGGAAAATGTACTTTTTTTCATAGGCAGATAACATTTGCCTATAGAAATTTAGAATTATGATTACAATAAAAGCCTATCTAAAGCACAGCCAGATACACCTGCCATGTGTTAGTGACTTTATAGAGAAAAAATATTAAAACTCCCAAGACAGCAAAACTTCTCTTTACTACTTTTACAACTCACTTTTATTGTCCTGAAGACATAATGTTGGCACACTTCTAAACTCTAAAACTTCATGAAAAGTGTAGATTTGGATTTAACAGCCAGCCAAAGAGAACAGAAATGCATTAAGTTTTGCAGGATGCAAATGAGGAAAACTTGGCTAACAGTCAGTTATACTCATCTTTTGATGGGCTAGAATCCATTTGGATATCAAACAGAAGACTATGGCTATATTAATCTAACAGCATAATCAGCTTTCAAACTTCACATAGGTCCTAACATGTCATATTCGCACTTAAAAGATTAAGCTCTTCTGAAAATCGAGCCCTATCTTGAACTGTGTTCCTCTAAAAATATCAGATGGGAATTCAGGACCAGAAACTTGATGTGGAATAGAAAAGAAGATTTGAAGATACTATGAACTGTGCCATTTTTACAGGAAGCTTCTCATTATTCAAGACATACTCAGTGAATTTGGAGTTAAAAAGTCACAAGATGATCATTCACAAAAGTTCAAGGAAGTCAGCTCACAGGATCCATACTTGGTGGATATCTACATCCATGATTTGGACAAGCTACTTTTGATTTGGGTGCTTCAGCAGCTCTCTGTATTAATTCTAACAATAGGCAGATCTTAAAGAGACTGCCTATTCAGTCAGTGTGCATGTGCATAGTGAACAGTGTGTATGTGAAGGGAAGGAATAATCCCGCTCTGCTCTACTCTGCTCTCATGAGATCCCACCTGGAATAGAGCATCCAGTTCTGGGGGCCTCAATGCAAGAAAGACATGGACCTGTTAGAGCAGGTCCAGAGGAGATTCACAAAAATGGTAAGAGAAAAGGAGCACCTTTCCTATGAAGAAAGGCTGAGAGAGTTGGAATTGTTCAGCCTGGAGAAGAGAAGGCTCCGGGGAAACCTTATTGCAGTCTTTTCGTATATAAATGGGCTTATAGGAAAGGTTGAGACAGAATTTTTACCAGAGTCTGCAGTGATAGCACAATAGTTTTGAGACAAAAGACAGTAGATTTAGATTGTATATAAGGCAGAATTAGAATAAGGTGGTAAGACACTGATACAGGTTGCCCAGAGAAATTGTGGATTTCCTGTCATTGGAAGTGCTCAAGGTTAGGTTGAATGGGAGTTTGAGCAACCTGATCTAGAAGAAGATGTCCCTCCTGCCCATGGCAGGGTGGAGGGGGTTGGCCTAGAAGGTCTTCAAAGGTCCCTTGCTATAATTAGACATGATTCAATTGCATTGACACATGACCAGGAATGTTTAATTAGTTGTTAGTTTCCTTAAAATTGCTATGATGGAAAGTAATGCATCAATAAAAAATATATTTTACTTATTCAGTGGAACTGTTAAAGTACTGGTGCTTATTAATTTCAAGTGTAAAATCCTAAATTACAGAAATATTCATTAAAATATTTTTTTTCCTGAATCATATTTATTAGTAACTAATTATGAAAATTTTGCAACAGCTGAGAAAAGTTGTAAGAATTAACAGAGAATACTGGACTCATAACGGCCTGTATATTTATGTTTCAATAATCTGCCTGTGTTTAAGGCCTTTTTTTCTCCACTGTCACTTTCTATCAGTTACAGTTTATATAATTCATTACAAAAAAATTCATTACAAAAGGTATTAAAATAGAACTATTGATTTCAAGTTAAAGCAGAAAATTCCCAAACTCCAGAATGTGAAAAGTAATTTCAAAAAAGTAAATTTGAACAAAGAAGGGTTTATCTGAACCTAAAAGGCAGCTTTAGTGTGAGTAATGTGTGACTTTACAATAAAAATTATGTGATAGAATGAAACAGAGGTACAAGTGAATAATACTTGGTTAATTCTCCTTTATTATGTTATTTCCTTACCATTTAACACAACTACAACAGATAATATATGACATGACAAGTTAATGACACTATGACACTACAGTACAGGAGAATTATCTAATCTTATTCAGCACTTTGGTTATTAAAATGCACTTTTAATTTCATGCTTTATATGTTGGGCTTTTACTCATAATTCAGATTAGTACTTCCTGTCTTACAGATTGTCTTTTCTTAATATGTAATAATACAATTTTAAATGCTAGCTAGTTTATCACTGTTCTTCTACTGCCAGATAGTTTGCTAACCTGGAATATACACACTTCCCATAGGAACCTACCGATGGATATATGTGAAATAACTTCATCTATTGAATATGGCAGTACATAGAAGAGTGAAATAGGTAGGACTGCAATCAAAACTACATGATTTTTCATCTATGTTTACCCTGTGCTTTATTTCTCTGCCCCATAGGCTGAGTTAGATATACTTACATGTACTCACTGTGATATGTTTTCTAGCTTTATGGATAGCCCTTACCATGACTTTATAAAAAAATATCTGTCTGATATGTGCTCTAAGGCATTAAAATCCCAAGTATTAGAGCTAAGATATGTCAGTTGTAACTCATAGTTTGATAAGCAACAGACTTAAATTGAATTTCTCAGAAAGTTGCTCCAAAACCTTTAGTTCTGGCCGTTGTTCTGGAAAACAGAACTACTTATTGGTTGCTCTATAGCTCTTTCAAATTTCTTTGTAGTGCAGCTCCAAAAGGGGATTTAACATTTCTAGCGAACTAAAACATTTTTATTTTTCAGTTTCAGAGTCTTTCCTAGGTTCAAAATCATGCTCCTTGCTTTATTTGCCACTCCTTGGGAAAACCAAACAAGGTACCAGGAGGCAGCCACTTTGTTTATTGTTGATCCTTACTCTTTTATCACTGTTCCTATTTTAATTTGGACAAAGAAAACATAGCTTTCTTCTTCCATGATTAGAGAAGAATGTTTTTGCTTCTCAGGGATGAGATTTTAAACTACTGTGTGAATCACCAGGATTTCTGCACTGTGTTACAGTAGGTACGCTGACCATGTCTTCTGTTTAACTTCTATAGTGATGCTTCACTGTGTAGTGAAGTTGATATCACAGATTTTAAAAAGACAGTTGACTGTAGCATGTACGCTGTGCTCACTGAACACCATTTCAGTACTAATGATTTTGGAACCTGCCTGACAGCAGTCTGTCTTCAGACATGTTAAGAAGTATCTTTCTAAAAGTCCTCTTTTATAAAGAGTTCTTAATCTGCATGAATTTTAGGTTGCTGGTATGTCAAAAGAACTTCTGAAAGTTTCTGAATGTTTGGCTTCATTATCATGTATATTAAAAATTCAGAGAGTTTTCCCAGAAAAAATACAAACTAGAAAGCTTATTTTTTTTCCTCAATTTTTCTGTATGCAGATTTTACTTTCTATTTTTCTATTATTTCTTATTCATACTCTAACTACATCAATCCAGTTAATTACAGTCACTTCAGTGATATTATGGCAGATGATCCAGGGGACTCTGGTGCTGATGAACCAATACATATGTTAAGTAGCATGGATAGGGTGGTGAGGCACTGGAACAGGTTGCCCAGAGAAGTTGTGGATGCCCCATCCCTGGGAGCGTTTGAGGCCAGGCTGGATGGGGCTTTGAGCAACCTGCTCTAGTGGGAGGTGTCCCTGCCCATGGCGGGGGGGGAGGACTGGAACTTGATGATCTTTAAGTTCCCTTCCAACTCTAACCATTCTATGATTCTATGATACTTATAGTATCTATTCTATACTCAGGATCAATTCAGAGGACTACACAGGGAACCAGAGTCTGGCAGCCCTGCAAGCACCCTCAATCATTCATTCCTCCCTTGAATTCAGACATTTCAATATGTAAAGTAACTGTAGAGTATATACTCCCACATAAAGTAGTAAAGGAGGACTTTAGCTTTTGGTTGTTAAATAAAGTTTTTTTGAGGAGAGTCAGTCTTTCCTACTTTGTAGAGTCAAGATGAAATACTCTAAATGCAAAGTTGAAGAAAACCCAACATTGTTGAATTTTTTGCCTCTGTGTTGCTCTCATTCAGACTTGGCTTTTTGCCTGGTCATTTCTTGTTGCCCAGTGGGAAACATCAAGGATTATGATCCATCAGCTTTCACTATCAGCAAACTAAGAAGGAAGAAAAAGACCAATTTCATGACACAAAAAGTCTAAAGTGATAGGGAAGGCAAAAGGTTCCAAAGGCTGTTACCTGCTGTCAGAAATGGATCTTTAAAAGCAGATAAAAGCTGATCATGTCCCTAAAGTAAAATAAACCAAGGGATGTCAGGAAAAGATATTTATAGGGAATGAAAGGAAAGTGCTTTACTTTGGAATCAGGCCATAAGGGAAAGTGCAGCTAAGGATAATTCATTTTACAATCTTCCCCAGGCTGTATTAGTCCTTCTGCAATTTTGCAGAATAATAGAACTAAAATGTTCTTTCCTGGAGCTGTGGGTTCAGCTTCATTAGGTTAGTTGTTTTTTCTTTTTTTTTTTTTGTATATTGGCATTTAGATAGCAAGGAAGTATATCCCTTTTATCACTCAAAAATGGACAGATACAGATCATTAGGTTATCTGTTCTAATACCTGGAAGGATTAGCTAAGCTTAGGGGTGTAACACATTTGATTCTTTAGGAATAAATTTTTTATGAATAATGTCAACTAACTCTTATAAATCTAGCTAGTCATAGTTGGAAACTGTTGCTAATAGGCCTGACCCAAAGCCCACCCAAATGTGGAGGTTCTCACTGACAACACCATTTCTGCCATCACTGATGTTAGCTGGCTGTGAAGCAAGCCCTAGGACATCACAAGATGGTTATGGTATTCAAAAAAAACAACAAAATCATACTTACATATGAATCTTGCTGCAGGGGGAAGTGGAAATCTGTCAAGTAAGCTAAGGTATTAGGAAGCAATGATATCATAATAGCATAGTTAAAAATCTGTCTGAAAATTAAGACTATATGTGATGTATTTATTTTTTCCTCATGTAAGCCAGATGGCATTTGGACAGACAAGAAACACAAATTTACGTCACTGTCAGGAACACCATCCATCTTACTACTGGCATATACCTGGTAAAGTCAAGTGAATCTCTAAGTGAAGAAAAAGGGGAATAAAAATTCCTCCCCCTGAGGAATTTCTGTTGAGCCAGGGAGACTATACAAGTGCAAAAAAAGGTGGTAGAGCTTGAAAAATACATTTGTAAAGGAAGATGTGCCAAAAAAGCGCAAAAACCAGAGGGTTAAATTCTCCTTCTTCATTAGAAATTTCAGTCATGTTCTTTTTTTTCTAAAGAAGTGAATGTTAACAAGAACTGGGCAAGGTCTCAGCCTGAAGCATGGTGGGGAAAAACAGGTTAAAGAGTAACTTGGATTAATTAGATGCTTTCAGTTAACTAATCTGAGGAATTTCATAAGGTATTCAAATACCCCAAAATATCCCTCCAAATGCTAAATGACTGCAGAAGAACTACCATGTCATATATTTACAAAAAGGAAGAAAAAACTGGATGAAAACCACAAATCTGTCAGTGCAGGTTCAATTCCCAAGACAAACATCCAAAAAAAAGTGAAAAAGTACTCCCACTAGCTGTAAGCATCCTAAATGAAACAGACATGTTAAGAACACAGAACAATTTACTCAGAACAATCTTTTTTTTTTTTTTTTTTTTTTATGTTCTAAGGTAGCAGGGGCTGTAGATTGGGTCAGTTAGAAATTAGAGACATAAATAGACTTCTGAACCTGTTTTATGTGAAAATTTCTCATAATAAAACCTTGCAAGGTGTATGTAAGGCTTCTCAAAATTCATTTTCAGGTCTAGTAACATCAGTGGTCTGGTAGCTGGAAGAATGTCTTGAAAGGACTTCACAAGGGTTACATGCAAGAAGAAACAACTGATTAACAACATTATTTCTATGTAAACATAATTGTATATACACAAAGTTAAAATACACACATTTTACTCTCCTGGTTATTTCTGATTATCTTCAAATTCAAATATTTTTTGCTATTTATCTGAGCTAATGTCTACGGTGTTTTGCCTGGTGACTATAAGATTAAGATTTCCAAAAGCTGAGTATTTTATTCTAAATAGATTAATGACAAGTCCTCATTAAATGCTTCATCTCAGGGCTGAAAACTCATGAGACAGTGAATAAGACATGAAGTAAATGAACTAATCTTTACTGACACTACATTGTTTCTAGGTTACCAAAAATCAATTTAATCCACTTTTAGTTTGAAGTGATTTCTAATCTTGCATAGAAATATTTTACTAATTTCTGTAAAAAAAAAAAAACCACAACAACAAAAAAATAGGTTCCCAATATTCGTATTCAAACCGTAAGTTGAAAGTTTCAATCCTATATACACACATTTTGCTTGCAATACAGTTGTAGGCACTGCTTTTCAAATAATCCTCTTCCAAGTGTTGAAGGAAAAACTAAGCCTTATCTCTGTGAAGGATTAATCTGGCCACCAGAGAGCAGTGCTGCTCTTCACCAATCTCTTTTTTTTTCCTGAGCTATTTGGACGAGGAAGAGGACAAATGTAATAAACCTGGGCTTCAGAGTACAACTCTGAAAAGAGCAACTTTACTGCTGTTCCCAGTGCTGCACCGACAGCTTAGAATAGGAAAAAAGCACAGAAACATTCCAACAAGGATGTATTAATTAACCAGTGGGTAGGCAGCTATACATTACACGTGTATGCTCTCTGATGATGATTCAAGAATTTGCAGTTTCACCCTGGTTTTTACTATATTTAGTCTATGCAAGTTTGATAGAAATAATAGAGCTCAGTTTGAGCTACACAAAAATGGAAGGATTTAACAATAAAGTATATTTCTGAAAGTGACAGTCTTGTTTTCCTGCTCCAGAGTACTGTTGTTCCTGTTTTCTTGTTATTGTTACACTTACAAAATATTAAAAAAATGCTGCAAACAATCTTTGCTTCTGAGCAAAGTTGCAGTTACAAGAAATTGTCCCACTTATGCTTTAAAATTTTGGATTCGGAGTAATTACCAAAATTACTTGGTTCTTTCATTCACTTGAAAACTGATGATCACATACGCTGTGTGAGAACAATCCTGCTTCTTGACAAAACGATTGCCTTTTCATAAGTAGACCAGGAAAAGTAATGCATTCCAGATGGCTGCATGAACTGCTTGAGTAAGAATCTTTCAGTAATGCATGCACCTATGTATCAGCAAGTTTTGCTTCCTACTCCTTGAAAACAAAGTAACATATCAACAAAAAAGAATTCATATTATTTTTGTTGAATTTTTTTCAGTTTAAGACAAAAGTGGGGTAAAAGCTAGTGAGTTTTTTTACTTAGAAGAATAAATATATAATTTTTTGGCTGCATTCTTACTTTTAGTACTGCGCATTAAAATGAGACAAACATTTCTTAGGTTCTGCTTTACCATTACCCATGTAAATATTGCTATTTTATCAACTTCAATGTTTGAGGGAGTGTATAATAGATTATAATCACTCAGGCTTTCCAGCACTGAAAAATATACCGTCAAAATTTTTTCTTCTTATGAAGAAGTTTCTGTTTATGAAACACAGTTCTAACACTGTGTTTTAGAAAACACAGTTTTCTAAAAGAAAACTTTTAGACAGTAACAGATGTTAATGTCTAAAAGGCTAAGACAGTAACATCTACAGCATAGTGGTGTTTTTATGCACAATTTAATGTACTATTCTCTACAGAATTTTTAACAAGATCCAACCAATCTCAATAACAGTTGTAGATGAGAGGTTGAATACAACACAGGAGAATTCTATGTAGATCATTAGTCCTGGGCACAACAGAATGAGAATTGTTCTGGGGAAAGAGTTATGGTCCTGAAAATCCAGTCACACAGGTTTCAAAAAAATGTATTAATTACGGGAATAAAGACAACCTGTTTATGAACTGTTTCCCCTAGTTAGCCTGTTTATTTTGATTGTCAAATTAAATTGGTGCTTAAGTAATTGTTTTGAGGGAGAATTTCTCCAATAAAGGTAAGTGAATACAGTTGTACTCTATGTCTGTTTCTCGTTTTCTACTCATTTTGGCTTCTATCACCATTTTTTAAAGGCTTTGGATAACGAAACTGTAGCTCCCTGTTGGATAACTGGAAGGGTCCCTCTATATTTGTTGACTCTCTGTTGGCACCCCTTGAGCTTCCCACAGCTGCAGAGGCAAGACCTGATCTGATATTAAAGTAGGAATAGTTTTGTGTGATAAAGGCAAGGCTCAAAATTCAACTTGGTTCTTCTCCCAGCACTTTTGTACTATCACCTTTCAGTGTGGTCCTCCCATGCCCAGCTCAATTCTAGTCACATCACTGTGTCTTTCAATTTTACTGATATTTTAATTCCACAACATATTTCATCCTTATTTTTCCATATTTTTCCATTTGCATGTTTTTTGTAATGGTATACCACAATCAGAAGCCATGAGGAGAAAGAGAGACACTTCATAAAGAATTATTCTATTTCATATTCCTACTGCTAAGGGGTTTTAGCCTGATAGGGTGCAATTAATTGTAAATGACAGGTTGCAATTAATTAGGAAATAAGAAAACTCAGCTCACTTCTCTTAACCTTTGAACATGAATCACAGATAGCTAAATAGCCACAAATCACCTGCAGAACGTCCTTGATCCTCAGAGGCTGTTGACATCATAAATAACAAGGACTTTGATTTGAAGCAAAATAAGAGGAAAAATAGCTATCAGTTTATAAACAGTATCTCTCAACTCATGTATCTATTTGAGTCTTTTTCTTACTCTTCTATTGCTTTGTCCCTATTTTAAATTGAGGTTCAATTTTTTCTTGCAATGAAAGCAGGTGGAATTTGCCAATATGGCTGTAGGTTCAACTAGCATATTCTAAACTTTTCTAAAGTTTCATATACACTCATCTCCCTATCACCATCTCTTATTCCCTATCTGCTATGCCTTGATTTTGCCTCAGAATTTGCTGAGACTTGAAAGTATACGTGTTAATGTTTTTTGCTTATTGCTCTGTACACAGCTTCAGTATTAATGGCAGTGTACACTGTTATAAAACTTGTTACGGGTCAAAGGGGCCACACCTTATACTTAGAACCAAGAATTTGTTTTTAGCCTCATAAAATCTTAACACTCTAATGAAAACAAAACAGTAGTTAATCCAGTTACAAAATCATAAAGAAAAAACTGACAATAATGCCCTTCCAACAGTTGTACAGGAAGACATTCTAGTTATTTATGTCTCTAACATTACACTCAGCTGTCCTCTGTCTACTAGTGTCAATGGTGATATTTTTCTTAAAACAGAGAGATGCAGGGTGACATCAGCATCCAATATTCTTGTCAGGAGAGTGTTGCTAATGGTGAATTTTCTTTTCCCCAGGTGTGAAAGGGTGAAAGTTGTCCTGCAACCCCCCAGTATAGCACATGGGCCACTTGTCTGGCAGAGACTGCCTGGGGCTCTCAGCCTCTTCTCAGGTGGCACTCACAGAGCTGGAGCTCAGACAGGCTGGGCAATGGGCACTTGGCTGAAAAGCACCAGGTAAACCCAGCTCAGCATCACTCAGACCAAGGGCAGCCCAGCCCTGCACAAGCAGGATATGGTAAGTAGCACCCATATGAAAGAGATATTACTGGGTTATTCTAAGTGGGTTATGCGAGGTTGTCCTAAGGCTCAGCTAGTAATTGTTGCCATTTTTTTGGTAGTTGTTCTTGCTTGAGAACATCTCTAAATATGATATATACTTCATGATACTACATTCAGGAGTTGTTAAAAAATATTTTTTTTCATTGAGAAAATATTCTGTTCCAAACATAAATTATTTTAATTACTGGAGTAATCATTAGAACACCAACTCAAGCTAATGTTTTCTAGAAACCAGAAGAAAAACTTAAGAAACATCAGAGAGACCCAATTTTGTATTGGAAAGCTGATTTTTGCCAAAGTTAACGGCTAAAAGTGGAATGAAAGAAAAATCTTTTAATATCTTTTAAACCCACCATAATTAGTTAACCTTTGCAAAACAAAAGGAAAAGCTTTTCTTCTACAGTCAGCCTACACCCATCAGTGTATCCAGAAGATATGGAAAATGATAGGTTATTTTATCTTTTTTTTTTCAGAAAGTCTTTGGAAGAAAAGATTTAGCACATACAGTCAATAATGAATCTAGAAGAACAAATTAGCCTAAACTGGAAAAAGGACATTACTTTGCATTTCTCTAACTTAGATGACAGTATATAACTTGGGAAAGCTTTATCTCCCTTTCCTCTTCCTCCCCCTAAAATCTTCCTATGAAGGAGTCCATGTCTTCACCCTCTCTGACAAGAAGATCAGTTACTGGACTACTACTATGTAAAAAAAATATTTACTTTGATCAGCCTGTGTTCATTGAAGGAAAATTAACAATATGAGACCCATATAAATGCAAACAGGTTCAAACTGCCTGTGGATATGTTTACACTAAAATTAATAGAAATTTTTAATGAGCACAAACATTAGTTTCTGAAAGAGTCCTCCAAATAGAGTTGGGAGATGGCAAAAATGGACTTGTCTTCAAAAGGCAAGTAGTCAGTCTATGAAGAAAACACATGTTGTTATTGCCCATGATAAGCAGACACCGGCAGTTTCTGTCACAGAATTTCTGAGCCAACTGTTCTTCCAGCTTTCCTGGGTCTGAATTTCCTGGGACTGTTAAGATATCTCAGTTACAGAATAATGTATTTGAATACTATTAAAATGGCTTTGGTTTGAAGAGGCTGAAGTAGCTATCTGGTGCTCTTTTAGACACTTCCAAAGTGTTTGAGGCCAGCAGACATTGGCCAACAACAATGAGACATTACATACAGGCCCTCTAATGTGGTCTATAAAAGAACAAAATGTCCTTCTGAATTCCCAATCGAATAGAGAAAGTATTATAATAGCAAAAAATCTCTTTGGTTATTTCTGGAAATTTTAATTTTGTTTTGTTTCATTTCAATCCAAAGGGACAGAAAATGAAATTATGTAAAATAGAATATTTTTCTCACCAGACTTTGGGATGTATGGTACCTTAACTGGGGAAACACTGGAAGATAAACAGTCTTTGCCTGTCACTGCAGTAAAAACGGGAATGTTATCTTAGCCACTCAGCAAGAATGTGGTGACAATTGAGCCATTCTTTGATAAAGGACATTCTCTTATAATCTCCACTCCAAAACCCATTAACAACATAAAGTTCACGAGGTGATAAAATTGACAACTACAACATTTTTCATGTGAAATAGTGAAGGATATGCTGTACCTTCTGAGATACATGCTTGCTAACTATATGAAAAACCAAAGAGCCAGATGGGCACTTTCACATTAATTGCAAATTTAGCAAAGTCTACCAGTTCTAGAATTTCAGACAGTTTTCCCCAGCTGACCCACAAATTCTTTCCATAAATGTAATAACAGTGTAAATAGGAGTACACTAATGCTGTAGAGTCTTCTGGTTCTCTTTGGCTAGTCATTCTTTAGGAACAAATTCTTTAGCCGAACACTCAAGCTAGCACACAAGTATTTGAATACCTTGATGATTTTCAATGTCAGTTGCATCTACTTTCATCAGTAGAAATTAGGTCTCATAACTTGCTTTCTTTATTAAGATATCCAGGTGGATGGATTAGTAACATTGATGACTCACGGAAGATAGGTTTTAATGTTACTGAATAGAATGAAAAAAAAATTAGGTTTATACAGAACTAGTAAGGTTTATGTCAGATGTGCACATACCTAAAAGATGAATCCTGAAGACATTTTAAGCTAAAATTCATGGCAATGTTCTGGTCTTTCAGGACTTTCCCATCCTTCCCTACAACTCAACTAATGCTAGTCAGACTATAAAAAAGTAGTATTTATGAACTCTGTTAAAGTGCACCAAAGACACCCTCAGTTCTGGGATACAAGAGGAAGCTTTTTTATCTTCTCAACTCAATTTTTAAAAAAATTCCTATTATTTAAATTAAGACCGTGACATGACACATGAGGAAATGAGACAAACAGAATACTTATTTGGTGTCATCAAACTTCAGCTAACATTACATTTTTCCTCTGTGATACTCCAGTTATAAACAAGGGTACTGTATCAGGCATAAGAAATATTAAACATTACAAAAATGCACAACAGTGAACAGGAAATAAGAAAGAATGTTTCTTCCCTCTAATACTGAAACTGAACACATGCAATGGGAATGAGTTATGTGATTTCATATGACTTCTGAGAAGGGTCAATCACATCTTCCCATTTCAGTCAAGTTTTCAGCATAAGATACTGGATTTTGTATGCAAGCTTTCTACTTAAAAATTTTCAGTTTTCACCAGAGTTTCATCACTTTTCTTTCCATTAAAATTCAAGGTGATTTTTACAAAGAAATATGGTCCTCTTTTTTTCTACTTACCTTTTTTTTTTTTTTTAAATTGGTTTCTTTTCCTGACTGAATGGTCTTGCATTACACTGCACTAGGCAGTATTCAAAACAACCTGTGAACTATACAAGTTCTCTCTTTCCAGGATTGAAACAACTCATGACTGCATAACTCTGCCTGTTCACGGAACTCCTGCTTTGGTTTTGGCATAACACAGAACTCATGCAAAGGCTTGATGTATGCTGGGTGCAGTGCCATTAGGTAAAAACCAGAGCAAGATATTGGCTGGATGCAGTGGACAGGAAGGGATAGAGATGTCTATGCAGCCATTAACACAAGCAGCTTGCTGTCTCCTGCAGGTATCACCTCCTGCATTCTGGCATAGTAGTTGTCTGGAAGTTTCTTCAGGATCCACTAACTAACCACTGGGGTATATACCAAACTGCAAAGCTGGAAAGTATGAATATATCAGCTTGCCAAAAAAAAGTTTTGAAGAAGATCGAAGAGCAGCCAGACTGCTGGGGCTTTCATGCTTCCTGAAGCAATGAAGGGGAGGAAGATGAAGAATAAGCATTCTCACCATCAGCTAGGGAACCATTTTGCTTATAGACATGTGAGTTCAGAAACAGAGAACTTGTTAGAGAATTCATGAATTAAAGAAACAATGAATTGGTGAATTCTTGTGTTAGACTCGTCTGTACAAAGGGAATTGAGACACTGTTTGTCTCCTTTAATTTTGTTTGTGCTAATGAGTTCATAAAATAAAGCTTAATTTACAGAGTACATTGTCCTGTGAATTTGAGATATTCAAATGGACAGACTGTGACAATAATTCTCTGTAAAATAAGGCCTTGCATTCCTCTTGTGCACAGATAGCATTGTGTTTAGAACAAGTAATAATAACATGAATGTTCTTATTAACTTTATTATTAGTTATCATTAGTAGCAAGAGCCATGGGGTCGGTAAAGTTGTTAATGATTGCTGCATTCATAGACCAGGTGGAAAGGCAAGATAAGGAGCCCTTGAAACAGCTGCATCCAGTCTGGTATTGCACGAATTTGAGCAAAAGCTGGCATATCATGTTATAACAGTCTGAGATGGTTCCCAAGAAACCTGTTAAACATGCTAATAATAATGCACCATGCTCTGCACCGCCTATAGAGTAAATAAATCTGTCCTTGGCCTACTGGGTAATTTCTTTTTTACATTTTCTGTTTATTTACTCAACCTTAAACCCTGAGAACAAAGATGACAATTCCTTGCAGCTTAGACCTTTCCCCAGAGTCCCTGCCTTTACTTCAGAAACTGTTTCATATTCAATGGGCTCATCTCCACTGTCAAGTTTGGGAAGGTCAAGTTTTTAATCTTCAAGTTTTGAACATTAACTCTCAAATGAGACCTTCTGAAGTTACCATCATTTCTGCTCCATAATGCTGTGAGCTGTCCTGAAAAAGTAGTCTGAGCAAATCATTCCTCCTCCAAAAATTTTCAACCTGTTTTTAGTCAAAACCAGCAGGTCAGAGTGAATTTGATGTTTTTAGGCTGGGCCTGAGATATGTATTATTAATAGATATCTTACCCAAGAAGTTCTGAAGTGGTCAAGTTTAAAAATAGTGCTGGATTTCCCTCTGCCCCAATACACAGGTTACTAATAGGAATTCAGAAAAGAGCATGACCTTTCATCATATCTATATTTGATCAGGAAATAAACATGGATTGCTCAGAAATTCAAGGCTGGCAAAATTCTTGGTGGTTATCTTCCATAGGTTAAAATGATAGCAAACCATTTTAGTGTGTGCAGGTGATACAGCAGAAGCTACACTCTTCCCTTAGCCCCTATATATTCTTCATGTAGGACATAATATCTGAGTAACTCAGGGCACCTCTGATTTAAGTCTTAAACCTATATTTCTCTCCATCTAGTCTTCCCCTATGATCCTAGAAGAGGTATCTATTTCTGGGAACAGTTGTTTTATTAGTGTTAACTGTTGCTTATATTACTGCAGTTTTTGCATCTTTAATTATGGGCCGATGATTAGTAGTAAATTGTAGTAAATACTGTAGTATTTAGTACAATTAAATACATTGTAGTAAATACTGTGCAAATACAGAAAAAGAGCACACAAGCTATAAAAAGCTCCAAGCTAAGTATGAGACTGTCAATAATGATAGACATATGAATAAGAAGAGAAAATGAGATGCTTTGGTCGGCTTAATACATGTTGATAGCAACACACTTCGATCTTAGTATTTCTAAAAAGAGTTTCTTGCAGAGTTAGGTATCAAAGCATAAGGCTGCAGAGGGTGTAGAAAGAAATAGTCAGGCATGAGCAGTTGCGACTCTAGTAAGTAAACATTACAGAGATTTTTCAAGGGAAAAAAAGAATCCTGAAAAATATCTAAACCCAAGAAAAATACTTAAACTGTTGAGACATTTTTTTCTCCACAATCCGGGATGATTGTCAATTTTTGGCAGTGAACTTAATAGAGATTAATAGCATAAACAAAGAACTCCCATTATACCAGAAGTTACTCTCCATGAGAAACGAAGCAGGGAGAATAACCCTTGAAGTGATGTATTATTTAAGCACTGACCTGTGCAATGCTAACCAGCAGTCTGACAAATAAAAAAATAGCATAGATTTCTAGGTCACACTTTGCAGGGAAGGTATTCTGAAATAATGTTCTGAACAAGAAGATTATGGGACTAATAGTGATTTTATTCTGCATTGTTTCCTGAGTCATCTTTGGCTAATAAACAAATATGAAATTACTGTTCCTGCAGTCTCAGCTAGGAATCAGGCTGTCTGGACAGCGTATTCTTGGATCGGTCCTAATAACTATATTTTTACATGTATGTAAAATTACATTTAAGTAATCCCATCTCATTCAACTTTGCTTTCAGCTGAGAGCACAACAGGCTCATTAATCATGTAAGTTTAATTCTGCAATGTATGCTGGGTAGCTGAAATTCTTATTGGTCTTTAGCTTCCCTGGCTTAACATTTGAAAAAATATTCCACTCAAACCAGAATGTTTCTCAAAACAGAGTGATATATGGATCAAAATCACTTCTGCTTTGGAATCTTTTGGAACATAATTTGTAGACCAGAAGCAAAGTTTGATGTGCTTGACCTAACTCCACAAAAATCATAGTATGGGAAATATTCAGACAGTAGGGAGGTAATTATTGTACTAGCAATTGTACTAAGATGAAGTACAGTCAAGGTCAATGAAATAAAGAAACAGGTTCAGAAAGTACTGATTTGAGGTCATTCATCACACCTAGCTCTTCAGAGCAGCACATATCTTGTGGAAAGCAGAAACAGAAAAGGTAGTACACCAGAAAAATATACATAGGGGAGAGGAAAGGAAGCTTGTTTAGAGTGAGCTGGCAAAACATCGACATAGAAAATAGTAATGGGGGAAACAGAATATGGAAAGGAAAAGACACGTAGAACTTTTCCTGATAATGAGACCATGAACTGCTGTCCATCTCTTGTTTCATTGCAACTAATAGCAGAAGGTTCACAAAAATCTCAGTCCAGCAATTCCTTATCTATGTTAGAAATATCACTAATGGACAAGACCCCTCAAAATAATTTATGACTCCCCAGCAGAGCCTGATTTCGCTACTGTGGCTACTCGCACTAGTCAAAAATAACCGCAGCCTGCACTTTAACAGTATCTTATGTTGAAAAAAATTAATCTTATTTTAGTGAGAGTACAAACTCTAGTATATTTGTATCATTAACTTTCCATAAACACTTAAAAATCAATTATCAACTACTTAAAGATCTAAATCATGTTTTTTTTCTGTCAGTCAATTCCAGCAGAAAGGGAAAGATTAGCTGAAAGAAAAGTTTTTCTATTTGGTTGCAATGTAAATGATTAAGTGATATCAAAAGCAAATTGCTGAATATAAATTCCTTTTTTTTTTTTCCCCCTAAGTATGTTTTTCTGTCAACAGTATCAAAGAAATTAAGTGGCAGATTGAATTTCATCCTGTGGATGGCACTCCTGGACCATCAGAAATCTGGTGACTTTTGAGAACTATGTCTTTGATGAAATTTTAAAGAAAATTCAGATTTGTTTGTTCCATACCAACAATATATTCAGAAGACAAGACCTGAATAGTCAAGATACTCCTAAAATGACTGCAAATGCTCTTTATTAAGGACAGGTAAGCAGTTTTCATAACCTCAGCACCCAGTCAAACAGTCACAAGCAGGTTCAACAAATACATTATTTCATCTAGTGAATGAGAAACTAAATCTGCTAGGGAAGCAGTATAGAGACATTATTACAGTTACAGAATGGTTTATGTTGTATATGATTAAAGGAAAAGTCCTGCAGGCAACTCCTGTTCCATACGACAAAATAAGTGCATCATCCTGATGGAGGATGACTGTTTGATTATGCCTCTTGCTTTCTCTCCCTGGACATCCTCACTCTCTGGGTTGGGGAGGAAAACCTTGCGGCTTTATGATGGAGAAGAGAGAGACAGGAATAAAAGAAAGAATACATGTGGGTGGCCCTATATTTGCCCTTTTGCCCAGCCTACAATTAAATACTTCTTCCTTGTAGGTGACCAAGGTCCTTAGACTCTCCTTGGATGCTGAAGAAAAAGACTTAAGATCAAACAAAATAAAAAGAAGAAAGAGACATTCTCAGAAACTAAAATAAGCAATGAATTTGTGAAAGAGTAAATATAGAGGTGACAGAGAGAAAACCATTTGAACAGAACTGATATTGACCAGCAGGCAATAAGCAGTGAATCCCTTCCTCCCTTTATTGCTGAGGAAGATTCAAAGAGTAAAGAGGACAGAAAATACTGGCCACTGAGGAAAACTCAATATATACTTCATGTGAAAATATTTCTCAACCCTCCTGTACTTGTAAACTTCTGGCAAAAATCAGCTAGTTAAATCACATTTGAAGACTAACTTCATGTCTTTCTTCACATATATTCACAATTCCTCTTTACTTCTCATTTTTCTAACAGAAGCAACATCAAACACCCACTGGATATTCAGGAAAGGCAAAAGCAGGTAGCTGCATTCTGTTAACAAGTTTTGTTATGGAAAGCAGGCAACATTCAGAGGTTATATCCCCTCAGCTCAATGTAACTGCTGTGACAAATAGGATCATTTACAGGACAGTAAACGACCACACACTTGTAGCCATTTGCTGCATCTAAGTGATAAATTCTAATGCCCTAAATAGAGACAGTTTATAATCTACATAAGCAACCTGTAAATCAAGATAATAAGTAGCCAAATAAAATCGCTAGTCCTTTGGTGAAAAGTATCTTGAGAACAAGGATTGCAGAGAAATAAATGGGTGTCATCTCTGCAAAGAATAGAATAAAACAATTTAATAATTAAGACTTCAAGGTCATGCTGGCAGTAATTGATCAAGAGTTACATTTTTGTGAGAGCACAGTGAATGAGCATGCTAAACTTACTTGCTGCAAAAGTCAAATGGAGCTCTTGCCAAAAGAGTTCAAGCTGAAAACGGTATGCATCCTAGATGTTTCTCCAGAGCAATCTATGTTCAGATTCGTGGCAAGTACTAGACAAATGTACATAATGTTCACTTGCCTTAGAACAGTATCAGTTTGTAAGAATCACCAGCTTTGTTGTCAGTATAACAGTATGTTCCTCCAGATAAGGGGATGCGGTCAAGTTAAAACACCCATGCCATACCACATATTCATACTCCAAATACAGCAATTTTAAAAGGTTATTAATTCTCACAACTTCAACAAAACATATTTTTTACTCTTAAAAACTCAATTAAGTCAAGTGTGCTGAAGAAGAGATCTGAACAGATGAGAACTCTTGGAAGAATGAAAAGTGACGTTCTCTTCAAGAACATATTTTTTTCTTCAAAGCCAGTCTAGCAACCAATTTAAATATATAAAGCTCAGCAGGAATTTCTTTATTAAAAACCAAACTCCATTTTACAAAACATTAATGACAACATATATTTGTCTCAATAACTCTGACAGAAATTTTCAACATACTTCCATATTACTGCCTGCTTCAAACAGATCTTTGCTAAAGCATTTAAGGTACCCTCATGGATGTACCAGAAGTATGATTTCCTTGCAGAAACTTCTACTAAATCCTTATTCACTTCAATGCCTCAGCCTACGGCCAGTCATTTCAGTCTAGAAGATGCACCACTTGTCCTTTGAAAGTATGATACCAAGTAGCTCATTTTCTTGATCAGGCAGGGGTCTGTCCATTATTAAACATCATCACCCTCAGGGGTAATGCAAGTCTGGTCACTATTTCTTACATAGCATGAAAACAGCTAAGAGCAGTCACAATAAGCTTTTTTTCTCAAAAAGGTCTTCATCCACCCTGAGCACCCTGAAGTTCTCTGTCTGTCAGTGCAGAAAGGAGGACAGTCCAGTACTTTCATATGCTTTCTCAAGACTGACAGAAGCAGCTGCCTGTATCAGGGTATGGTCCACGGCCCACAGTTATCATAGTTAACTCACCAAGAAAAAGGTAGATCCAGTCAATGTCAATCCTATCCTTTCTACAGGAAAGTATGTGTATTATGAGGATATCTGTCAGGAAAAGATGACTGATGACAAAAGATGACACCACTGTCATGGCTGCACTTGGAGCTCGTACTTAGCAGCCTTTGCTTAGAAAAACTGTGCTCCCACTTCAAGGGCAATTTAACAGATACATTCTTCATAGCACGTGTGGTCCAGTGCTAGCACAAAGAAAACAAATTGGTAGAAACTGCAGATCATCTCCTACTGAAGAAGAAAGGAAAACAAAATAGTGCATCTGGCTAGCAGTGCAAGGGACATGGCATATGGAAACAGCCAGGTGTATGAGACCCAGTAGCAAAATTTGAGTTTCAACAGTGATAGGGAATTTACTTCTGTGTCATGAATTCTAAATATCTTAATCCATTAAAGTTTTGAGGCTGTTTGAGGGGAGCATCAAATAGGTCTGTGAGACAGTAGTAATGGGAGCTGCTGAGACTTCATGGAATTGTGTGAGAAGTAAATGCTTACTGTTTTTCCAGGAAGGGAAGAACAATTTTCCCAGAACAGCCTGGCAAGACAAATTTGGAGGAGGAAGCTGATGACCTTCAAAAATGAATGTTTCCTCAGCAAACATTATTACTACTTTTATTCGGACCAAGCTGTGCTGACTATCAGCAGGATGACAAACTGGTATTTTGTGATAGCCATATGTCTAGCACGTTTTTACTGGTTCTATATGAGAACACTGAGTTGTTAAAGGAGAATGGTGATATTATTCTGTTGAATTCAATTTCTCTTAAACTGACTAATATTACTGGTGATTCACAGTATGATATGTTATGACCAATCAGATGCAACAATGAATTACCATGCTCAATTTTCCTAAAAGCAAGAATTTTCCCCCTTTATTGTTTCATCCTTTGGAAGTGGATTCCTTTCCTTGTTCACTTTTCTGTATCTTGAGCAACTATTTCTGGTATTAGTGAAGATTAAATTGAGATTAGTGAGGAATTCAGAGAATGAGGCCTAAATCAGGTGGCCTTGTAATTTATTCTGATGCTGCTTTTCTAATTACTACTGAATGGAAACCTACTTTTGTGCCAGGTGTCTTCTGAATTTTGAATGGAATAAATAATTCAAAGAAAAATGCAGATAAAGAAATTCCATACTCAAATGGCTTAAAATTAATTCTGAAATTAGAAAATGGAGTTCATCCTGTTCTATACACTACTGTAGTCCTGCAATTGCAGGGTGGAAATTCTGCACTTTTAATTAAACCTGATGATTGGATCCTGAAAGAAAATCACAAGATTTTCAGAGGGCATAGGAGACCAAGAACAATGCTCTGTAGATATATGATAGCGAGAAAAGAAGACAAATTAAAGTGGCTAACAAAATGTGATCTTTTTAAACCTATGTTATATTTTTGGGAATTTGATTATTGAAAAGGAGGTCCATAGCTAACCATGTATCTGAAAGAAAACAGGAAAATACAGGCCAACTCACAACTCTATTTCTGAGGTAAATTCTCACCTTAAGCAGCAATTCTATAGTGCTGTGGATGCAAAGTTATGGGCTATGAAGAAAGAAAAGCAGGACATGTTATTTAAGAGCTTCCAGTAAAACAGTAGAAGTTGTATAATTGATGTTGTATAGGCTGTGTTAACTCTCAGCAATGTTTGTATTCTGAGAGCTGAATTAACAGAAATTATTAGTAAAACCGCAGTTGTCAGAACAGTCCACTGAGCAAGCAACGATTAGGGAGGGGGCAGCAAGGAACAATTGGTGAAGTAGGGAATGTCCAACCAAACATGACAGAAGTGTGAGAAGTAAGGAATAGGTAACAGAAGAGAAACAGCTCACAGTATAGGATCAACTACAGCTTAGGTAAGGGTTTGCTACCAGGCAAAACCTTGAGAAAAGCGAACTATGAATAAGATAAATATTGCATGATAGGAAGCAAGCAAGCTGATTTAGCAGTTACCTCATAATCTCATTAGAGAAGTGTACTGTGAAATAGTTACAGCTACAGCGTATAATATACTATTATATTGATCTACTTTGGGGTGATACTTTCATTTTTCCATTTAATAAAATAAAGTTAAATCAACTGATTGATATTAGTAAGCAGAGAAAATCAGCTTGGTGAACCCAAAAGATGTAATTAAATTTTCCCAAGGTTTCACGATGAGGCCTAAACTGTCATTTTATTAACTATGACTTAAACCAGCATACTCTCCTCTTCCCTACATATCAGTCCTGACAGACTGGGCATGCTTACAGTTGACATCTGTGTGAGTGACTGAGATGAAAGTTGGAAATGTGATAATCTTTAAGGAAAGTTTAAACTGTAGTAACTATTCTCCAGCATTGTAGAAACAGAAGTGGCAGAAAACCTATAACAGAACAGTACAATTGCATTCAGTCTTTCTAGCTATACTGAGTACACAGCTTTTAGAATCAGAAGTATATGTTATGAGTCTTGTTAACCTGTACAAATTGTACTGTACCATGCAAGTACGGCAAGATCATGTTCTCCCAGACACCAACTGGCTCAGTGTACACATACTACAAGTTCCCTGTGGAAAGAAGTCAGCAAGGAGCAGACTGTGGCTAACAGAACAATTGCTTCTAGCCCACTCTTGGACACCCATTTTTCCTTTATGCATTTCAGGAAAGGAAAAGTGGAATGAAAGACAGATGAATTATCTTAGTGATTACAGCTGGTATGTATAGTTTTCACCCTTCCAAAGGGTCCAGTAGCCTCTCAGCTATGTGACCAGGTGTTTGTACTCAGCATGGCAGAAAAGGGGCTGCCAAGCATCTAGAAAGGACAGCAGCTGAGAGCAACTATCATCTTTGGTAAAAAAATATCTGTTAGCAGAACATGAGGTATCTTTGAATAGGCCAAAAATGAGATAAATTGTCCTGATGTCAGTCAGCCTATGGAGACCATGTCATGCTAGACACCAAAAAATGAAATAGGTAGACTGAAAGCAAACTTTTTCCACTGCACAGTTTAGTAATTTTACAGCCATACACAACCTTGGTTTGAAACATATTATTGGAAAAGCAAGTGAATCCAGCACTTTCTTGGAAATTCTTTTTTGTTGCATGGAATTTAAGTCATAAGTATATCTTGAAGGTTGTTTCCCTATTTGGTTAATGGCCATTTTTGTGTTTCTAGGTAGCATAGCCCAGGTTTCAGGAGTCAGTATAAACATTGCTGGTATGCTAATACATAGGCCCACAGCTGTGAAACTCTTCCCTCACCCAGCATGTGGTATTCTACATTTCAGTGCTCTTCAGTCTTCCACATGGAGAAACAGTTGACATTACACCCCTGACTATTTTGTTCTTTTTCTGCTTGTGCTAGGATGGGTTTAAATCACTTGTTTTGGAAGTGTAATGTTGTTTATCCTTGCTCTCATCAGGAGGTAACACTGTTTAGCTTTGTATTTGAAGCTTTTATAAAGAAAGGTTGTAATCTAAGGACACACCTATGTCTGAAATTCTAAATTCATCCATGAACATATCCATAACAACCCCACCTATACTTTTTCATATAATTCTAGTGATTTAGGACTTTAGTTCACATTATGTCAAATATGGAAAAGCTGAGTTCTTTGGCTTATGGGACCAAATGACAAATTTTATAGACAAATCTATGGATTGTTAAAATCAAGCAGAACCTCTGCAACTGCTCAGTAATTTCCTATGGTTTCTGCAACAGATCCATGATGCACTCTGAAATGACTCATCCAGAGAGGCTACAATCAATCAATTCTCTTTTTCTCTTTTTTTTCTTTTTTGGCTCTCTTAATCTTTGTAATTCATATGCTAACTTTTTTCAAAGTTAAAGATTAGCCATGTGGAATCAGTGTAGGAAAACTTTTGTTCAGAGTCTAGAAGGACTCCATGAGAAATGAGAAAAGGGATAGCTCAGAGAGAAAACAATGGGAAAATTATCACCATCATGGGTATCATTTCACTGGTTACTGTCACGCACACAGACAGGAGGGAGATATTCTCACAACTGCATGCTTGGTTGATGGTGTAAGAGAAATGTAAATAAAGGCTCTCACTTCAGAACATAGAAGATCTACTGCTCTTCCTCTTCTTACAGTTTCTAAAGCCCTGGAGGTCCCTCAGGGCAGCAAACACTACTCAGTTACATATGCAAATACAAACAAGACATGCAAAACAAAAACCTAGTGCATTCAAAATAATTCAACTGCCATTAGTTCCAAGTGCATGATCAACTGATTTAATTTGAACTTATTATGTTTTAACTATTGCATTGCAATATTTTTAGTCATTTACCTTTTTTTCAACCAAACAAAATAATTTTGAAATTGTATAGAATTCACTCTCACCCCCCAAAACTGGTATTATTTTTATAGTATGAAAACTTCTAATTTACCAGACCCTGTGTGCCATTCATTTCTACCAAGGAATGTCGTTACTGCAGTGCTTTGGAACCACAGTAAGAAATAGCTGTTCATGCTTCGGTCTCCTGAATCTCTAAGAAACACCGACAAACACCCATTATGCAGACTGTATATAAGCAGTGCTATGTCTGTTCAACTATTTGGCCAGAAAAGATCACACTCTTATGATAAAACCACCGAGCCACCAAAAACATTTTTACATTAAGTTTACTTGCTAGAGTAGCCTCAAACGCTCATCAGCAAATGAAAATAATTGAGTGTAGACAGCTAAAGTAATGGCATTTAAACCATGACCTTGTATGCCTAGCAACAGCCACCATACTGTAACATAATCTGAAACAGAAAAGAAGTCTAATGTCTCATCTGAAGCATTTAAACTTAGGACTTCACTGCTAATCGTGATTGTTAGTAGATGAAAGTCAATAACAGTCATAGAAAAAGTGTTACCTGAATAGCCATCAAAATGGGCCATTTGATTTTTTGTTCTATTAATGTAAAGATGTACCATATTTGCCACTGGTTTCCATCCAAACTGCATTTAGTCAGGCCTTCTTTTACCTGATTTTTGCATTTAGTTTACTTCTGAATTCTTCTATCCCTCTCCTTCATAACTATTAAAGGAACAGGAGACAAAAGACAACATCCTTTTGACAAAAAAAGAAAAAGGAAAAAAATAAAGATGACCTGCTCTCTACAGAAAAAACCTCTCCCCAGTCACAAGCGCAGGCAGTGCATTCATTCTTAATTATGTTTTAGCATTATGTATTCTACTTTTATTATTTGTTACTTAAACCTTGACAGCAATATAAGGAGAAATATCTTTTGCAAATAGTTTGAAAGACACTGCCAAAGTAATAATAAAAAAAAAAAAAACAGAGAAAAAAGAAAGTCAGTTACCAAATCACGATATTATCCAGAAATCTGGAAAAACATTTTGATGTATATTCATTATGAGAAATTAGAAGAGGGTAGGACAACAATGATATCAAAATGGTCCCAACAAGCCTCAGGAGCTTTACATTCAGACGGGAGCCAGAAAAATAAACCAGCTGCTCATTTTTTCTTCCTTTCCAAGTTTGAGGAAGAGAATGGATTTTCTCTGAGGGGTACTCCATATGTAATTGGAGGCACTAACAGTGACACAAAGGAAGCATAAAATTTGGGTCTGAACATAAGCTATGACTTACCCTGGTATTTCTGGGTTTTGTTGCTGCTATTTTGTTTGGTTTGGTTTTAGGAGAAAATGGATTTTTTTTTTTCTGTTTTCTAATCAAACCCAGCCTTATTCAGTTGAAATGGGAACAGCATTTAAACGAAAAATCAAGTCAAGTGCCAGAAATCCAGTCAAATGAAAATTCCTACTTTGTACTGTTCTGTTGAGCATGTAACTATCCAGGGACTATTTCTATTACTACAATGGTCAAAGTATGGGGAAATTACTACAGTGATCAAAGTATGGGAAAACATACTAAAGGGTAGAAAACAATTGAACAATGGAGGGAAATGTTATTATTCAATTACAAGAGAGTTATCCTGATAGAATAATGTACTGAGAATTCATGGACACTAGAATCAGAGATCATTTTGCAGACTTTAGTCCATAATTTGCAAATACTTTGACAATTTCAGTCTAACACTTTCTCTGGACTGAAGTTTGCTCAAAGTAACCAATGAAGACACCGTGCAATGCAAATGAGCCCCTGAAGTTTTGTGGGTTTTTTTTTGTTTGTTTTGTTTTGTTGTTTTTTTTTTTTCAAAACACCTGAAAGTCTGATTTATTTCCACTACAAAAACAAAAATGAAAACACAGGACTTGCAAATAAACAAATAATTTACATTGAGACAGGTATTCCCAGAGCATTACTAGCTAAATTAAGAAATAAATAAATTCTCACTCCACAAATACCTTCATTTCATCTCTTTGTCTATAAAGACAGGTTCTATTTATTTACATGGATACTCAGCACTACTTGGAAGTCATCATTTAATTACCCCTACAAATCTTCAGCAAAATAAACAGTGAGGTGGTAGTCACAAACAACTCATAATCCACCTTGTTTTCATCTAAATTAAAAACTTCAGACTTCTGAATTTAGCATTTGTCTCTCCTGGGTTTCACTTCTGTTTGAGCTGTAAGGGTGTTTGCTTTTCTAATAGCTACATGATTGCAGTGGATAAACATGTCTTCTTTCTATTAATCTATATTTAAACATGTTAAATAGCAGGGACCTGACAAAGAAAGGGGATTAAGATTTCATAATAAGATATAGATTTATTTCAAGCTTTATGCTGATCAAGGGAAACGTGTGAAAAACAATATATTACCTTTTGTTTGGCATATGAAGCTAGGAACAGTGACAGTGGGACAGTATAGTTTTACTGCATTTGAGGAAAGTAACTGCCACTTTGCTCTTTTTAATATTTTTTTTTTTCCTAGAAGTTAATCTAATTTTTGCATAAAAGAATACAAAATAATAAAACAGTTGTTCAGACTTTCTCAGTAGAAACTGTTTTCTGCAGATTCATTAGTCTGTAAGGTAAACAGCTGCAGTGTCTTTACACATATTTACCTGTAAGAACTTCAGGTCACATATTTAAAAAATCTCTGTGATGGTATGCATGTTGTAAAATGAGTATGTGCAAACAAAAGCTGAAGAGAAGTTTAAATCATCTCTCTGGGCCTCTCCTGCACCTCCAAAATAACTCATAAAACTCAGTGGACAGGAAAGATCCTCCTCATCTTCTAATGGTTCCTCAAACAGGTAGGAGCCTCTTTATGTATCATGTTTTGGCTTTCTCCCATTAATGTCATTCTCCCCTTTCTGGAGTAGCCCTCCCCTAAACCCTCAGATGGTCACATTTTTGCAGTTTGTAACACCAGCTAGAGGAGGTATTATTGCTTTCAACAAAAATCTGACAATCAAAGATTTTTTCTGAAACAGGAATAATTTATTCTGTAAGAAATTACCTATACAATTACATAGAATCATAGAATGGTTAGAGTTGGAAAGGACCTTAAAGATCATCTTGTTCCAACCCCCATGCCATGGGCAGGGACACCTCCCACTAGACAAGGTTGCTCAAAGCCCCATCCAGCCTGGCCTTCAACAGTTCCAGGGATGGGGCATCCACAACTTCTCTGGGCAACCTGATCCAGTGTCTCACCACCCTCACAGCAAATAATTTCTTTTTAAGATCTAATCGAAATTGCCCCTCTTCTAATTTAAAACCATTACCCCTTGTCCTGAAAAAAAAAGGACACCACACCACGCTTCCTGACAAAGTCCCTCTCCTGCTCTCCTGTAGGCTCCTTTCAGATACTGGAATGCTGCTAGAAGGTCTCCCCGGAGCCTTCTCTTCTCCAGGCTGAACAACCCCTGTTCTCTCAGCCTGTCTTCATAGGAGAGGAGCTCCATCCCTCTGATCACCTTCGTGGCCCTCCACTGGACCAGTTCCAACAGTTCCATGTCTTTTCTATGTTGATGACTCCAGAGCTGGACACAGTACTCCAGGTGGGGTCTGATGAGCACAGAGTAGAGGAAGAGAATCACCTCCTGTGACCTGCTGGTCTCATTTCTTTTGATGCAGCTCAGGATAGATTTGGCTTTCTGGGCTGCCAGTGCTCACTGCCGGCTCATGTTGAACTACTCATCCACGAGCACTCCCAAGTCCTTCTCCTCAGAGCTGCTGTCCAGCCATTATCTGGCCAACTTGTATTTGTGCTCAGATTTGCCGCATCCCAGGTACAGGACCCTGACATGATTACATAAATCTTAAAAAAAAGTAAACATTTCCTAACTAATCAACCATAGCAAATATTCAGGTCTGCTTATAGTTTCACCCTGTGAGTAGTTATCCTAGTACACCATGGTGGTCTAAAGCCTGAGAATCTTTCAGTCACCTTCATGTATGGAAAGATCTGGCCCTTCGCACTCAATGAGCAGTTTATGCTGAGTCTCCTCATTAAGCTGTTCTTTCATACAGATCTCTATGAATATACTCAGTTCTGGACATTTCAAATGTGTGCTCTGTGGCTTTAAAAAGAAAAAAAAAAAAAAAGGTGAGTATGTTTGGTTCTGCTTGGGGATAATTCAGTTTTCCCCTTTATTTCCCTAATTTGCCTGACCACGCAGGGGCTTTCATTTATATTCTGCATTTCAGACTTTCAGGCTGCTTACACTCTTCCACAAAATTGAGTCTCAGTTTCAAAAGTTTCCTTTTGACGGTTGAAAGAATTTAATCTGCCTGATGTTCAAGCTCGCTGTCTATTCAAAATGAGTGGTAGATCACTGCGGTAATCAATACAGCTTTCCTTGTGCAGGCAGATGCCCATGAGAATGAAATGAGAAGCATCTGAGACATAAATCTCTTGAAATCTCTTTTTTAACAAGTTGTTCATTTTTGGGGTGTGAGACAGGCAGAGGCATACATTAGTCATAAGGGAAATTAATGTATTACTATTTTTAATGCTGTACAAGGTATTGTTAAAGAATTATTTGGAAGTTTCTTCATGTTCTCTCTAATGCTTGTGCCATACACCTAGGTAAGAAAGAAAAATGTCTTCCCTTTTGTCAGCAGATTTCTTGATGGGCTGGAGGGAAGCAAAACTAAATAGAAACAGTAAAGCATAAGCTTGTTATTTAGGCAACAAAAAAAAAGGCATCTAATAGGGCAGCATAGTTCATTCATTATTTTTATTGGCCTTGAAGTTGCCTAGATTTTTTTCCTTTATGTATTTTCATAGAAATAGCTCCACTTGCCTTTCAGAGAACAACCTGCTAATGTGCTTCCATCCCCTTCAGCCTTGAGATAAATACCCCATAACACAACTAACATTTGTATCAGCAAGACAAAGGCTGTACAGTTCCCCAGATCTGCAGCATTTGACTCAGAGTGCAAAGCTGAAAATGATGGAACTTGCTAGCCCTACTGGAGAAATAGAGGTATTTCTTAGGAGATCATATATTTCACTCGCCTGTGGCATTTCTTTAGACTCTGTTCCTGAATAAGAGTTTTCCTGTGGAAAGCAAGGCCCATTTTTATTTCTTTTCCCAAGAGATCTTATGACTGTTTTACTATTTTCGTTTACAATGGTAGTGCTGTCACTGTGGTGCCAAGTGAACTTCAGTATATTTGATCGTAGGAGGCATTTATACTTAAGCTTTTTTATCACATCACTCTAGAGTCTCTTCTTTCAAGTCTGTTTGCTCAGTTCTTGAGCTTCTATGAAAAATCGACACCAGTTAAATTAATGGTTTCACATATATAAGTGAGAATCCTCAATAACCCAAACTAGTCTAGGTACCATCTATCTCATGGTATCCCCATGTTATATGATCCCCACCCACACATATGGAGATGAGTTAAGTCATCTTAAGCTAAGTCATGTGAACACTGTAACTCTGATTATAAAAAATTACCTCAACAGGACAGAAAAAAAAATATATTCAACTAACAGATGGTGTAATTTTTCTTTTTTTTTCAGATTTCAGACAGAAAGATGCATGCACACTCTGTGGAGCTCATCTGTAATAAATCCAGTGTTGCCAGATGTGCTCCATGTGTGCAATACAATAGGTCTGTGTGCATGTTACAGAGACAACCAAAAATCTCACAGGGACGTCAAGATAAACTGCACAGGAACTATAAACTACTGTAGCTGGAAATCTCTAATCACCACACAAAGTCTTCTTATATACATTTCTCAGTCAGGAAGTAGTTTGGGGGACATAGACAAATCGGAGGCCCATGACACCTATAAATTATAAATCAAGTTTTAATTAATATTAGCTTCCACTGAATTCAAATATAAACATACTAAAACAGTGTAAGAGGTAACAGCATTTAAGTTTTGTTTAAGCATTTTACCTAAGTATGCGAGCAATATGACCACTAAAGACACAAAAAAGACAGACATAGTTACATGTCAGAGACATCTAAGTTAAGAAAAAGTTGTCAGAAGGAGAAAAGTTAAGCATAAGGGATTAGAAATTAGCAGAACTTGCTCACAAATACACCAGAAGAATGACTAGCAAAACCAAAACCAAGATAAAAAGTACAGTGAGGAAAGGAGACACCACCTTATTGGAAGAGGAATAGTAGAATAAAAACACAAGGCAAAAGTAATGGAAATCAGAGAAGAAAGGAGCAAAATTCACTTTGCTTTCAACTTCACTTAGCCAAATTTTACAACAAAGTAGATTTGAAAGGTCTCTCATGTTATCATAAAGAGGTACTTAATGTAATGATTTTAACATGCACCAAAATACGTTTGGAGATTCAGTTTGAGCCTTTCTGCTTCATAGTGACGAGACATTTTGAAATTTCTTTTTAATTTGATTAATTACAGCTTTCAAGAGTTCCCTATCATTTTAATTGGGCTTTATATGTATATCTGACATAACAGATAGCATCAGCCTGTAGTATTCAAAATTTACTTCACTCTATAAATTAGAAAGAACTGTATGTGGAAATAAGAAATGCAGAGATTTTCTGAGCGGCTGATAATATCCAGGAAAAAAACATAAGACGTCCCACTTAGAGACATTATCATCATTAATGTTTGTTACATTCAGCACGTGGGTGAATAGGCAGCTCCAACCACTGCTGAATCCCACAGGTGCAATTCTATTTCACGACAGACTATTGAAACACTTCGCACTAGTGACATGGTCTTACTTTAACATAAATTCAGTGTTTGCTATAGCAAACTAGATACAGAATCTGCCTGTAGGGAAAATGTAAAACCCACTGACCTCTAAATCCATTGAACAAAAACCCAAGGAAATATGAACTCAGAGTCTGCCAAAATATTTTGTCTCGTGAAGGTAGCAAATGATTTATGCAAACCAATTTACTCTTTGTATTGCATGCATTAAGCAAAGCCAGGGCCCACTAATGAGTTATCAGGAGAATGGGAGAACAAGCTAAATAGGGAAACCTTTTAGTGCTGTCAGTGGTAAATTAGGTCTATCAGGATCACAATAAGAATACACAGAGTAGTCAGTACTAGGTTAATTACCTTTGTTGACTTGAAAGGCTGGAATTTAGCTGGAAACAAACTAAGGAAACCTTTTGAGTCTCAATCATTTTTGTATCTCCAGGCAGCTATCACATAATTAAAATACAGGGTGCTTTACTAGAAGGACAAGAGCCAAAAAGAAGAGTAATATCACTACCTATATTATCAGTGCATTTGATAATTATTCTCATGTTGAATATAAGGAACAGAATAGGAGGGAGAAGTTCCACCTAAATCTTTCTTCAGTTTAATTTAGACTAGATTAGTTAAAATAAATTCTTTTTAATGCTTTGAAGTAATTTCATTATCTTATCCCTCAAACCCAAGACTCACAAGTAGGATACTTTAAAAGTCACCTTTTGTTGTTCTGGCTGGTTGTAACATTTTTGGAAAGTGAAATCATAAGTAATCTGGCCAAAAAGAAAAAAAAAAAAAGGTTCGTTTTTTTCCATATTAACCTCCCCACTGAATCCACAATTTGCATAGGACAAAGACTCAAGAAAAATTTTGAAATATTCACTGTATGGTAATTTTTTTTCTGGCTTAGAACTTTGATCAGTGGTGGTGTCTTTATTTTATTGGAGCTTATTACGCATCTCTTACAGCACTTGCGTAACCAAACAATCCTGTGGTAGGAGGTTCAGTAAACTGCTAGTCTAAATAGGAGCCAATCCTCAGCTTTGAAATTTCATAATATAGTTTTTGCTCACTCCTGAGGCCTTTAATTACATTGCACAGCTGAGTCAGACCTGGAAGCCATCTTTTTGTTGAGCAGGGAATGTCTCAATCTGTTATGCCAAAGCCAGATGGCTACTTTTTGCAAGTGCTTTCCAGCTTGAAAAGGGAAAAGTCAGGATTCTGTGCCAACAGTTTAGCCTTCAGATCCATGGGATAGGGTCAGAGTTGTGCAAATGCACTAACAGGACCCTGGGGAAGGGGATACCTTTCCCGTAGTTCATTTGTTACCTATAATTTAGGATACTCAGAGGATAATTGCTGGGGGATCTTTAGGGTAAAAAGAAATTATAATAAGCAACAGATGACTGCTTGAAAATATTCAAAGGCATGTTTGTGTACTGTGTGGGAAATAATCTTGTTTACAATCACATCACCACAAATCCAGTATGTGTCAATGCAACGTTACATAAAATGATACTTTAAAATTTTTTCTTGCTTTCAGTGGCTGGTACCACACCAATTGCTAAAAATTATGTGCATGCTTCAAGGTATTTTTTTCTTAAAACATCTGTGCATGTGTGATATCAGCAGTGACTTTGCTGCTAGTTGCAATCCCCTTTACATAAAGCCTTGTAAAATATTTTCTCTATCCCTACAAAACCAAGAGTGAATTTTGCTGAAGCATTTAGTTTTCAGAAGTGAACAGAAAATACATTTGACAAGCCACAGAAAGGCTCAAACCCCTATGGAGCTTTCTGGGAATTTATATTTAGCAATGCCCAAAATGGAATTCAATAAAGCTGTTTAGTATGTCCAATCCCTCATTTAATCTACATGTGTTTGCAATTATTGCTCTAATTAAAAAAAAAATCATACAATGAAATTCCATCGGTGGTCACTACTGACAGCTGGAGGTCAGAGAGTAAAAAGCTTTTAGAAGTTATATTAAGAAGCAAAAGCAATGAATGTATAAATGCTGGTAAGAAATAACTTGTCATTGAGCCGCCACACCATACTGACATCTTTGCAATGCAATTTCAGTTCAGGTCACTTCCTATTCTACATGTTTTTTTACTGTTTACTTTTCTGAAATATCATCATTTATCAGATGTGATTTCAAGTGTAACTTTTCAGACACAGTGAAGAAAATATTATATTGAACTACTTTACCTGCAGCACCAGATTCTACATGCTGTGACAGAATCATAGTTGCAGCTATTGTGTGTATCATCTGCCATTCAGGAGCATTATCACCTCTCAAGCTTTTGGCATAACCCAGGAGATGGGAGGAATGTGAGCTTTCAATTAAAAGCAGCACTTTCTAATGTGAACTCAGCTGAGAAGGATTAAAGATTTACAAACCAGAGGTTATGGAAAGAAATATTGTCCTTGTCATTCCAAATAACTAAGTGATATATAATTTAAAGGTGTGAAATATTTTTTTTTTCCTTTTTGATAATGGACTCATTATATTTTGATCCATTAAACTGTATCACAAGCCATACCACACCAGGCTAAGTCCTGTACTCTGTGCTAGCAGAGAAACCTCATTAACGGAAGTCACTTCAAGAGTTGTTCTTTGGGAGGGAAGACATCTTTTGGATAGCTCAAAAAAGATCAAACAACAGACAGTGCAGTTGTTCAGACAAACTAATAAAACCTTTTCCTTAGCTGCAAGAATGATGCTGTAAAGGCACTACGTCTTCAATCATTCCTCCTTTCCTCTCCTTCACTGTTTTAATACTGATCACAATCCAAACCAAAGAGAAATTTTAATGAGGTTGGAGCTGGATTCCCATTAATTAGTTCCAACAAGACAGAATTGGATCTGCAGAGAACAAACCACACTTTCTCAAGTGAAAGACTTACCTGAAAGTTTTTCTTTTAAGAATGACAGACACCTGTGCTCTCAGAGAAATAGTAGTCCTTCACACTAATGGACTTAAACTTATTTTGATTTTCGTCAACATTACAACTCTCTGTGGTACAGAGAGGAGGAAAGTTTTAAGATACTGGCCTTGGGTCAAAGGCTCATGTTCAGAGGAGAAGGAAACAAATTTGATTGTCAGATTTCTGGTGTCAAATAGAGCTATCATGATTTCTCAGCCAAGGTTTAGGCATCAGAATAGCTTCATCCTTCACAGGATATTCAGTTAATACATAGCTCTCTGACAGCAACACTTTTATATCTAAGGCGATGGATATTACTGTAAAGTAATGTAAGGTGGCATTGTTCTGAGTGTGAGAATAGAATATCTTTAGTTGTTTATTCATCTATACCACAGGTGAAGTGTGATATAGAGCCCATCCAGCTACTAAAATCGAGACAGATAATCATCTGAATCACAACTGAAGCACATGGTGACTCTATAAGCAAACTCACAAAACATTTAAGAAAACAAAGTTGCAAGCACAGTGTGGAATTTGTCCTATTCAGAGGTTTACTTTAGCACTCTTCACCCTCATTTATTCCGTTAGAAGGGAACTGTACTGGAAATACTCCTCAGCATCTTGACAATTAAGATTTCCTCAGATGAATCACTAAAATATATTAAATAATATTGACCAAAAAAATAAATGTCAAACAAAACTTTAGAAGTTTTGCCACCCAGTGTAGATCCTCCAGTACAGGTGAAAAAGTGTTTACAATATTCAGTTTATCAGATTCAGTATGCTCGGATTTTATTTTTCTTATCCCTGAGGCTTTATATAAAAAGCCACAGAGACCACTAGAGCAGGTTCCATGGATCCTTGGAAACTAAACATCTTTTATATTGTTGCTTATGGTTGTGACACTGCATAGATCCATTTGAATCTATATAATTTTCCATCCAATCACCGGTTCAGAAAATTAAACAAATGGAACAATCTGAAGCTTGAAAGTCAGCAAAAGTATGAACAAAAATAAATGGAACATTTTTCAGGAATTAAGTTTTTTGGAAATTAGAAGCCAGGATTCTTAGTCTTTCTCCTATTGCAAATGACCTGCAAATTGCAGGTGTACCTCAGATTAGCTACAATTTGAAAACAGGAGGCACAGAATTTATCTTCAGTTAAATTAATTCATCAGGTATGACAAACTTATTATAAGTACTGAAAATATTCAAATAAACTTAAGCAGTTATTTGAAATATGTTTTGAATTAGACTATTCTACTTTATAGGTTAATTTAAGTTCAGAAAAAAATGAGATTTAACCTTGCTATCATTTATTTTCATACTTTTATAAAATATAGGATCATAGAATCATCCAGGCCAGAAGGGACCTCCAAAAGGTCATCTAGTTTGACCTCCCCGCAGTCCCAGGGAAACCCCCAACTAGACCAAGTTGCCCAGGGCCTCGTCGAGCTTCGCCTTGAATATTTCCAGGGAAGGGGCCTCAACCAGCTCTCTGGGCAACCTGCTCCAGTGTTCTACCACCCTCAGAGTAAAGAATTTTTTTCTAATATTCAACTTAAATCTGCACTTCTCCAACTTAAGTCCATTGCCCCTCGTCCTATTGCAGCAGGCCTTTGTGAACAGACCCTCCCCAGCCTTCCTGTAGGCCCCCTTTAGGTACTAAAAGGCTGTGATTAGGTCTCCCCAGAGCCTCCTCTTCTCCAGGCTGAACAGCCCCAGTTCCCTCAGCCTATCCTCGTAGCAGAGATGCTCCAGCCCTTTGATCATCTTCGTGGCCCTCTCTGGACCCTCTCCAACAGGTCCATATCCTTCCTCTATTGAGGGCTCCAGACCTGCACACAGTACTCGGGGTGGGGTCTCACCAGAGCAGAGTAAAGTGGCAGAATCACCTCTCTGGATCTGCTGGCAACACTTCTTTTGATGGAGCCNCCTCTCCAGCTGATCCAGGTCCCTCCTTCCAATGTATCAACACCACCACGCAGCTTGGTGTCATCTGCAAACTTCCTAATAGTGCATTCAATCCCCCTGTCTATATCATTGATAAAAATGTTAAACAGTATCGGTCCCAGCATGGACCCTTGAGGGACACCATTTGTGACTGCTCTCCAGCTGGACTTCAGGCCATTGACCCTCCCCATTGACTTCAGGCCCTCTGGATGTGACCATCCACCCAGTTCCTTACCCATTGAACAGTCCACCCATTGAATCCATATCTCTTTGATTTGTTGATTAGGATGTTGTGGGGGAGCCCTTACTGCCTACAATATCAAAGTCCAATTCCAACAATCATTATGTTATTATAGTCTATCAAATCTTATTCAAGTTTTTTATTTTTTGCGTCACTGATTTATAAATTTATTCCCACAAAATGAATTTGCACTTGCCAGTTCAGGGCTAAGTTTGTCCTGCACATTAATATTATCAAGATTGCTAGCCCAAAACTCACAACAAAAGTAAAGTAGTTTCTTTTCCAAGATAAAAGCATTGGCATGGCCCTTACCATCTTCTATCTAATTTAATATCTAAAAGAACATGTTAAGAAGGAGACCTATATTCACATGTTCCTCTGATATGCTGAAGAAAGAGGTCATCTAAATTGGTAAAACTTCACTTTAAAATGTTAAACTTAGCAGTTCAGTCTACTGTGTTTGGCACCAGAGGGACAGTGTGGTGACCTGAATTATACTCATAGTTTTATCACTGATATAGTTTGAGAATTAAGAAACCACCTCATTTTACTGCTTTTTTTTTCAGTTGACAGCTCTCACATACTGTTGCCATGAATCTGATTTGCAGATATAAAGGTCATGTGATTCTAATTCCAGCTTTACTATTTTAGCGAGTCTTATTATGGTTGAAAAAAGATTTTTGTAAGAGTGATATCTAAAATAAGTAAAAGTAGATAATAAGTCTTTAAAGGTATTTAAAATTTTTCATAATTGGTCAATGATCCTCCTATTTTGCTATTACATCTCAATATCTAAATTCAACAATATTGAAATTTTAAGCTCTTCAAACCCCGTCACCTATTTTGTTGTATTTGAATAATGCTTTCAACAGTCATCACACTATCCTTCTAACTTTAGTCAAGGCTTCCAGACGTTTCGTTTAGTAATTGAAAAAAATACTGCCTCGAATCAGCGCTAATCTTTCTTACATAAACTATGTGTAAATGGCCTTTTAAAGCTAAAACATACTCAAGTTATGTTTATCTGTAGCTGATTCAAAGCTAGATGTGTTCAAAAAGATAATAAGCATATTTTATTGTTGTTTATCTACTTTAAGCAGATGCTTTTTCAGTATCCTGACAATGTTTATACAAGCATTGAAAGGTTCCTAAGAAGTCACTCAATTCATGTTCATCAACCAAGTTTTCTAATTTTCCTTTTTCTTTTTAATCAACACTCTAAAATTATTCATTAATATTAAAAATGAAGAATAACCACAATTATGCCATGGATGTGACTGGCTTCTGTTCAAAGCTATTTAGCAAAAATTAGGACACCAAGACAGCTGTTAACAGTGGAAAAAGATAGTTGCAGTTATTATTAATTCAACAAACTTGATTGATAGAAATGAGCTCTTGGTCTCAAATGGATTTGAGAGCAAGAATCTCACACTAACATGGAAGCTATAGTTACCATAGTAACTATAACTAACTATAAGTGGGATTCAAGTATGATTTTTCCCCTCTGATTCTAAATACTTCAGGTATTTCCACAGTTACACCAAAGTAGATAAGAAGTAATGCTTCCACTTGATAAGAAAACCACAGCAAAACTGATAATTGAAAAACAAGCTTTTTGTTTACAAGAGTGCTATTGCACTCACTGATAATGATTTCTCTTGAATCTATAATGAATATTACTTGAAAATTACAAGCTGAAGGAACTGAGAAGTATTTAAGGCTTTCATGCTTATCAGCACAACAGTATGTCAGATAAGTGCCCTCAATTTTCTGGCTTCCACTTGTCTCACTTTCCAGCCTGGTCTTCCTGGAAAATTACCAACCAGGAGCCGTAGTTATCCAAATTCTACAGCTGGCTGCCTGGAGTTTCAGAGTTGCTAATATGGGTCAAAAACTAATAATCTGAAAGTAGCAAACTCAAGGAGAAATTTATCTAGTGTGCACTGTATACCTTATTTAAATTTAAAATCACATTTTTTATAGCAGTAAAAAGCAAACAGTTCAAGAAATCCTTATGGACAGACATGAACCTAGAAGACAGTTGATAAAGGTTGTCATGTAAGCCTCTATATATTAAAAAATACCTTCAAGAATTTAGCATTGATTTAACAAAAATTGCCAAAGCTTGTATGAAGCCCATCTTCTGACCAAGACCAAAGGAAAGAAACTCTTTAATTCTTTTTGAATAAACACTGTTGACTGTGAAACACGCAATATATGATTAGTACATATTTTTCCCTTTATTTGTATTCAGCTTCCCTATGTATCACTACTCTGAAACAAATTAGATGTAGTGGTGTGAACTCACTTCTCCCCACTCCTCCTATGCAAAATGTTAATTTCTTCCTCATTCCCTTGCCTTAGAATCACATTCCTATGGCTACTTCTCAGGCACTACCGGCTCTTGTGCAAACCATGTGGTAAACCAGGTCAGGGAACTGGTCTACCACAGGCTAACTGCAACTGCTTCAATTTGCCCTGGCTCATGTCCATGAACAGACCTATTCTTAATGTCATAAACATTGGAACTGAGACCTCTACTTACCATGTTCATATAAAGAATTACATAGCATGGATATTTAAGCAAAAAAAACCCAACAACAACAACAACAAAAAATAACAAAAAATAACAAAAAAAAACCCTACCATAACTATCTTAAAAATTCAGAAGAGGTGTTTTGTCAAAGTATAGGAACTGTCAAGGGAAACAGTTGGTCGAAACAATACTAAAAAGAAAAAGGTTGATCGCAGTGAAGGTTATCATTGTATTGATTATTGAATTTTGAGCAGGTATTTAACATCCAAAGCGCTTTGCAACCTTTGAAACTTGATGAAATACAGGATATAGACATTGAGTGGTGCTTGCATCAAAGCATCTGGTAATGGAAAGAGATTTTACATAGTTACTGATGAAATGTCTCTCTTTTATACCATCAGTGTTGAACTGTTGGCAGACAGGTAGTAATAGGGGAATTTATTCCAGAAAGGCAGGAGTCTTTCCTATCTCTTTTTATTCTAAGGAAGAGATTGCTAACCCATCTTTAAACAGCTTCATCCTTTACTTTATTCCTTTTGAGGAGAATCAAATACACTGCTTTCCACTGACATTGAATAGTAGACAAGGATAAGGACAGAAAAAAAACTATTTTACCTTCATCAAAAAGGAGCACTTCAGTTACAACACTATTTAAAAACTTTGTAAAGTCCCTTTACAGTCTCAGGGAAGTCCCAGATTGAAATAATGTCACAAGGGGAACAAAGATCGAATGCAGAAGTAGTTTAATATCAGCTATGTCCTCTGCTGGGTGAATGTATGCTGCCCTGGCAAGAGAAAGAAATTTTATGATCTAGTAATGGGCCTTTTCCATCTCTAATTACTGCCTCACAGGGGCACTGTGCAGATTATTTAGTTAATGTTTGCACAGCTCTCTGATCATGTAAAGTACTGTTAAAGTGCTAAGCATTACTATTATCATCCAATTATATAATCAATCCAAATTTGAGTAGCACAAAAGTAAGTTCTAGTTCCAATTATGCTAATACTACTGCAAAGGGACTGTACATCCAGAAGTTACTGCAATATCCACTGCTGTTGCAGTACCTTTGAGAATCCTTATTACAGTGACTCTCCTCAGCATGCATTAAACACCTATTTACTTGGGGCCTGACTGTGAACTTTAGGTATGTGCCCGTAAGGGGAAAATACAGACCTGTATAGCCCTAAAAGACAAATGTTGAAGACTGAGGTGCTAGACATAAATTTACATCGAGGTCTGTAATACCAAGGCATATATTCAAAATGAACACAAAGTCCAGGTAAATTAATCTCCTGTTTAGACACTTAAAGTCCTCACTCAAAACTCAGAGGAGCCTTGGGACAGAGTTCAGGTGGTAGGAATGGCTTGTCTCAATCTTGGCATTATTTATAACAAAAAAACCAGTTTTTAGGTTACACGCAAGAGGGTATGAAGATTTTCCACCTGCCTTTTACTGTTAGCTATGGAAGTTCAGCGGGGAAAAATATGGATGGAGAAGTTAAATCTCTTCTTGGCAGTGCTGGGCTCCAGCATTGCCTTGAATGACAAGATCCTGCAAGCAGACAAGCAGAGGAGTACAGTTTCTAACCGTTTCTGGGCTCTAGTGTCACCTGTGTACTGGTAGCTCTTGTGCAGTTGACAGCTCCTGTGCCAATTAGTAGAAAGGACTAAGATGATCTTGAAGATACTACTTGTGAAACTAGACCCCACAGTCTGATTGTAACAGCAGCAGTATTTGTGATCAGAGCTTTGGCTCACAGGAGCCATCTGGAATTGCACTAAAAAAATTCAGAGGCCCTACCCAAAACAGCTAATGCCACTACAGCTAAGGAGTGGTGTATAAAAACAAACAAGCAAACAAAAACAACAAACAAAGACCCTCCATCTTTTAGGGGGAAAAAGCTTACCCCTCTCTAACATCATTTCACTAGATGATCTCTGAAGGTCCCTTCCAACCCCTACCATTCTGTGAGCTTGTGATTCCTAACTCAGCAGGCATGTGGCACATTGTATATACTGGTCTTCCAGTGTCTCACAGTACTTCTGTCAGTGTTTTCCTTTGGTTTGTATATACTTGACTAAGGAGTTTATATGTGTCAGAGGGTCCTGGGAAGATAAAGGCAGTACATATCCCAGGCCTGCTACTTGATTATGGACAGTGTAACAGTTCAGATGGGGTTTTCAGCCTGGTATTTGCAGTATCATTGTTAATGAACAACCAAATGAGATACCGAGCTCTCTGTGTCTTCCCTCTGACTGGTATTTTCTGCATTCCTTTAAGAACTTTCCACTTATAGACACTGGTTTTCACAATTTCTCCAATAACAGATTTAAAAAGAAAAGAAGATGGGGGAAATGACCATTGTCTCACTTGCTCAACTTGTGCATCTGACAGTCTTCTCCACACACAAAGAATGACCTGGTCTATAGAGATTTTAAGCCCAGCCTCAAAGTCAATAACAAATCCAAATGCAACAGTTCCACCTGCACTCTTTTGCATTCTCCCTTATGGACACCAGAGAAGGAAGATGTGACTGGTTACCATTAGCTATAACAGCCTCAAAGCAAACCCATAGTCATTAACTCTGACATACATCCCTCAGTTTTCCATCCAAAAATGTATATGTCATTTTAAGGCTCTTAGTATATCTGTACCATAAAAAAATGTATTTTCTTTTATTCTTACCAATATTTTTAGGCACTGGAAGAGCCTGCCCAGGGAGGTGGTTAAGTCACCACCCCTGAAGGCATTTATGAAATGTATAGGTGTGGCACTTCAGGGCATGCTTTAGTGGCATACACTAGTGGCTGAGATTGTAGGGTGTGGGTTGTGGTTTTTTTTATGGTTGAACACGGTGATCTCAGAGGTCCTTTCCAACTGTGATAATTCTGGGATTCTGTGTTTTGAAAGCCTTATACATATCTAAGGTATCTTAGAGTACATAGTTCTGCATTTTTCTATATATCTAATGCATTAAAATCTCAATCTGTTAAATTTAGACAAGTCAAAACTACATCCCACATAGACAATCCTAGCAACTATATGAAGGTAGTGGAAGTACAAAGGCAAAAATAAAGGGATAATTTTTTCATCATAAAAACATGATTCTCCAAAATGTAACTGTTCAACAGCATAAAATACTACAGCTTATTACCTAACAACTTCAAAAAAAGCGATGCCTTATAATTCTGTCTAACAGAGAAAACTGAATCTGAGTAGAATCTTTGGGCATCTGGGCAGAGATGTGAAAATGCACATAACCTGAATATATAATAGTGTATAATGAGAGCATTATCTTTAAAAATTGGGTACCAATCATGAGGCTGTACAAACAAAGGCACAGTTTTTCAGTGGAATGAAATAGAAGGAAACTTTTTGGAACTGATCCAAGTTATCAATTTTTGACAGATACGAGTGTGATTTTATTTTCTTTATGGATGCTAATAAAAAAAGTCTGCTGGTGACTTTGTTTATATACAAATGGCAGTAGCTGACAAAAACATCACACACACAAACCCAGATATTTTGTTTCAAGGATGTGAAAACTTACACCCTTAAACCTGTGTCAGTGCCTCCCACCACCAGACAAAATATTAGAAATAATATGGCTACTATTTCATTAAACTGCATCTGCTTGTTGAGAAAGTAACAATGCAGACTATTTCCACTATTATGGAAAAGAATTCTTCCAAATTATTCCAAATCTTCCATAACTTTCTAGCAAGTGCACTACAACATGGATTGTCAGGAGTTTTTTTGTATGGTATGGAAGTTTTTGAGCTCATTGTGAAATACTGTGCAATCACAGCAAAAATTACCGTGCACATTTATTGGCCCGAGTTATATATATATTTTAATATTTATTTTGCAATACAGCTAGGTTAATTTTTATTACCAAAACACCTTTTCCAAAATTACTTTGCTCTTGAATTGACAACAACTTTAAGCTTTTCATTTATTGCATGGAGAGTTGTTGGTATCACTGTAACTGTCTCCAAAAAGAGCAGGTGAGTGCTCTGTGCAATTGAAGAAACTACTAGAAACTTGGGAATTAATAAGAAAGGAAAAAAACCAAATCCTAAAATACCCACTTCTGTATAGTATAAATATATTGTGTACCCACATGTGAAATAAAATGTGAAACAGTAAAAAGAATTGGCAATTCTATAGCTCCCAAATTCACTTTTCCTCAAAAAGCTGGATAAGACAAGAAAATGCCTGGAAAAGGAAAGTGAAATTTAGGAGAAGTTTCCATAGAATGAAAATAAAAATACACTTTAGCTCTCAAGCTCTAACAAAGGGATGGGAGAGAGCATGAAGAAAATAAACCATAAAAGGTGGAAAGGTAACAATTATTCTCTATTTCTCATAACACCCCGGCTAGAGGGAATTCATCTACTGACAAGTTTAAAGTGTAAAAACAGTAGTGCAAATGTGGTTAGATCGCTATTATCACTATTATTATTGTCTACTTATGTTAAATTATCCTAAAAGTAAGGTTTCAAAGTTCTACCAGCACTGCAAAATATTGTTTTCAGGAGAATTGAATATTCACCTGCTTTTTTAATCAAACTTATTTTTCTCTTATTTTATGGAATATGGAACAGCAAATGTTTTTGTATTTATTTATACGGTAATAAAATTGTTTGTTTATGCCAATGCACAAACTTCACAATAAATGAAGTAAATTTGATTTTAGATGTTATTTGAAACAACAAATGAGCATTCTTAGAAAAAGTTAAATATACAACATTTTAGTATTTTTAAGCTCATTTCTAATTAAGAGAATAATTTTTTCCTGTCCATAATTTCAATTGAGATGAACTAACATTTTCCAGTAAGACATATTTATCAGAAAATGTCTGGTAACAAGCTTGCCACTAGTGTCACCGCCTGTTAGAATAATATGTACATTCCTAACAAGAAATTTTGCTAAAGACATACCCTTAAATTTAATATTTAGATAGCTTTAATATTCTGTAAACTAGAAAAAATTAATCTTTGAGATAACTAAAATTAGAAAAATGCCACTAGTTTTTGACTATTATTGAAACAAATTTATATGCATTAATTTAATTTAAATATGTAATAATATGATTAGGCAATTGAGCATATTTATTTTTGTGAAGGCACTAGGTTGTCCCAAGAGCGCCCTATTAAGCACTGAAAAATTTAAAGTACATGTTTTTATTTTCTGCTCTGTCAGCCGATCTCTTAATCTCCAGATAATTCAGTCCCTTCCTGTGTCACTGGAGAAACTATTGCAGAGTTCCTAGGGCAGAAGTACTCCAGACGACACTCCTCCACCACAGATATCTTAGTTCAGGTATCTCATTGACATCTGACAGGACAAACTAGACAGTTCTCAAAAATTACTGTAAAGGATTATTGCACTTGCAATGTCTCTGGCCACTAAAGGTGAATTTGTAGCGGTGAAGCCTTCCTGCTGAGCCAGTTCAATGGTGGTTAGCCAAATGAGAGACACTACAGAGAAGACTATATGAGCCGGGGCTACACTATTGTGTCTGTATGTTTGGCTGGATGAGAATCTTGTGTTCCCTCACACATAATAAATCCAATCTCCAGCTGAGTCAGCTGCAATTTCAATTCACACTTGCTCTTGCAGACCCAACACCTTGATCTACACATTCAGAAAGGGGAGAATTTTACTAAGCAGCTTTCTAAATCTCCTTTTATGTTGTCATGAAACTTATGTATAAGAGAATCTCTCCATGCACATATTGTGTGTGTGTGTGTTCATGTGAGGAGAAAAACACATTCAGGCCAACGTTTCTGATCAATTTGCACTTTCTTTGTCTAACTTCTTGATTTTCTTTTCCTATCTCCTGACATATTCGCACATTAGAACTAGAGTTCATGGCAGGAAGCATAAGCCAACAGCATTGGCAAGCTGAGTGCTCTGAGGTGATATAAATCACCAGAAACAGAGCTTTGTCCCAGGGCAAATGTTTAGGAATAAACTGGAAGGTCTGGAGATGCAACAGAAAAGAACATTGTTCAGACTGGAAAACTTTGTCATCTCCAATATGTTAGGTCCAGCACCATGTTTTCTGCTGTCTGTCACTTATTGCCCCAGATGTGCCAAAATCTGTTTATTTAAAGAATTGCATTTTCTTGGTTATTTTCTCTCTGATTTTACCAAGATTTTGCCTCCTGGTTCAGAAACCTTTGTGGTGTTTTTTAAAAATCCACTAGAAAAAAGGTTTTTCATGGACTACCCAGATAAAAGGTAGGGTTGATTCAAGATTTCACATTTTCTTTTCCTTCAATTGAATTTAAAAAGAGTGCTGCTTTTTCTATTGAGTAGAAAGACTTCTCCACACAAGAATATCAATTAATTCATACAATTTTGTTAAGACTTCCTGTAATAATCTATGAAAATGTTCAGAAACTTATCTTATTCTTAGTCAATTTGTCCCCTAACAAGTTTAGAGATGGCAGTCATCCCCAAGTATATGAATCAATACTGAAAGTATTGATTACTGTGAAGTTACAAACAATGGATTGATGGATCAATACAATTTATTTGTAAACAAAATTATATATTTTCTACTTTTGTGCATTTCATGTTTAACTAAGAAATTCTAATTGAGGAAAGAAAGAAATCTAAAGGCATTATTCTACAAATAATGTATTATTTATTGCATTATTGTATGTATTATTTAAAGAGTTTTGCAAGAGCTTTACAAATTTATAGATTTTTTAATTATATTATTTTTCAGAGACCTTTCGTATATACTTGTATATTATTGTTACTATATGGAGTGGTAAAATGCCATGTATTTAAGTTTACTGGTCTTGTGATTCAAACACATGCAAAATAGTCTATATGTATCTCTCAGGTTTGAGAGATCACTTGAGGAAGAACACTGAGACCTCTTCTAAAAAACAGGAGAAATGAATTCTTGCAGATATATATTAGAGGAATTCTAGTGAAACTGACATTTTTCAAGTTATGTTTTTAAACCAGCTAAGACCACATCTATATAACTTATATATGTATATGAATATAAGGCACTATATAAAAAAAATTAATGTGAGTTGAGGGCATTCATGACTGAGACAATCTTAGGGATAGCAACAGCAATAGCAATGCATGCAAATACATGACTTCATGAAGTACCATGAAGAAGAAAAATCCTTTCTCTGCCAAAATCAACCAAGCTACAGTTTACAGAAACAGCTCAAAATCAAGTTGTATTTGTCTATTCTAAAGTTTACCCTGCACTAGCCATAAATTTATATTATTTTTTGTTTCTCTGGCAAAATTGCTTTGCATCTTTTGCTTGTATCTCAAAAATCAAGACCCCATCTTTCAATTTTCAGGCTGCTATCAATGGAAGCTAAAACCCCTTTTATTTTTTTTTTTCCTGATATTTCAAAGATTGTTTACAATTTTTTACAAAAACACCTGAAAGCTAAACAACTTTCCTCCCTAAATGCCAAACACTGTATGAAGATAAATGGAGCCAAAATCTG
>VZRU01012941.1:3119-19235 GCA_013398155.1 Pedionomus torquatus
TTTTTTTTTTTTTTTTTTTAATGGAGAAATGGAAGCCCCCCTGTGAAGGAGGTGGGGCTTTTTTTTTTTAAGGAGGAAAAAAATGAAGTTGGAGAGGAGGGAGAAGAGTTCTGTTTGGTTTGCAACAGATGCCTACTTTAAGTAGCTATGGCATGAAAATGTTTTTATTTGGAGATACTGCAAAGGGGTTTCAGTAGGGTTGGTTGGTTTGTTTGGACTGAGGTATCTATTAGCCTGTAATAGACCCTATAGGAATTACATTTCATAGCCCCTGTATAGCCCTCATAATGCAATATGAGACCCCTCTTTTGCTGAATCTTTGATATTATCTTGCTGTTGTTGCTCTGAACACAAAGCTACAATTTCCTCTATATCAGTGAACTTTTTAAAATGTACATTTGGTCTCAGAGGAATCTTCAGCTGAAAAAGCTTGTTTTTTTTCTGTTGTGTTTTTTTTTTTTAAATTTTATTACTATTTTTACTTTAAAAGCTAAAACTTTCTACTGGTATTAAAATAAAACAACACTTTGCAACCGCTTGTTATTTTTCTTTTGTATTGGAAATCAATTCAACACATGCAATTCTTGTTCTAGTAGTCTTGGGGAATTAATTTTTATTTTTATCAAATAGTATATAAGCTTGAGTTTGTATAAAGATCAAGTAAAAATTAGATATTTTTCATCTCAAAATGAGGACTCTTAGACTATGCAATTTGTAGGCACTTCAACATTATTTACTTTCAAGGGATTTGGAGATTCTTTCCGTTTCCAAATTTAAAAAGAATATGATTTTATGCTTGTAGAATAAATTCTGTATGAAATGAAATTTAGAACTCACCTGCTGTTCCTAGAATATTCCTGCAAACTTGTTTATCTTCTGAGGAAGATTGTTATGACTGGAAAAACAAAACATCACATACACAACTCTTAATCTTTATCCCCAGTGGGTTATTTCCTCCAGATATTAGCTGCCGTTTTTCCAACTTACATTCGAGCGTTATCCCACTGCCCGTGCGTGCGGCTGCCGTTTGCTCTGTGCGGCAGGAATGGCACCGTACAAAGGTGGCACTTGTCCCTGCTGTGCCAGAGCCCAGGCTGCGTGTGCTGCTCGGGGTCAGAAGGGACCCTTTCCCTGCGCTCTGGCTCTGTTAAAGATTACTCACTCTGAGGCGTATCGGGCGCAGGCCTTCTCTTAGATTTGATTCTTACTGCGGGTATTATTTCTCTGGGACTCGGCAGTCTGGACTGGTGTTTGCCCTTGTGATAGGGCTTTGTTTCTCAGGGTGGCGTTTGGCAGGGTCTGCTCTCTAGAAAGGCTGATGGCAGTTTGAGCACCCGCCAGCGGGTTTGCTCACTGGGAGCCTCTTCTCGAGTCACAGTTCTTTGAGGCTGTTGGGTTTTCGGGGCGTAGTGCTGCTTTTTGGTGCCGCTGGAATGGGAGAGATGTACTTTGGTGCCCCTGGGATGTAACTGCGGTACTGGGGCTCTCAGCAGAGTGACAATGTGCTGAGGTGTGCTCTGTGTGGTGACAGGTGTGGAGAGGAACCTACACTTTACTATTGGGAAATACACCTTCTGGTCAGGGAAACGTGCATTTCCAGTGTGACTGGTGAATTACGGTGTGATATTCTCGTGGATAGCTGCTTGGAGCTATTTCACATACGTGAACTTGAGAATGTTAAACATTAATCATTCTTATCAGCCCTCTGTAAGCAGTAAGCCACTGCTGCGTTTTAACCAGGTAAATTAACAAACGCTCCGTGGTGATTCATGAAACTAAGTGGTTTGTGAAGCAAGATTCAGTCTGTTTCACAATTTGTACATGCTAGTGGAACACGAAGTCCTATTTTAATTTAGGACTGGGGAATAACTTAACCAGACATGAGTACCATACTGCCGTGATGAGCAAGTCTGGGAAATTCCTTAAGTTTGTTGAAGATGACTGCTTGTGATGAGAAATTAGTGAGCCACCTAGGAAAGATGTCCCCCTGGACTTGTTTGAGATGAGAGAAGGATTCCTGGGAGGTGTGATGGCAGGGGGATCTCTTGGCCACAGAGATCGTGAAATAGTAGAGTTTAAAATTTTTGATGTAACAAGAAAAAAGATCAGCAGAATTCCTACCCTGGAGTTCAAGAGAGCAAACTTTAAGCTACCAAGGGACATAGATGGCAATAACCCCTGAGGAACTGCTTTTGAGGGCTTGGGGATCTAGCAGTGTTGGTCAGTTCTTAAGAATCACTTTCTTGTTTTTAACTTTTTAACTTTTAATTTTTTTAATTTTTTTTTTTTTTAATTTCACTGTGATTTTTAGAATGTGGCACGGGAGCAGGCAATCCTGCTGTCAGTCTCAGGTGAGCTGCCTTTCAAAGCACCTTACTCAAATGAAGGGGTGCAGAGACCTGTCTTTAGGAAGTCTGCAAGAAGTAGTGGGCAGTGGCTAAAAGGCCTGGGTGACCAGACATTGTGCTTTATTCCACAAGGTTATCTGTTTTGTGGGCAGGAAACACTGGCCATGTGTTCTTCATGGAATGTGTTTGTCTTTGAATGTAAATCAGAGTATCTGAAGCGTGTGCAGTGAAAATGATGGCTTCTTCCATACAGTTCTTAGTTTCAGTTACAGATGTGGGAAAACTTGATGAAAATGCAGAGGGAAGCAGTGAGGTTTGGTTTCTTCTCAAAACAGCAGCGGTGTGTTTTGAGCTGCCGCAGTGCTCTGTGGGGTTTGATTTGTGGGTTTGTTCTCTTCTGGCTGCATTGTTGATTATTTTTGTAGCTTCATAAGGAAGACGACAGCACAGAGAATTTTGAAGGCTGTTTAATACATCAGTACTCTCAAAACCTGAGTGTCTTCTATCAGGTGTGAAATAATAAAACCACTTCATTAAACACTGAACCGAGAGGCGATGGGTCCCTTTCCGAAAGGCAGGCAGAGCTGACAGTGAGTGTGGAGTGAGTGGGTGGCTGGGGTGAGGCTCAGTACTGGGCTTTGGGGAGGGAAAAGGTTTATCTGTGAAGATTTACAAAGAGCAAGACACTGTTATCAAAGCACGTTCATTTCATTGGCCTATTAAATGTGGTGGTATCACAACTTAGATTTAAAGACTTTTTTGATCTTCATTCTTGTCCTGGATGGATGACTGTATGTATGTATGTAAAAATGCAGTTAAAAATTCAATATAAACTTTTTAAAGTGTCATGTCTGACAGATAAACTGTAGAAATAAGCGAAAAAAAAAAAAAAAGAATGATTCTGGGTAAGAGCTGGAATGCTGTTGTATGGAAAAAAATCACACATCCCAAATCTGAAGGATGGCAGTGGAGGATTCAGAGAAATCTTGATAGGAGCCTGTTTGTGTTTGCAAGAAATCTAACAGATTCTTAAAGAACTGAGTCTGAGGGGTTGTGTGAGAAGGGAAGGCCTAAACCTAACTTAAACCTAATGTCAAGGTGTAGGAGAAAAAAAATGGAGGCAGCAGTTGTCAGTTTTGTCTCCAGGAGTTTCTCAAGGATCTGTAGCAGGCTTTTCAATGTATTTTAGGGTATTGCTCACACTTCACAATGTGAAAGGTTTTGCTGGATCCCTGGCTTGAGTTTTTTGGGTGTTGTTACCCTCCTGCCCTCCCTTTTGGTTTGCCAGTGGAAACTGATAGCCAGGAACAAACAAGGTACGCGGCAGTTGAGCTGACTGTTTGGTCGTTGGACTCCTGTCCTTCAGGATGTGGACACATGTGCTCAAACAAAGCTATTTAGACATGCCAGTGGTACAGATAAAAGGTAGTATGAATACATATGTGCATACATGCATCAGCCTTAGAGGCAAAAAAGAAAAAAGGCAATTTTTGTTTTAATTGCCCAAGAGGAAAACCTGGTGACAATTCTTTCTGTACATTAGCATAAAGTTGCTGTGACAGCCAAGTGAATCTCAGCTCTCTGTTAAATGCCACTCCTGCTGCTATTCTGTGGTGTTAGATATTCTTAAGTTTTAAAATGTTGTGGATGTTTTTGAGGTAAAGTTTGTGCATGCAGTAGGTGTGGAAAGCCCTCTGACTCCTCTGAAGATGGTGGCCATTTCCCCAGCAGCTCGATGTGGGCTGTGATTTACAGGAGCAGCCTGACTGGCTCTTCCTTTGTTCCCTGCACCCCAGCGTTCTCTTAGGTTTTTTTTTTTCTTTTTCAGTGCAAAAGGTACAAGGTGTCCACACCAGAAATGTTTCCATAGAAGCAGAGATAGATCTTTTTTTTTTTTTTTTTTTTTTTTTTTTTTTTTTTTTTTTTTGTGAGTGTAGATATTAGTGATAGTCTTGGTAGCAGTCATTTGTCCTGCTAGCGAAGGAGCAATGGTAGGGGATGCAGTGTGTTCAGCCTTTGAGAACAAGAGCTAAAATCAGTTCAGGAGTGGACGTAGTGCAGTTTCTTCATCCCTGTCTTGTCTTGAAGAGCTGAGTTAAAGCTGTGTAAGGTAATGTTAAGAAAATGGATTTTAGCACTGAAGTTGGCAGGAGTGTTCCAATCTGTGCTGCCCAGAGCCAAGCGTGACTCTGTGCTTACTCTTCTGTGCAGCTACTGCTGGTGAAAACCTGTGCTTTTAGCACTAGAAAACCCCCCGCTAAAAACTAATCTACTTGTACTGATGCTGTTAGAAGACTGTGTTTGTCATTCACCAAATAGTAACTTTGTAGTAAGAATAAGCAGAAATTGAAATGATGTTTTACTTCACAAACTTATACTTGTTTATGGTAAAATTAACAATATACATCTGATACCTGTCACCAAACCATAGTTCAGGGATTTGTGGTGCTCTGTAAAGGCCAGAGGTTTGGGAACTAGATCTGATCTGAGTTTTCTGGCTCCTGCATTCGAGATGTGGGAGGGGCTGGACACCAAAGCCCTGGTACAAGCTGTAAGGAGGACGGGTCTCCTTGGAGAGTGGGCGGATTTTTTCATTTGTTTTTCATTTAACTTGGAGATGAAGCAAAATCTTGGTTCCAGAGATCCACGTTGGGGGAGATTCAAAGTCTGGCCTTAGCTTCTTGTTCAGGAGAAGTGATACTGACTCTCTTTAGTGTTTGTCTCTATGTATAAGTACGGATTAATTTATTTGTGTTCTTTAGCCACTGAAGGAAATACAATACTGTAATACATTGCTATGGTGACAGTTCACCATAGAAGGTTTTAATAGCAAGCAGTACATCACCTTCTCCGTTATCCTGAAAATTCAGAGTCCAAAAAAAATCTAAAGATAGCTGCATTTTTTCTTTTATCGTACTAAAGTTCTTAGCAGTTCTTCTTTGTGCCGGGACACTGCCAAAGTGTAGCTGTTCAGAGCGGATAAGCAGAGCTTTGCACCTGCCCCTAGACTGTTCAGTTCTGTTCCTCTGGTACAGTGTCCCTGCCCTCAGCGAGCCCAGAGAGCCAGTGTCACATCTAGGCCTCTGAGGAGCACTGTGGTTTGTCCTGGGCTGCTTCCTTGTGGTGTAACGCTGCCTGCCTCCCTGGCCTGGGGCTTAATTCCCCTGAATGTTGGATGATCAGACTGTAGCGTTGGGATCAGTACTGTTGTTACAAACAGAAGGCAGAGAGAAGCGAGCTGTGTTCTACCTCACTAGCAAGTAACAAAGTCCATTATAAAGAGGGGGGAAAAGAATTCATAATTTGGATTGCATCCTCCTGTTTTTTTTCTTTTTTTTTTTCCTTCAATCTAGGGTCACAGTTGGGAAATACTGAGTCCCAGATGTGCATGTTGTAACAAGCCATTGAGATAACAACATGTAATCACAATTTCCATTTACATTATTATTAAATAATCAGAGGTGGTGAACTGTCTGCATGCTTGATTAGGAGACAGAACTGCTTAAGGCTTGGCAGTTTTCTTAAAAGCCGTTGTTCACAAAAGTAGAGCACCAGAGCAAAGGAAATTACAGGACCGGTAGGGAAAACGTGAGTTGTGGGAACAAGTGGCCAGCAATTCCCTGAATTCTAGGTGGACTGCAGAGGAAGGGAATTCCTATACTTGCACAAAATATTAACCTCTAGTTGCTTCAAAGTGTTTTTTGGTCTTTGTTCTGTGTAAAGAAACCCTTAAAACTGAAGATAAGTGTTCTGCACCAGGATACCAAAATACTTAGAGAAGTGTCTGTCTGCTGCATGCGACTAATATTTGCCAAGTATTGATCTAACATCCATCTCTGTTATTCTTTAACTGTAGCCCAAGGTTCAAAGTATCAGTTTTGTTTAAAAACTGATTTCACAGGGAGGTCATGTCCTTTAGCTAATCCAGTAGTGATAGAGGTCTGTAAGATGAAAATAGAGTTTACCACCACCTGGAGGAAAAGTCTGGAGCCCATACAGAAAACCTCTGTGCATGTGTATCCATAGCCATACGCAGTCAGCCTGAAAAAGTGACGAAACGAGCAAGGAACTGGTCCAAATTAGCAGAACAAGCAGAAGCCCCAGGTTTGTCCTATCTGCTTCCACACATAGGTAGTGAAAATGAAGTTGTGTTTATAACTTGTGTAATTTCATCCTAACTTGTGTAACAGATGTGTTTGAGCAAGAGGCTGGCAAGGCTAGATAGTAATAGTCTGGAAACCAGAGGATGGGTGGTGGCTGTAACTTTGCAGGTGTTACTGTGATGTTGATACCCGAGTTACTTGCTCTAGTTTGAGGCAGTGGTTATTGCTCATTTTGCTGTGCAAATGTGCAGTTAGCTGAGAGCCAGTGCATTCAGCTCTCCGTAAGATCAAGCTCACCATATTCAAGTCATAGACTCACAGACTGGTTTGGGTGGGAAGGGACCTTAAAGCCCCCTCTGTGCCACCCCCTGCCCTGGGCAGGGACACCTCCCACCACACCAGGTTGCTCCAAGCCCCATCCAGCCTGGCCTTGAACCCCTCCAGGGATGGGGCAGCCACAGCTTCTCTGGGCAACCTTGGCCAGGGTCTCACCACCCTCACAGCAAAGAAGTTCTTCCCCAGATCTCATCTCCATCTCCCCTCTTTCAGGGTCAAACCTGTTCCCTCTCATCCTATCACTACAATGACAATTGACTGAACAGTCATGTCGTCATCCAAGAGCCTTGAACTCACCTGGTGTCTGTCCCTGTTCAAGTGTTGGGAACTGTGGGATCACAGTGGGAGCTGGGCACCTGCACCCCAGTGGAGCTGGACTTGCCCACTGGGAAATCCAGCTGCTAGTAAGGTGGCTATTGCTTTTTTCCTTGCTTCATCATATACCTCACTGGTAAGGGTAGATGTTTTAATTGGCTTCTAGGTTATTAGCACTGTGGCAAATTATTAGAACATTTAAAAACTTGAAAATATTTGAATTTGAAAAAAAATGAGCTGCTGGCATAAATTTTTAAAATTGTTGCGCTGTTATATACTACTGATAGAGAATTATGAGAGAAAGCAAGATGGACTGAGTTTTAAAGTCAAAAACTTGTATTAATAAGGCTGAGATATGATAGCCAGGGGAAAAGATAATAGATTTGTATCTTTCTAATTAATATATCTTAAGTTTATGTTATATTGCACTTGAAACTTGAGTCTAATTGTCGACTAATGAAACGCCCAGAGCAAACAGCAGAAAAAATATCGGGTGAAAATAGCAGATGTGTTTGAGCAAGAATAACTTGAATTTGAACAAGGCTCCCAATCAAAAGCTGGAGAAAAGACTCCCCAGTAATCGTCAAGAGATTATTTGTCTTTGTGATCCTTGTATTGGAGATGTTTGGAACAGGAGCGTTTCCTGTTGGGTTGCCATAGCAACCCCTGGTGCCTTTCTCATGATCGTATTATGTAGGGACAGAAATGATAGTGGGTTTTATGTAGTCACACTTGGAAGGAGAGAGAAGCGTGGAGTTCAGCCTGTCGTTCGGTAGAATTTGAAGCACTGAAGGTTGCTGAAGCGGAGAAGAGGTTGGCTTTGAGGAGAGGGTGTGGATTAGAAGTGTTTTACTTAAAAGCATTTAAAAGCATTTCAGCCTTTTGTGGTTGCCAGTAGGTTTTCAATGCCCAAATGCTCATTAAATACAGTCATCATGAAGTTTTCAACAATGACTGTCATTCTCATGTGTACTGTGTTATCCCTACCTCATTAATGTCCTAAGATATGTAATGAATTTCTGGGTATTAGCATATGCTGGTTGTAGTGTGTCTCTGCCCTGCCCTTCTGCGGAGCAGGGGAAGCGTAGCTGAGCCCAAGGTGCAGGGTTCCTGCAACAGCGGCAGTGGGTGCACTTTGGCTGTACCTGCGCCTCGGGAGTTGTTTCACACCAGAACTGCAGGGCCAGTTCTAAACGTTACTAGAAGCAATTTGGCAGCCTGCGGAGTCGATGGACTTGCTGTTCAGTTTGTCACCAAACTGTGCCTCTTGTCAGTTCTGTCTCCCCTTTGCTGGGTCCCAAACCGCTGCTGGGACTGGTTTTATGTTGAAAGAAAAAGAAGCCATCACCTCTGTAGGAGGTCCTTGAGCTGCATGTCACTCATGTTGGAGAGGTGCTTGGCCAGCTGCACCTATCATTTGATGGCTGTTCTTATTAGTGACAGCAAGTTTAAAGACGAAGGGGAGTTGGTTTGGATACCGTAGGGTTTTTCTCCCATGTCGGGAGCAGTAAGTGTCAGGGCTGGAAAGGTGTGTGTGCGCTGCTGGTGTCCCCTGTGGGCGGCTGTTGTTCTGTAGGGAGTGAGCTGGGCTTCGAGTGGACTCCGTGGTTTCTTTTTTGTTTGCTTTCTCTCAAGGGCACCGAAGCCTTACTAGCCATATACAAACAGCATGTAGGAAGAATTGGCACGGATGTTGTTTAACACCTTAGAACACCATCTCCCACAATATATCATTCGTTTCCTATTAGAAACACCAACGGATCGTGTGGGTGGTTTTTGTGGGTGAAGTTGGTTTTCTATTTTTTTTAAAACCTAGGGGGTGTTAAGCATGGCAAAACATCAATACAGGTGCAGGTATCACTGGAAGAGGTGTGTGGCAAAATGTGTCTTGTTTGTTTTTACACTCTTGTGAAGAGTGCTGCCTAATTGCATGCTTCAGCAGTGCCCAGGGTTTGTCACTTTTCCCTGGGAGCCGTTTGCTGGTGTGAAGGAGTGAGGAGTACATCACCAGCACAGCTGGGTTAGCTCCCGGCAGGGGAGGCTGCAGGGGCGGCATAGAACCAGTCTGGAGCTGCTGCCTGGCTGCTCCAGCGAAGGCAGAGCTGGTGGCCTGAAGAAAGGGGAGGAGACGGGCAGCCCTTCCGCAGCCCAGTGCCCAAGGGAGCAAAATGGAGATGGGCACAAACAGGGGTTATACAAAGTACATCAGTTGTTGCTCTGGTGTTGCTGCAGCTGGACAGTAAGAAGGGTGGTGGGTCAGTTAACCGGGTGGTGCTGCGGGTGGAGATGATGTGCCCCAGCGTGCACAAGAAGAGCTGGGTTGCAGCTTGTTGCGTACACGCTGGATCTGGATCTGTAACAGACAGGAGGGTCCCACTGCAGCGCTCCTGAGCCCTGACATGAGCAATGCAGTACTTTCCTCCCCACCTGCAGTGAGCTCAGACCTCAAAGCAGACTTTGAGGTGCTTTTGTTTTTTTTGGTTAGGTTTGGGTTTGGTTTTGTTGCTGCTGGCTTCAGTTTTGTGCTGGTTTTTTGGTAAGTTAGGCGTTCACACCGATTAATAGAAAAGGTAACATCAGTGCCATTGCTGGTCATAAGAAATTATTAATTCTGCAATGTCGGACTTCTAACACTGAAAATCAAAACCAATTCACTGTTGCAGAGACTTGGGCTGTTAAACTGCACTGCCAGTTTGTTGCGAGGAGGGTATTTTGTTTGTACTACACACATTGTTGTGGGCTGCAGAAAACTCTGCGAAACATAGAAAATGTGCAATAAAATGATAGGAAATTCACACTGATACCGGGTTTGGCTCAAGCAGAAGTTTGTAAGTGCCGCTGTGCGCGGTGACTGCAGTCATTTTGGGAACAGAACTTCTCATGGAAGTTTGTGTTATAAGTGATGATGGAACAGAGGAGATGCAGTTGCTGAAAATTGCGCCTCTGAAACTCTTGGTATTTTGGCTAAGGATGCTCCTTCAGGGAACACTGCGTAATCGCACCTCGTGTTTATTAATTGTTCGAATCCTTATGAAGTTTCCTTGCCTTCTGAAGGTGGTGCCGGTGGCCACTGTCAGCTCTTCTCAGGGACACGTTCTGCTGCAGCTGGAAACACCAGAGAGGTTACTGGCTCATGGGTATGGTCAGGGGCAGCGGGAAAATCTGTGAAGTACTTTTATAGCAGCTAAAATATGTGGGTGGTGTGTTTAGTCACTTAAAAATGAATCAGGTGCTGATGTGACTGCATGTGGGCTCCCCCAGCGCCTCCCAGGGGGCGACAGCCTTCCTGCCAACTGTCGCCTCAGAGCAATTTGGGTTTTTTAACAAAGCAAAACAAAGCTTCAGTTAGACAAAACGTATATTTGAAGTATAAAATGCTGTAGCATCCATAATTCTTTATTAAATATTTAAGTTGCATCATTTCATTACAACAACTTCATTTTGTCACATTGAGCTTTTGCTCTCAGGAAAACAAACTACAATTTCTTTCACTGCTCCTCAGAAAATAAATGGAAAAAATTACTTTTGTCCATAAACAAATGCTTTCCCCACAGTGTATCAAATCCAACCACAGTTTAAAGCTGTATTTATTGTGAAAATGAGCATTACTGCTTGTGAGTAGTACTTCTAAAATCAAGTTTAAGGTCTTTTAGTGTAATTTTGAATTGCTTTCTAGTATGAGGTGATTTAACAAAAAAATAATAAATTATTGAACAGTGTGAGCTTCAGCTGGAATGTTTGACACTTTTGCACGTTTGGAAATGTTAATAACCTCCATCTGAAATTGGATTTAAAGTCTGTGTTCACAAACAGGCACAGCAACATCGTTTTCTGGCACTGTCTGTTTGAGTTTTGAGAATCGGGACCTGTTCCCGTGCCGGGGTGGTGACAAGTCTGCCCTGGGGACAGACGCCCACCAGCCCCTTCAAATGCACGTGTGGAAACACAGCGCAGGTACTGTGGTGTGCGGGTGCCCGCGGTGTGCAGCTGTACAAAATGAAGAGGAAAAACGTGCAAGGCTTATGTGAAAATAATAGACAAAGAAAAAAAACCCAACATGTGAGTGAATGGAGGAGAAAGAGCTGGCTGGGAGCGTGCATGGACAGGCAGAGGGCACAGTGGGGTTTGTGTGGCGGTGGCTAACGGGGCTGTAGGGGCAGGGGGACAGAGCCCATGAACAGGGTTAGATTCCAGTCTAGAGCTTTCCCGAGCGTTTCAACTATGCATCGCTGCTTAGTGCAACATGGCAACTGGGATGGAGACTGAGACTGAAGGGCTTTTTCTTTGTTGCTGTAATTTTAGCTACAAAAGGAAGAGTTTTTATTAAAAAGGTAGGAAGCTTAATATGCATTTTAAGATGTCCAATCTTGTAATTTGCCTTTTGTTATACACACTGCTAATTAGCCCATGCAATGGCAGGTGTGTGAGCACTTCTTTCTAACTTTAAACGTGCAGTGTAAGGCTCCAGCTCCCCCTCCCTGGCTCCCCAGTACTCCCAATTCCTGTTCCCCCAAAGCGTTAGACTGGATTAATGCCCACCGCTGCAGTCCCCATTCCTGTTCCGGGAGGCACGGAGCCCCTCAGGGAGGGGGCCAGGTGCCAGCTGCCTGGGCACCTGCAGCGGTGCCCCCATTCATCGCTCACCTGTCACACCAGCGTGGGACTCGCACAGGGAGGGCAGCAGGAGAGAGACAGAAATAAGACAGGTCTTGTGCTAAGGGAGGGCTGTGGGTTTGCTGTTACTTTTGGACTGCAAAATTAAAAACCAGCTGTTTCCAGCAGCAAGGAAACTTGCCAGTGGGTTAATAGGCCGGGCAGGGTGTACACCAGTACACCCTAACAAGGCACAGAGCTGTAAGTCTTGGTGTGAACAGGAGGGGACAGCCGCAGACCCTGCCTTCTCACTAAAATATTTATGAATTTTTGCCTGAAGGTTTCTTAAGAGCAAGCAAATAATGGTTTAGGTACCGTCTCTGTGATTGTAATTTATCAACAAAAAAAAAAGTTGCTGACCAGAACCTTTTAAAATGCTGTTGGGCCCCTTTGTGGGGAACGGGCTGAAGTGTTGGTGCTCCAGAGCGTATGTACCACGTTGGGAAAAGCACAGTGCTACGGGCCGAGACTCACCAGAATGGTGCTTGCTTTGTGGTTTAGAAGTTTTAGATCAATGACACTTATCTACTACTTTTTTTTTTTTTCCTAGGAAGAGTCCTTCAAATCCAGCTTCAGGAGCTCCCGAAGGAGTCCGAGATGGCAAGCCCGGATCCAGCGTAGGCTGTCAGGAACAGCACTAGGGCTTTACGCTAGAAGAGCCCTGCGGAAGGGAACCAGTTTGCGCTGCAGCTGACGGGCTGCTCAGCCTCACAGGTTACTGCAGAACTGAAGGTAACGTCCTGGGCTTTGTCGCAGCACAGACCATCTTCATTTTGCAGCTTGGAGGGGTATTGCATCAGCAATATGCAAGTCGCAGTGGGACGGTGCCCTTCAGCAGAGGCTCGTGTCCCTGTCCCTGCTGGCGCCTGCGCCTGTCGGTGGCACCCGACTGCTCTGGCGAGGTTCTGACTCCCACAGCGAGGGCTTTAGCTGCACTCGCCTGCCGGGAGCCGTGAGTGGGGCTGCAGTGGCGGTGGTTTTGCGGTGCAGCCCGGAGCCGAGGCTGCCGTGTCCAGCACTGACAGTGGTTATTTAGCTATTTGCACTAATTGCAAGAAGGCCGTACGAGCACTAATTTCAAGCTGAACTGTACGAGTCTGTCAGGGCACTGCACGCGCGGCCTCGCTGTCAGGGATGCCCGGCTCAGTCCTGGCTCTTCCTTTGCTGCACCCAAAGGTGCTGCTCTGGTGGCATCCCCTGGTGGAGCCAAGGGTTTCTCTTAAACCCTTTCCTAGAAAGGAACCCCCCTTCTCTACAGTGAGCACAGCAGGCCCGGTGCACATGAACTGCTGCTGCAACGCACCTCACTACTGAAATACCTCCTGTCTGTCAGGATGTGAGATGAGCGGGTCTGAGGAGGAGTGGATCTCCATTCTAAACTTCCTTAAAAAAAGAGTAAGAATCCAAACAACAAAAATGTCCTTCCTAGTCAGACGTTGCTGCACAATCCTAGCTAGCTGAGAGGCTCTGATGCTGGTATCGGTAAACCTGTTCGGGAAGAAGGGAGAGGGGAGGGACCAAAGCAACATCAGGAGAGAAATGGCAGACCCCTACGCACCACCTGAGTTGTGGTTCCGCCTCTGCTGCACTACCGCAAGGTGACAGCCTCCATCCACACACGAGCTCACGTCGGCTGCACTCTCCAAAGAAGCCTCGGGACCTCTTATGGTACCAGAGCCTCCAACCTACACCCAACATCCTCCAGCTTCAGACAGCAGGGAAACAGGTTTTGGGGTACGACATTTCCCCGGAGGGAGTCCATGGCAGAACCAGCTGTGCCCAGCGTTCCTAAGGTCAGTGACATTTACCTCGTTCTCTCCTGCCCGCACTAAGTGCCCAGGGTTGTGTCTGCTCAGACACAGCCCGCGGCCTCCTCTTCCTGCTCACGCGTCACAGGGAAAGGTCGGGAACACGAATCCTGACCTGTGTTCACGCAACAGGGGAACCTCGGAGGGCTTCAGCCCTGGGCCGGGGCACAGCGCTTGCTGGAGGCTCCTGCCCGGCTGCAGGGTCACTGCACCAGGGGCTCGGTGCGGCTGTGCCCTCGCAGGTGGAGCAGGGGTAAGGCCAGGGCTAAAGGAGCTGCTGGCCACCAGGTGACAATTTTGGCACATGGTGTCATCCTGCTTCAGGAGCGGTGGGGAGAGCCCCTCCGTGGGTAAGTGGGTGGGCAGAGCCTCCCAAAGGGCATGTGGAGTTGCTGGAGCCGTCCCCTCAAACCTGCCCTGTTCACGTCAGTGGATCAAATACAGAGCTTTCACTTTTAATCTGTCACAAAAGAGATGCAACTCAGACATTATAGTTTAAGCATGCAACATGTCATAGGTAACAAAATCGATTAGATAGCAGTGTATATTAAATAAATCTTTGTGATTAAGTAAAAAATAAATCACCAAACCGGTTGCTGAGGAACATGTCTGCAGGCTCAGCTCCACACCTCGCTGTGGATTTTCTTTTATACATCAGCAGCAGCCAAATTCACAACGGATAGATATTGCACCAGAGATGAGTGCAGTGAGAAGGAATATAATCACATTCATGTTGATGATAAAAAACAGATATGACGCCCGTGTGTTACATAAAGTGCCTTTAGAGTCGGTGCAGTTAGAAACAACCCCCGTGGTGTTGAGATACCATTAGCAAACGCGTACAGAGCAGACGGACAGACCTGTTCCCAGTGCCAGACCACATGGTGCCAGGTTGCTCAGAACGCCTCCGTTGCGGACAGAGGAGAGGATAAGAAAAGAGTCACTGTACAAAGATAACCACAGGGTTAAGCACGTTTTGCTAAAATCCGTAATGGCGACCCTACCCCACCACGCGAGGCAGTGCCGGTAGTGGGGCAGCTCCCTCGCTGAAGGTGAGCTCTGGCTGTGCTACGGAGGGGCCTGGGGCTGCCCCAGCATCTACACACAAACGCGACACCCGGCCCTGCCTCCCGGCAGAGAGGAAGAGTTCTGTGCTCAGAGCGGGGCGGGCTCTGGAGAGAGCCCCTCTGGGGAGAAAATCCCAGCACAGCTTCCTCCTGCCTCCTCAGCGGCCTCAACGCGAGGCTCAAAACGTGCCTGGAAAAAAATGACCCTGGCATCAAATCTGGTACGAAATTAAGAAAAAAAAGCTCATTTCTCCAAGTATATGATATTTAATTGCAATGAAATAAAATCGGAAAAGGTCTAAATCAATTAAAAAGTAAACATGAGTTGTAATACTATACCTGTAAAATGATTAATTCCATTCATTGTCATTAGAAATTATGTAAAATATTTATTAAGGGCTTTGCCTGCAGAGGCACAACATAAATAGAGTAAGTCCTGCTGAAATGTGGTCAGAGCTGACGGTAAGCGCTGGGCCGTGGGCCGGCGGGGGAGCCCCCGCAGCTCTGCAGTTCCAGGGAGGGGGTGCGGGCGGCCGCGCTGCCCGAGGCTCCGCTCCGAGGCCCAGCGCCGGGCGACGCTTCTGCCGGAGCCACCCGGGGCCGCCGGGCAAAGTGCAGCAGAACTGGCTCCAAGGGGGAAGGACCCTGGGCGCTTTAATCCACTCCTTCAAACCCTTGGGCGTTTTCAACCGCCATCAGGAGCTTCTCCCGCAGATCTTCGAAAGATTCATACAGAGGTAAGTCGAGGCGATTAAAGCTGGAAGTCAGAAGGAAAAGAACCATGTAACCATCCCTGGAAGACAGGCGGCGTTTCAGAGGCGCTGAACATGTTACATCCTTTGGGTGTCTGGCCAGAGGGTGTCTCTTACAGCCCAAACAGGCCCCTGCTCCCCCAGCCAGCCCCTGCTGGAGACCGGAGTGGCTAAAGAACACTCTGGGGAGGGGAGAACCCCAACACCAGAACCCCCGCCATGTCTAGTTGATCGCAGCCACCTCCTCTTGGTCACCGGCTGGTTTCCTCCACCCAGCAGAGGTTCTGCATTTACAGCCCCCTAAAATCCATCAGAGAATGGAAATGTGAAGGGGAGCAGCTGATTGTGGAAGGTGGGCAGGGGTTGTTGGGTTCTTGCTTGGGTTTTTCTAAATAAAACATTTTATAAAATGATTATTTTTGCATTACGATGTTTCTCTGAAGGTTTCTGAATGTTGTTAGGTTGTTGTACCGTTCCCATTAAGTCAGTTGCTCTGGCTGTTTCTCTGCTAACCCTGTGCTGACAGGAACCACCGCCTGCAGCCTGCCGGTAAGCACCAGCTGTCCTCTGCCTTTACACACCTACCTACACAGAAAACTACCCACACAACCCCTGCACACCCACTCACCTGCCCACTGACACACCCGCACCTACCCCCCACACACACACCTACCCACGGTACATCCTACTCATGCCCACACACAGTTACCCGCACACACAACTACCCACCCACA
>VZRU01012941.1:20313-124840 GCA_013398155.1 Pedionomus torquatus
GTCCCTACCTACACACATACCCACACAGACACCTACACACACACCTAGACAGGCCCCTACCTACACACGTAACTACCTACACCCACACCTAGACAGCCCCCTACCTACACACACACCTAGACAGGCCCCTACCTGTGCACCTATATGCACCCCTGCGTACACACAGCAACCTACACAAGCCCCTACCTACACTCCTACACACCCCTACCCACTCACACCCCTACAAGTGCCCCATGTGCACATGCAACTATCTACCCACGCAACTACATGCATCCTTACCTACGCCTGCATCTACACACCTACACACACACCTACCCGTGTGTGTACCTACCCATGAACCACCTACACTACACACACAGCTTCCTGTGTGTGTACCTACCCACAGAACTACCTACACAGAAACCTACCTGTGTGTGTATTCCTACCCACGAACCACCTACACACCCACCTACCTCTCTGTGTACCTACCCGTAAAGCTACACAGACACCTGTGTGTATACCCAGCCACGAACCACCTAGACACACACCTACCTGTGTGTGTACCTACCCACGAACCACCTACCTACACACCTACCTGTGTGTGTACCTACCCACGAACCACCTACCTACACACCTACCTGTGTGTGTACCTACCCACGAACCACCTAGACACACACCTACCTGTGTGTGTACCTACCCACGAACCACCTACACAGACACCTACCTGTGACTGTATCTACCCATGAACCACCTAGACACACACCTACTTGTGTGTACCTACCCACGACGTACGTACACACCCACCTACCTGTGTAACTACCTACAAACCTCCTAGACACACACCTACCCGTGACTGTACCTACCCATGAATCACCTACACAGAAAACTACCTGTGTAACTACCTACGAACCTCCTAGACACGCATCTACCTGTGACTGTACCTACCCAAGAACCACCTATGCACACACGAAGCACGTACACACCCACCTACCTGTGTGTGTATCTACCCACAAACTACCTACACACCCACCTACCTGTGTGTGTACCTACCCAAGAACCACCTACACACACACCTACCTGTGTAACTACCTATGAACCACCTACACACACACCTACCTGTGTGTGTACCTACCCACGAACTACCTACACACCCCCCTACCCCCCCCTACAAAGGCACACCTGCCTACCTGGCCACCCACTTACACACACACTACACACGTACACCTGCAGATGCTCCTAACTACAGACACAACTTCCTACACACCACCCCCCCCAGGCCTACACGCACCTACCAACCTACACTGGCACGTACACACTTACATGTGCACCCGCCTCCCCACACACACCGAGATGCAGACTGACCTACCCACACACCTCCGCACCCACCTACACTTGCCCATGTACTTACAGGCGCGCACCCACCCCCCTACACAGACAGAGACACCCCATTTGCCAAGGAGGTGTAGGCTCCAGCGCTGGAGCAGGCCCGAGGGGAGCGCGCCGCAGTGTCCCAAAGCCCGGCAGAAACAGGTGGAGTATTTCGCTTGTGACTTACCAGGTGTGAGCTCTGGGCAGCTTATCAGGACTCCCCCATTGCTCTATTGTAAACAGCTGAGGACCGTTGGAGCCTGGCGGGAAACGAAAATCACAGGAAATATAAATTGCCGGACACCACACAGACCACACAAACATTGACATTAAACGTTTACACAAATTCTGGGCTGGGTTTTTCAACTGGTGCGAGCTCTCTTAATGAGTTAGAACTACATTAAAGCAAAGGGGAAGGGGGCTGTTTATTTCCGAGCCCAGTCAGGCTGTTGGGGTTGGCCGCCTGTGCGTAGCGCCAAGGTGAGCTCACGCACTAAGACTGAACCCAGGTGCCTTCTCCTCCCCTTCGTGTAGCAGGAGTATCAGCACAACACAAATATTACTCCACAACAGCATTCATATGACGTCAACGCTATTCCTGTTGACGGCAGACTTTTTCCCATGGGAGGTAGGAGAGGGTGTACTAACACCCCTGGTGTACAAACCGCCCTCCCCAGTGCCCCCAGCCTCCCGGCATCCAGCAGGAGAGCCCTCCTTGGGGGTCGGGGCTGCCCATCTCTGGGCCTGAGCTGAGCCCTGGCGTTCCTGCCCCGGTTCCGTTGGTGCGGGGAGCGTCCCCGAGAGCACTCACCGTAGAGTTCAGCAAATCCATTCATAGGCACGCGTGACGTCCCGGTGACAAACTGCAGCAACCGGATCCGCTTCTCCGCATCCATCAGCAACACAGCCTGGGACACGCAAACACACACAGTCACACGCTTTTCGCTGCCACTGATGTACACGGCACTGTCAGAACAACCCAAAGCCAGAGTACGGTCTCTGTGGGGCCGTGACAGTGAGGTAACTCCCTCACCTTTGGGAACAGCCCGCGAAGCCCCGTGATCTTACCTTCCAGAACCACTGGATAACAGGGTGATTTGGGCAGTAACCATTTTTGTAGATGGTGTGTTGTCTCCAGTCGTTGACGTCAACATCGCCAAGGCCACACATCAGTAACTGCACAGGGAGAGACGGTGGAGACGGGACTGTGTTACCTGTGCCCTTGTCACACAGGTGAGGTCACCCCCTCTGCCCTCCCGCCCTTCCCGGGGTCAGGCAGCGCAAACACAGCACACAAACCTAGAGCAGGGGCTGGTTCTCCTCGGGAGACTTCCCAAGAATACACCATTTTCCCAGGGAAGCGCCGAGTGCCGGGAGGTACCACTGCTCCGGGTGCCAGCAGCTTTACGGCGGTGTGCTCAGAGCACCGGTACAGGCACAGCGGGGCTCACCCGTCAGCTGCTCACAGGCTCTTAGAGGCACACACTCGCCCACCTCACCGAGTAATTGCCATTTCTTGTGCTTTTATGCGATTTGCTAGTTTGGGAGATGCATCTCATTTCCCACCATAAGCAAAACACGATGAGTAAGTGGTGGGTGTGAGCCCAGAGCACCTCCCTGTGATCTGCTGTCTGGGTGTCAGTGGCACAAACTCACCTCCAGTTCATTTTCATCGAAAATTTTAATCAGATCGATGGGAAGAAGCTCTGTGAAGCCCTGAAAGGAAGCAAAATGAAGTTAAAATTCTCCTGTCGCATCAAATCGAGCTTTTTGTCTGCCAGGACCTTTGGCCTTGGGGAACCCAAGCAAATGACAGAGCACGAAGGCGGCTTTGGAAACGAAACACACAGCAGCTGAAGTGGGAGTTCCTAATTTAAAAAAATAATCGCTAAATTATTTAAGCTTGAATGAAAATGACCTTATTCCCATAAGGGAAAGGTGACAGTCGCAGATGGACTTCTACAGGGTGAAACTGTAATCAGGAACTGGAAGTGCTCCAGAGCTGCTGTGGTCACACAGAGCCGCCACCCCCAGCGCAGATAACGGGGTGCAGAGAAGTCTGCGCTCAGAAATAAAGAAATACTTGGGGGAAAACCCCCAAAGCGGACACAGGCCCGACCCTCACCTCCAAAAAGGCGTTCATCTGTTTCTGAACTCTGTTGACAAACCGCCACTGGATGACCAGGCTGGAACAGACACAGACACACACTCGTTACTCCAGGGCAAACCGAGCCTTGGAGAGATTTTAGCAGCTCCCACGCTCCAGTTTCTCATCCCACCTGGGGCGCTTTGGGCCACGCCGGGGGAAGCCGGCTCCTGGGGGGGTTTGGGGAAAGCCAAGCAGTTAATTAAATGGACTTGATTTTTGTTCTCGTATCGGCCAGTGTTCCCTGAGCTGCATCTCAAATGAAAGTCCGTGCAGGGCAGCGTTCATTTGGCTGTCACTAGAACATGCCAGTGGGATCCTCTCGGAATGCTTAGAGAAGTAACACTGATTGGTAAGGAGCAGCTCCTCAGTCAGGTTAACCATTTGCCTTTCCACCATAAAGCAGTGCAAGCGAACCAGCACCTTCCACAGAGGTGGGAACCCGCCAGCGCTACCCGCGGGTGACAACCCATCGTCTGGATGTTCGGAGAAGCAAAAATACAGTGACACTTGTGACCACACCTGAAGGGTGGTGTTTAGGGTTTTTTTTTTTCCTTGTTTTTTTCTAACCCTACCAACTCAGGTATTTCTGTCATAACAGAATCCTGGAGAAAAACAGCTGAAAGACACATGACTTCTCTCCAAAGGAGAGCACACGAGCATTGACCCTAACGCTATACACCCCCTGCGACCGGCCGAGAGCATTCTCCAGCTCTGGATTCTGCCCTACACATTTTCAAAGAGTTTTTGGTTTCGGTACTGCCTTGAGAGGATGGAGATAAAATAAGCTCCTGGTGTCTAATGTTTTGCCTTTGAAAACCAGAAAAAAACCAAGATACACCTGAAAAAAACAAAAGAGCTGACAGCGCCAATGCATCACACACAAAGTAACGGGGGAAAAGAAGGACTCATAAGAGCAGACATTTCTTATTGTTCCCTCTCACTCCTTCGGAGCAAGCTCAGCCCTCCCCAGGGCTCCTCCTGCCTCCCCACCCAGAAACAGCCTCCTGTTGGCTCAGACTGCCCCGGTCAGCGTGACTCGGAGAACAGCAGGGGCTAAAACAGGACCAAGGAGGAGAAGCGTTTACGTACTCGATGTACTCCCGTTTGTTCTCATTCGTGACCATGATTTCTGAGCCATTGGGCTTCAGGTCGACTTGATATGTCTGTATTGTGAAAGAAAACAAGACAGAACAAAACACAAGACGACATTATTTCAAGACACATCTCTCAAACTCCACTCCCCCTGAGCAGCAAGTCACAAGCAGTAAAAATACTGAACTGTAACAGCTACTGGGACGTCAAAACACTCCAGGCGTTTCATCATTAAGAACAAAGTATTATACAAGCACTTCTAAGAATGAATTCTTGCTCATCACTAGCAAATGGGCAACCAATTCCAAGCACACGCTCAGTCCTGAACAGCAGGTCCGCTTGGGTAAACACACCCCGTTTCAGTAAGGGCAGAACAAGGCCCTCTCATTTCCCAAAGAGCCTGAAAGAAAATGATTGCTTCAGATCCTCAGAGAAGCTGCGTCCTAGGAAGGCCAGACAAGTAAATTAGCGGAACAGATAGAGAAACACTTCAGCAGAGATTCGTTAAGGACAGTGTCACCCTGGAGTGTGAGACTGAAAAAACCAAACTCATTACAGTTTACAAGCAACTACAGCAACTGCAAGTCCGGCATTTATTTCAAACACAGTGATTAATCCTCGGGAGCTCACGGGATCAACGCTGGGCAGGTATCATGACAGCGAGAAGGTGGTGGCTTTTCCCAGTCGGTGTCACCCCGTGTTGGTACAGAAGCAGCGTGGCACGGCCACAGCTCAGGGGACAGTTCTGGGTGCAGATCCCAGGGTTTCTGTACAGCTGGGCACCCGCCGGCACCCCTCTCTGGGGAGCAGGGAAGGGGGTCGGGGGGTTCCTTGGGCGGAATATTCCTTCGGGCGGAATATTTCAGCCAAAGCCTGCACCACGTGCTCCAACTCTTTGTGCCGAGGGGGCTTCCCCCAAACCCCACGCCCTCCAAGAACGTGCTCAAACGTTCTTGCGTTCAGGCAAAAGAAATCATAAATGCCATCGTTTACTCTGCACCCACGAGACAGAGAAACAACACAGGGAGAGACTCAGTAAGAAAGTAAACTAGGAAACGAAGCCAGGAACCTCGAGCTGAGCTGTTTTAGCATCAGCTTGCAGTTCCCTGCGAGCACAAACACCCCCAGACACAGCAGCTCCTTTTCACTCCCCCTCACACCCCCGCTGTGACCTCTGCCCGGGCCCTGCTTCTGAACCACGGCGCCTTAGGGATTAACCTCCTCTGCAGCCACAGGCAGCTCTTGTACGTGAAACTAAAATCAATCTGCCGACAACGCCAGAATTAGCTATTTGAGGTACTGCCGAGTTTGGCGAGGAGGAGGAACTGTCTCCGAGTCAGGTGATCTCAGCTTTGAGTCAGAGAACAAACTGCACAGCAGAAGTGGAAGCTGGCAGGGAAAGGTTAGCTGTAAGCTGAAGCTAAATCGTCGTGAAAATTAACACAAACAACCCAGGGTGTTACAAAAACTTTTCAACCTGTGGATTTAATGTTCTCCCCAACCTTCCATGTAACTGATGAACTCAGGTTGCCTCAGGAGAAAAGTACTAAGTGCTGAGAAGAGGATCAGCAGGCTCCTGACAGCATGTTGTGTTTGAAAGTACTATCAAAGTTTTGAAATCCTCACGGTCTGCCTGTACCCATGACTGACCTTCCACAGTCCTCACCAAGCTCACAGCTCGTGTTTATTTGCTTTTTAGCAATAACCAATAATAAGATGGAAACATGAACTTTTGGGCCAACCTTTACATACCTGTCCAAAGTTTTCCTCATCGATGCAGAACATGAGATCCAGCTCTGTAGGGTCATTTTCCAGGATCCACTTTAAAGAGTTGTAGTACTCGCTGTCCTACAGGAATTAAAGTTTGAAAATGTGAACATTCCATGTATGGGTTAACTTTACATTGAACAAATAAAAGCATCTAAAACTAGAACTCCTGTATCTGTGCAGTCCCTGTAAAGCTGGGTAAGCTGGATCGCTACCTGTTTTTCTTAGATGCTGTACTTTTAGATTCATGCAACTTTTCGTAACTGACTTGTAACCACATCGCTACACAACACAATGAATTGTCTCTGCAGACCTATCTGGGAAATACAGCCCTGGGAAAGGACTGCTTAGAAAGTGTCTTCTTGATAAAACTCTACATTCTGTTCAACACAGGTGGGTGCCACTCCATCACACAGTAACTACCGCAGCGCTGTTGGGAGAGGCCTCCACGTTACTGAGTGCAAAACCTCTGATTTCCTACAGGGGTGTATGTTTGTCATGTATTCGGCTCCTAATTAAAGACTGACCCACGGGAAAAAAGACGCAGCAGCAAAAAGCCTGTCGCCAAATATTGGCAAGCAAGAGAGCCAAACAATTCATTTCAAAGTAAAGTTAAAGCATGATTTACTCCCGTGTCCTTCAGGAGAAGAACAGCCTGCCCAAATGCGGTGATACAAGCCGGGGGAAGCTCATGTCAGGAACAGAAAGTTTGTAAAACTCCCCAACTCGTGGGCTTCCAAGAGCATTCCCCGCGGGGCTGTTCATGGCTCTTGTCCCTCCCACCGCAGCTGCTGCACCGCTGCTCAAACAGCTCTCCTGGCAGGGAAAATTTGTTCCATTTAAAAACCACACACATTTCTTTCTAAAGTTGTTGCTACCAGGCCCTGGTGGTTCCCACCACAGAGTGTCCTGGAACTGTTGGCTCTTATGGAGTTGCCCAGAGGAAAAGGCTGAACCGTTGTCTTACCACGGACTCCATGTCTTTCAGAGTGATTGGTTTCCCCAGCATCATCTTGTAGAAGGGTCTGATGAAGAAGCCTGGAAGAGAGAGCAGGGTGTTACCTGTGCTGTTCTGCGTGTCCGCTGTGGATAAAGAGGTGACACCTGGAGGAGAACACGGGACACTCTCCTCCTGGGCCAGCAAGAACGAGACCTCCTGAAAGAACAGCCCATAACTGCCCAGCTTCACACAGGAGGCTCACGTCTCATTTAGGCACAGGAAGCCCCATTTTTCAATGACAAGAATTACGTCATTAATTACCATATGCCATTAAACACTACAGCATCAGCAGCTGAGAGACACGAAGGATGGGGAACTGAGCTCAAGGCACTTTAATAATTTACAATTGCCATTCTCTCACAGGAGACACTAGAAAAACAGGATAAAGCTTCCTCGTGTGCTGCACTGCTGCTCACTAAAATAATCACTTTGTAACGCTGGCTGCTTTCTTGTGGGATTCCACACCCAGCAGAAATCTTACTTTCTCAGGAAATCGCTCAGTAATAATTTTACAGATCAAAACACGCTGCAGCTGACAGCCACAGGACTGCTTTGGCTGCATGGCAACGGCTGAGCTACATGCAGGGATTTTCCTCGGGGACAGTGATTATGTGGCAACGCTGAGGCTGCAGCTCTAACACAAGTAGAGAAAGCAGCAAAGCTTTCTATCGCATCGCCTGAGACACTCTAGTTCTGGAATCCCCATTCACATCAGGAATGCAGTTTCCAACAGTTCCCGTTCCATTACTCTTCTCTCCTACTTTGTCTCCAGAAATACTACGCTCTAAAGCGTACGAATTACTGAAGCCATTTCTTTCATCTAATAAGAATGCAGTGGAGCAGCACGGCCGCCCAGTGCCGGAACTCACCATCCAGAAGCTTCCCGTGATACACGGCCAGACCAGCCACCCGACCGATAAACGTGAAATACGACAGATGATCTTCATTACAAAGACCTGAATTAGGATTAATCTGAAGTGTGTAGTTGTCCCTTTTTTGGGGAAAGAAAAAAAATATCTAAATAACCAAGTCTTTAAATAGCCAGATATTCAGATATGTCAATAAATAATTTGAGCTTAGGGCCAGTTCCCGTTCACCTTTGCAAGAGCCTTTCTCACCAGAAGCACCCGCCAGTCCATGGGCCGACCTCACCACCTCTCGCTGGCCACTGCCACAGTGATTAATTGACAAAGCTCAATAAACCCCACTGCTCATGGGCTGAGGGGATTCCACCGGTGGCAAGTGGGAGAGCGCTGTCTCTGGGAACAGTAAGGTTTTGCCACCAGCTGTTGTAGAATGAGAATTTCAGCTAATTAAATTATCTCTTAAGGTAACTAAATTCTCTCTTCTGCCGGGCTCCATTATTCACTCTTTTCAGCCAAATTGCCGGGCTTAAAACGTTAGGCTTCTCTTTTGCAGTAGCTGCTTTAGTGCCTGAAATATCTGAAGGAACTGAAGAGGAGTGAAGTCGAGGCCCATGGTCCAGCCCTCCTGGGATAAGGCATGTTTTCTCCCTAGCATCTCCCACTGCACCCCAGAGAGCATCTCTGACATCACTTAACCCCCAGGCTACTGGGAAAAGGCCTCAAAGGACTAAGATCTTTTAACTGTGTAAAAAAGCAGGAAGATTTGTGTGAAAATGCGTGTCACAGTACGACATCAGTGCAAAAGCCGTACTTTTAGTTTGCAGTATATTCTTAATCTGTGAAGCAAGAGACAGCATTTATTGGTAACTTTTTTTCTTTTTAATATCACTAGTTAGATTTCTGAACCTAAACCAAGGTATTTAGAGTACCTGCAGTGACCTATATCCCACACGTGGAAATATTTCCAAACAAATGCATATCCTGTGAGCTCAGTTAACACACAGCCATGCAGCGCTCCGCAACGCTGTTTGTGTTTCCCTTCTGCAGCAGAATGTGTCTTTTCTGACACAGATGGGAGAAACCTCACCGTGCAGTCCTTGTTCAGCTGCTTTACAACCTAGTCAGCTCTCACCAGAGAAAGGACTGAGCTCGATACTGACAGAAACCCACCAAAACTGCTGCCTGGGAGCAAGAGCCCCTCCTGAGGATGTGGAGTTACGTACAGCACATTAACCCCAGCGACCGCTCTCCCAGTTACACCAACGGATTGCTCAAAGGTTTTAAAGCTGGACAAACCCAAACTCTTAACTTAGTAAGGCTCCAGCTGTGTCACTACTGGGCAGGCACTGGGGAGCTGTTTCATGAGCCCACTGGAAAGGAGCTCTGTAATTCTGGCCAGGGGGGATTTACAGTGTAAGGGAGGGCACAAAGAGAGCCTCAGTCTGACAACGCTCCTTTCACTGTTACTAACCTCAAAAATTGCAGTTTTGCTGCAAGCAAGGCAACACTGGATATTGGCTTAATAATGGAACTCTTTTGTGAGATATCAACACTTTAAAAGTTTCTCTGAAAAGCAAGTAAGAAACGAGAGTAGAGAACAGAGGGATCTGGCTCTACAAGTCATAGTGATGCACCACGAAGGGTGCTCTAACTCCTTCCCCAGGTACCTCTGCCTCTTGCACAATCTAAGGTATATCCCTTACCAACAGGAATATTTGCAAGGACACTTACGTTGCTGAATATTCAAAGAGACCATAGTAAGGGTTAAACATCTCCTTGGACAAGAGAAAAAACCATTCTCTGGCCACACCTCCATAGTCAAGTCCTTTTTCTGACTCAAATTCAATCCAGAGCCTGGCTTTTAGTACATCAGGTCTCTTCACAGACATGATTCTTCGGTAGGACTCCTCAAAAATGTTATTTCTGTGTAGCTTCATCTCAAATCTGTTCGGTATGTCAGCCTACGTGAAAGGAGATTGCATTGTGCTTGTTAGTCTCAACAAATAAATCTTCAGGCTAATTACTGACCAGTAACAACTGAAGGACAGATCAGACGGTTGCTGTGGCCAGCTTCCCCTTCTTTTTGGTTTCCAGCACTCTCTGAGCCTACAGGCCAACAGTGTGTGGTGAACTGGGTGAATTCCAGTTCAGAGATTTTGATGATATGTGACAAAACAACAAAACCAAGAAAAGTAACAAACAAAGTGAGAAAACAACTGCTGTTACCGTGCTCTATTTTAAGGGCATTTTAGCTTAGAATGGTAATTAATGCAACTGCTTCTCTCATACCTGTAAAGGCCAGAGCAGTTTCCCAACAAGAACACACAACACAACTGAACTGCAAAGGTGCAAACAGAGGGGTGTGGGGCTGCGAACTCCTCAGGAGTTCTGTCTAAACAGCACTGAGCAAAGGCCCCGAGTGACTGAGCCCAGGGGGCAAAGGCAGAAAGGGCAGGAGAGAACCAAGGGAAGCATTCCTAGAAAGATGACTGGAGGAACAGAGAAACATGACCAGTGCAGACACATATAGATTTCCTGATAAAACTGTCTTGAAATAACTCTTTCAGAAGGTTTGCTTTTTTCCTGACCTCTCAAGTGCTTACTGTGCGCAGCTGCTGGTCAAACTCAGGGTGAGAATTTGAGGGGCTACCAATAAACAGGCAAAGACACCAGCACGTCCCTCCTCAAAGTCCAGCTGGCCCCACCAAGGCTGTTGAGCGGTACTTGTGAGGCAGCACCAGCTGCTGGCTAACACTGTGCTCTCCTATGCTAAAGGTGTTACTGAAAATACTGTTTCTCACAGAAGGAGGCCACCAGAAGCTCCTGCCAGACCCCGCCTGGGAGAGCCCCTCGTCTCTCCCAGACAGAGCTCTGACCAACTCAGACACAAGGCAGCGCGTCTCTACTCACTGGTTTCTTTAACTTCTTCCGGAAATAGTCGTATTTCTGCTTGAACTCCCTGGAGTATGGAACTGCCTGTCAGAGAGAGAATCACAAACACGTATTACTCCAGCTATCTGGCAGCCTGATACCCCAACATTACTGAAACAGAAAAGAAAGTTAGAGAGGTGCTCTCTCTGTGTGTGCCAGAGCCCACTCATGAACGCCCCCGTGCATGAAGTCCAGCAGCCGAAGCGCTCCCATTTCTGGGGGTAACTTGAATGAAAAGGTAGGAAAACTTTCAACCCAGGTCTTCTGTTTATGAACTACTTAAGCTTATTCTATTTTTTTTCTTTTAGGAAGAAAAACAATTAGAGAAATGTTTAGAAAATTTTTGAAGAAAACCAATTTTTTAACACGGTTTAGAAAAGTCAGCAGTTTTTAATGTAGAAGTACATGAATCAGCAGAGCTGGAAACCAGATGCTGGCAGATGTAAGCAGCCCCTAACAAATGCCACGGGTCTCTGAAGTATCTCCCTGGATTTCCAGGTACCCAAAAGTCACGGCCAGATGATTCCAGGCACACACAAAATCAAGCTTCAACAAAGGCTCTCCCAAGCACTCTCCTTCTGTTCAGAAAGACATATTCTAGCACCGTGCTCTAACAAAAGCAATGATTTTGAGTTACATTCCTGGTTCTCTGAAGGCTGAATCCCTAATTGCAAAGCTCTGTCTCAAGTTTGGTTTCTGGGTGAGGACTGGGAACATGGGGGAGGGTAGGTAGGGGCTGGTCCTCAAGTTGGTTCCTGGCTGGGTGTAGGGAGAACGGGAGGCAGAAGTGCTTCTACAGGAGTTTTCTCGTGTGGACGATGAGACACGAAAATTAAGGAAAGTCAAACTGAATCATTTGACTCTGATGATAACTTGACTTTGCTATAGCCATTAAATAATCTTTCAACATGTTTTCATTGTTTAAGTGCAATGTGAAATGCAACTTGAGTAGTTCTTTGTTTTTGACACGGCATCAAAAATACTATTAAAATCATTAAGACAAATCCCTAATGCTTACAAGGCTGTAAAATGGGTTTGAACTTGCTTTCTCTTTAAAGAAACCACAAGCACACAAATAACTGTTATTTACTTAATGGCATCATGATTGTCCCTTATTATCTTGAAAGACAATTACCCAGATAAGCCTTTCTTGTTTATGCTTCCCATTTCTGGGAACGAACATTAAGGCCCGGTATAGCATGTCGTGTGTTAGTATCTCAAGCATTAAGTTCATGATAAATGGGTAAATCACCCCAAAAGCAATTATGTTCAAACAAGCCATTATTATTAAGCTTATTAATAAGCAAGAGGAGTTGGAATTATACCATGCAGTAGCTCATCTGCCATGTACTGAAACCCTTAAAAATCCTGAGGATTAACCCAAAAATACAAAGGTATTCTGGGAGCTGGAAACATCTTAGGGTTGGAAGTCTGATCACTCACACTAAGATAAAATGGCATAAATTGGCATAAGCTTCCAAACCCATCAAATCCAAAGCTACCGCCCGACCTGGGCATCGCGTGTACAGCACTGGAGTTCCAAACGTTGCAGTGAGGGCTAACGAGGCCAGCGCTGCCCTGGGCCACTGGTGGCAGGCAGGAGGGGGCCCCAGCGCAGCCCAGCCTGTGCGCAACAAACCAGGGCCCCCAGCGTAGTACAAGCTCTAGAATGCTGGGAACAAGGCATCGGTTTTGGGGCACCTTGGCAAGCTGTGGGACGGTGGCAGCTCCCCTCACAGACTCGCTAAAGCTGGCCCTGAGCCTCCCGTGTCCCTCAGGCAGAGGTCTTGCCTCCTGGCAGCTCTTCCGCAGATTAGATCAAACTCTGCCTGGTGAGGCAGGACCTGCTGCTCGATAACCTGCCTGTACCAAAGGTACTGGAGTCACAGCATTCGATGGAAAAAAACCAGCAGTACTTACCGGACCAGTAATTGCTGGGTTCTGCAGTCTGGGGTCTTCCCACTGGGTAATTTTATTATCTGTAAGCAACAAAAGAAACGATATCGTTACCGCTCTGTTACCACACTGAATTTATGTTGTTTTTTCTGCCTATGCCTCTTTTCCCTACCGTTCCCACAGCTTAGTATTTCAGGGTTAGAGAAGGCTGCATTCACCTATCACACTGTTTAGTTGAAAACACTCATTCAAAAATGCAAAGCTACAACAGAACCCAGTGTATTTACACTGCTTTTATTTCAATGTCTGCAGTAGTACACATGTTCTGTTTGAACACGGTCTTGGATCCAATTCATATTAGAAATACACAGACTCCATGCCTGAAAGGTAAAGGAACCCAAAATCTTTGTCCAATGACAGACTAACTTTACTTTTCTGAAAATTTGCATGAAGGTAGCCAAAACGTCATACTTGTAGCCAATAAATGACAGTCTGTATTTGAATTTGGAGGGAATAACATCCCTTTAAAAATATGTCCTAGACGCTGATCTGATGTAAAGGTTATAGGACCATTAATGAGGCAAAATGATACGATTACGATCTAAGAGCTCATTCCATTTTGAGCACAGGAAATTTTGGCAGTAACGTGACAGAATCCAGTTCTTTCCATCTACAGGAGGGTGATACGGAAGGTTTGAGAGGACCTTGGTGAGACTCTCTGCCTCCAGACAACTGCTCCTCACAAGATTCTGAACACAACAGAATCACAACAAAATGATGATGTTGCAACAATAAGACAATGCTCCAAAAACCAAACCAGATGCCACCTGCGACGGCAAGGCTGAAGTCACCTGTTTCCTGCGCCACAGGGGTGATAATAATACACCTCTCTGTTGGTATGGGAACTGCATGTTAAGATACTAGTCCAGATTTTATGTTTTGTAACTGCTAACTCCGGGAATAAACGTACTTAGGTTTCAAGAAAATTGTTTTTATGGCTACTACAGGTAAAAGCAAAGAACCAAACCCACCGATATTAGAACACAAGTGTTTTCCATGTTCCTACAGCTGGAAAAGACCCCTAGGTTTTGAGCATCCCAAGTCAGTTTGAAAATGGACTGGGATTTGAAAAGTGACATTCATTAAATGTTAACTAAAGAACATTTAAAAAGATCACAAGCACATTTCAAGAAATTTGATCTATCAGTTAATTTAATATTAAACACTATTTTATTTCCCTTGATGCATTAAGTCTATTTAGTGGAAACTCTGGAGGAAGGCTGTTAGACTGGTGGCTCCCGAAACCACGGGAGCTCCACAGACCAGAGCCTGCCGTAAAGGCGCGATGCCTGATCTGGCCCTTTGCATCCTGCTTCAACCTCTTCAGTTAAATTCCCTTCTACAAAGTTCATTGGCTTTATACCAATCCATTTCCTACACCTACTTGAAATGGGCAGCCACAAGGCCCGGTGATCATCTATGGAATCAAAGAGAGAGCTGGAAGTGACTGCGAATTGGTCAGTCCTTCCTCCTTGCCCTACACACCTGCGTAGTGTCTGACATCACTGACAAATCTTTGTACCTGTTTTTTTCATAGTATTACAGAGATGGGGACTTCATATTAAAAGTGCTATTCCAGGGCTGAAAGGCCCCAGCCAACAGAAGGCGCTAACCTGATCCACTCCACCTGGAGCCGTGGCTCACCCAGAGGGGACATGGGTAACAAAGCCACTGCTGAAAATCTACCATCTCTCTTGAGTCTTCACACAAACACAGTACTCTGTCTCTCCTCCTAAACTGGGCTCTAGGCCTTTGAGGGTTCCCTCTTTTCCTCTGCTCCCTTTCCAAGTGGTCCAGTATTTTCCTGACGTTTGGGCCCCAATGCCAGACGCAGCGCTATCACAGCCGAGACGTCACCAGGGCTCAGGTGACTCAAAGGATTACTTCAGCTCTTATTTAAGACACTCCTGCTGATATGTCACAGGATGAGTTAACACCTGTTCAGTTGCTGACATATTTTCCCTGCCCTTTTCAATCAAGAATCTGCTGATTATTCCTATTCTGAGTAATACTTTGCGATTCTTACTAAGCAGCATCTTATTTCACACCCAGCAGCCATTTGCCAGACTCATTCCCATGTCTCACCCTGTTCCTAGCCGTTCAGTTTGTGCTGAACTAGCGAGCGCATTCCCCCTCGTTAACTATTAGAATCCTTAATTAATATATTGAAAAATGCCGTGTCCAAGACAGACTTTGAGGAGAACCCATTCGATAGATCTGCCCCTCTGCCGAGGAACCCCTGACAGCTCTTCTGCCTATGGGCTCTGTGCGTCCCCCTGTGACACCTCCCAACAGCCAGACCACGCTACAGTCGGCGGAGAACCCTGCTCCATCCCTGGCTGAGACCACGCTGCCGTGGCTAGCTAAGGGCCACTCATACAACTACACATCGTGTTCTTTTTGTTAAAAAAATTGACCACTGAAGAAATTAGAACCGGGTACAATTTAAATAAAAAAATATTCGATTTTCAGGCTCCTACGCTACAAGTCATACCTAAATTATTTTAATAGCACTTTGCTTTACTAGTTTATAAGGCACGCTTAATAGCAGTTGGTATCGCTCCCCAGGAGGAGGCTTCTGTTTTTTCAGAAAACAGAAACCTGTTGGCTGCGTTACTTTTTTAGTTTCTCTCAGGGATGAGAAAAACATTTCAAAAATAGGACAAAAACACTGGATGATTATGCAAAATGTATCTGGGGAAGCAGGACATTAATAGCAGCTGAAGCTGTTAATACTTACAACATTTCTATGGAATTCTGATGGCAAAACTGAGCATGTTTGTTGCATTTTAGCTCATCTCCTCAGCAGAGGGGCACTGACCCGACGGCAGTTACTGCCGGTAAGGGGCACCGAGAGCTGCGGGCGCAGCCGACGGCACCCACGGCCGATTTCAGCGCCGCTCCCCGGTTTGCCACGGAACAAGCCAGAGCCTGTGGGCTCTGCCCCACACCTATCGGCTTGGTCTGATGCCCCTGCGCCTCCTCACCCAGCCTGAGCCAACCACGGCGTCTGCTGAGACCGCTCCAGCCAAGCCAACCACGGGAGGCATCGCCTACAGGCTGAGCACACCCTGCTCCCAGGGGAGCTGCGTGTTCCTGGCAACACCCCTGGCACCACCTCTGCCCCTGCAACGGTGCGGCAGCAGACCGACACCAAACGGGCATCTGCTGGAAACAAGCGGCGTTAGGACAAGTGCCTCTCCACTGGCGGAAAACACCGAGAGAACTCAGATCAAAGAGGGACTCAGAGAGATTTCAGAGGCAAAGAAATTTACTTGTATAGCAATTATAGATTATTTGGGGGATTCTAATTAACGTACAATTTCAACACTCCCTTCTCTTTCAGAGCCTAACACATGCTTAAGCAGATTTAGGAGACTGAAAAATTAAATATTTTTTAAAGGTGGTTGAGGGGCTCAACAATGACACAAATAGTTAAATAAGAGAGTTTTAGTCTGCAGTTCTCCAGTGGCAACAGTTTAGAATCACTTGCCGTATTTAAGTTCCAAATGACACTTGGGAAAAACAATTACAGAAGGTACAAAAGAACACTAATTCTGTACCCATGTTTCAGAAAGGTTAATCTGGTGCTTGAGGAGTGCATTATTCCTAAATTTCATTTGCAACTATTTACACAATTTGAAAACTCCTATTACTTCAGAGAGAGTCTTTTAATAATGATTTAGTCATGTCGTATATACAGCTAGAGGTAAGCATCAGAGTCAGCGATGCTGATACTGAACTCAAAACGTAATAGTATCCAATTAATTCTTTAATTTTGGCATAGCACGAGTGCCCTCCTCTACTGGTTCTGTGAGTTATCTGTTTTAGTGAAGATTATGCCACCTGTAGGAACATCTCATTAAAAAGTCCAGCTGAAGCCTTGAACAAAATAAAAAGAAGAGGAGGAAACAACCCACCCTTCCTGGGCTGCTTTACTGTCAAACAACAACAGAAACTCACACGGTAGTTCTGAGATGCCGTAATAAGACAAGTCTACAATGAGACATCACTTACACTAGAACTTCACTAACAGAACTGAATAATATTAATGGGCTGGGTGCAGTTTAACATGCCACAAATAGGAAATAAGATCAGAATCCGCACTGCCACAAGAGCTTCTTAACGGAGAGGAAGGAGACTCATCGGTGCTAATTTCTCCACTACCTGGACGTGGAGTTGTGGCTACACGAGCTCTTCTCATCTTATTTTCTATTCCTAGTGTATATTTTAATTTATTAAGTGCAAATAAGCCATGGGATCATCAACAACAACGACGACGAATCCAAAATATCAACAAGAACAAAAGAAACCACAAAGAAGAAATGTTAATGCTTCACAAGTCAGAGAGGGACAAAGCTTGATGAGCCAATTAAAAGCAAGCTTTCAGTGAATATACAGTACCGTATGAGGGCACTAAGTCTCTGGTATCAATGTCTCCACATATCAACACCTGGCTTCCTAAATGAAGAGTAAAATTATAAAGCTTTCACTTCAACATTTATTACCTCCCTTTGTCTATTTGCTGTAGTACCCGAGCAGTTACTTACTATGGTCTATATAAAACGTTCTTCCGTCCAAATGTATTCTCTCCTCCCAACCAGGCTGGAATGGGGAAACAAAAGAACAAGAGAGAAAATAAGTGAAATGCTGCCATTCTCCCGCAGTACCAAGCAACACCTCAACCACACCTACTTAAATTGGCTGACAGAGGCTTGTGAGGCAGAAAACACAACAGGATCACAGACGCGTTATGTCAAGGCCAAAAACCTAGGAAGGTTCAAAGAACTATTTATACAGGTAACCGGATCCACCAAGTGGCTATTTTTTTAAAGCTTGGAAGTGCAAACTTCCTTCCTCAGGGTTTATATCCACCTCCTGCTGTGAGGAAACCATCACAGAGAAGAGACTGACCACCACTGGTTGGGTTTGAGTGTTTCTGCTCCTGCTCCTGAAACACGGGTGGGTCCTGTACTGCGCAGATGCAAGCCAGGCTCCCACAGCGGCGGGACGAGAACGTCTCGCCTCGTCCTCAATGCCTCCCTTTTTATCCACACCCTTTTCTCGTCTTCCCAGTCACCGGCGTACGGAAGGGGTGATACCTGGCACCCTGTTACAACACGGGGTGCTGCCCTGTCTAGCACTCTCGCACCCGCACGCTCTACACCGGCTTCCGACTCCTATAAATGCCAGCAAGAAATTATTTCATTTCAGTCTTTTTTGGGAAACTCTTCTTAAATTCTTATCTCACTCAAAAACGGATTAACTCGCTTAATTAATCTGTTACTAATTACGTACTTCCAGCAATATGCCAGGCTACCCAGTTTTTAGTGCATGTTTTCCCTCTTGCAATTAATACAATAAATTGCAAATTGGTCCCTCAGTTCCTCCCGTGCAGTGCCTCCTGTCTAAGCAGCATCCTTGAAGATTAATGAGTGCTCAGTGGACGTGAAGGACCGATACCCGGCTCGGTGAAAATGGGTAGGATTAAAGACTTGTTATTCCAACTTTTTAAAACTCAAATGATGTGCTGCCGCGTTCTGCAGGGCAGGAGAGCAGCCTCTGCTGGCACAGCTGTTTGCAGACAGCTGGGGCACTCAGTGCTGCTGACAATTGCTGGCTCCTTGTTACAAAGGTTTTCAGTGTCCCAAATAACCTCAATGGCAATTTCTCAAAGGTACACTCAGTGCGTAGGAGGCAATGAGCTGAATCAACGCTATGCTGTAAAAATTGGCACCTTAGGAAAAGCGTCAGCTTTCCTAGCCTTGTCTCTGCCATTACGGATGCAGTTTTTTAAAAACAAAGCAAAGCTCTGTATTTGACGTGGCTGTAAATCATTATACTTTGGTTACAAGCGTGACAAAACTTCTGACAATAAAATGAATATGGAAGTTTCATTGAAAAAAATCAGAATTAACGTAGGTTTCCGAACGCCAATATACGCTGTGCAGCGCTAGAGCTCCCTTTGAACACCCTGCTCCAGCAACGGGCCATTATCTCACAGCACGCCCTCAGACAGAAAAGGAAGGTAAGTTTCCTCAAAGCTTCAGGTAAGCAAAAAAACATGTAATCATTTCAGAAATACTAGGGGCTGACTTCAAAGAGCCTGACTGATTGACAGATCACAATAAAGCTTTTTGCTGCTATATATAACCACGGCTTTTCTATCTTCAGAAAAGCGACGACAGCACTGTTTGTGTCCACAGACACTGAGTGTCTGCAATAACAGATGGGATCCAAGAAGAGAGCAGGTAGGTATTAAAATACAGAGACTTTATCACTTACAGGAAGAGGGCCCAAATCATTAGGGTTCAAAGACGCTTTTGATCTCAAATGCACTGGAAATTTCAGTCGTGGATCCTCCTGTACCAGAAATACAAAAATATAACACATTATATTAATAACAAAGCAGCGCTACTTACAGCCAAACACAACACCATCCTGGACAGTCTCACACTACACAATCCAAGTCTCCTCTAACCCCCCAGTCAGGGGAACCTGATGAATAGCACTTGTATGCAATCATCCCTCTGGTATAAAAAGGTCAAATACAAAATGCCAACCACCGCCGCAGGGAAGAGGAGGTATACATGCACCAAAACCTAAGAGGATATGAACGAAGGAGTCTCCTTTCTCTGAGCACAGCAACGGCAGTGCTGCAGGCGTTGCAGGACGTTAGTTACTTGGGTCTATTGCTACTGCACACGACTGCAGGGAGGGTTCAGAGAGATCCTGCCTCCGTTTCATTGATATTTAGGCTGACACATCCCCTCTTAACGACAAGATCAATGCTGCAATAACATGGGGGGTACACAGACTGAAAAACAAAGACATGAAAGGATGCCATTTAAAAGATGGCATCTGATGAGAGCTCATTCTCTGCAACTTCTCTTACCCACGTGGTAGTTTTAGTATTGTGATCGATGAAGAAGGGCCTGCCGTTGGGCGCGATTCGCATCTCCCAGCCTGGCGGAAGGAAGCTCTGTGCAACTTTGTGCTGGGGTTTGGGAGAGTTGTACGGGGAGGGCTGCGGGGACTGGGGGTTAGAAAGAGTGTCCTTCACCGCCCTGCGCACCGGGGAGTCCTTCATACCCTGAGGGAAATGAGAGATTTATCAAATAGCACTCAATAACATAAAATGAATAAAACTTGGTGTCATAGCAAACAGTTTTTCATTCCAGATTCTAACTAATACTAGAATTAAGGGCTGGGATCAATCTCCTAGAATGTACTTAACTAGAGTCTGCTGCATATAACATCCTGAACTTTTTGCTGTGAAGCACACGGTGCTCTATCACTTTCCTCTGCAGAGATAATGGCCAAACATTTTCCAAACTCCACCATGTCTCTCATTTTCATTTATCAGCAACAAAATAAATGTTTCAACTTCAAAAACTATTCCTGTACATTCCTAGCACTTAAGGGAATGGCACATTTTTCTCCAGCCTTGAGTGGTTGGAAACAATGATGTGTGATTCAACAGATTGAGTTTTAGCTGACCAAACCTATAGACAATATATCAGTCACCCACCACAAAAGTTAAGTAATACTATTGGTACAATATACAGATCCAGGAGGAAAACTGCTATGGAAAACAGCATTATATAGGGAAAAACCGCTGTGCTGCATAACCAAAAAGGAAATTAAAAGTTGCAAGGACACCAAAGAAAGAGAAGTCAGACATTAGTGATGTTTCTTGGTACCAGTTTCTCACCTCTAGTGGAGCAGACAACGTGACGGTGGGAGAACTGAGACTTCGAGGCCGTCTGATCTGGGGCTCGCTCAGATGGTTGCTGCTGTTTGCTGCCGACCCGATCATCCCGTCTTCCGCAAGCTAGGTTAGAGGTAGAGCCAAGTGAGCAAGGTGGCAGAAACACAGCTCACCCAGAGTTAGCACTTGCAAAATGATGTAATTACTTGTTACTGTTATTGCTTACCAGGAAACACCAAATACACGCTCCTAGAGACCAAATATTTAGGTCCACTGGGAGGGCAAACAAGGCATGGTACTATTAACACATGTCAAATTCAGTCCTAAGAATGCATTTGCCTCCTTTCATGAGTCGATGTGTACCTCGCTGTAAATTCCCTCCCCTGTAGCCATCAACTTCATCTCCACCTTAACACAGTTAAAAGTAGTAACAAGAAAATCCTGACCATTGACATTTATTATGATTATCCAGTTGTCAGGACAATGCTCAGGATTTCTTTTGTTTGATTTCAGAGTTCTGAAGAACCGCTTCATCTGCCACTGTGATGGCTAGTGTTTGCTGTCTGAATGAGGCACTGCAATAGATGTTCCTACCTGCATGATGGGCCGTGTCCACGTGGTGGTTCGGTTGTTGTGATTGACGTAGTAGGTCCGGCCCTTGGCATCCTTTCTCTCCTCCCAGCCTGAAGGCAAGCCCGGGGTGGTATGCACATAGGCCACTGAAGGCTGTTCAAGCAAGAAATTCCCATGTTGTTATCTTGTCATTGCTAAAAATATTATTTCATAACTCTATTAACAAACAACTTATTCTTAAAAAAGCATAACAGAATAATATGGTTTTTTGATTTCATTTAATATAAGCTCTTCCTCGTGCACCTTTGAGTCAAATAATTTTTTCTCGCAATGGGTCTTTTGATTCACTTTTGCACGGACTGAAGTACCTTGTTCAGAAAGCAGCTAAGCTTATGTGCCCTCAAACTTTGTAATTTGTAGATTACACATAACGACAAAAAGTGACTTGGTGGTTTAACTTTTTTTCCTTAAAAAGGTGGATTTTTTCCCTTTTAATGTCACTGTAGTGACCGTGCAGTCTAGTTCTGTTCTTTACTATTGCAGGTGCCTTCAATCGGTAGCAAGAAAAGGTTTAAAACCTGGAGTTTAACCATTTTGTTATAGTTACAAATGTTGCGCTCAGGGTGAGGCGTCCTGATGCCACAAGACACACCCCAAACAGGAGCCCCAATTTTAGTATGAAAAGATTTTTTGACTGGAAGTTCCACGAGAAAGATGCTGTTCTAATGAAAATGCAGAGGTAACGGTGCCAAAGGCACTGACTGCCATTGAACAACTTCTGGCACTGCTCAACACACCAAGGACAGCATCACGTGTGGCTGGTGTTGGCTACCAACAGGACTTCCTGTGAGGAAAACAGTCAACGCTTAAACCAACTGGATGTTATTCTCTAGGACATACAGCAGGGGAAAAAAAAGCACCAACGGCAGAGCCTCCTGAAGAAACAGAGCCCGGAGAGAACTGTTAACATTCAGCCTGTCTGCAGCGGAGCCTGCATTTTGGAAGGGGAGGATGCCCAGGCAGTTCTCAGAGCGTACACTCTGCCTAAATCCATCTGCTCCTGAAGCCCAGCCACTTCCTAGCTGGGGCCTTTCCTGCTCTTACGGCACCCCTTGCTTGCATGCATGAGTAAGGACAGGTCTCCTGGCTGCCAGCGAGAGACCAGAGGGAAAGCGGGCAAGGACGTTAAGTAAGAACCATTGAAACAATCTCTGAGACTGACTTCTTTCTCTCCAAACCAGCCGAAAAGCCCGGGATATTTTCCTGCTGGCCTTAGTTCCCAGGGCTGGCAGGCAATGAGAAGAAGACAACCCTTTCCAAGACTGTTTCATGGTTTCCACTGTTAATCGGTGGTAAACAAGGCCACAGTAAGTGGTCTGAAAACGGTCCACAATGTTTTAATTAAAAATGAGATAATTTTGGTATCTGACATTCTGGGAGAAATTGAGTGGGCTGGCAGTGATTCACACATTTCTGGACCAATGGGTGGCTGCCACACGTTCTTCCCCGTTTGCTCGCTTCAGGCTATGAACACTGTCTACGGTGCGGAGTCACACAACAAGGTGTGCACACTTCAGAGATTTTATGTGAAAAACTGCACTCATTTCGTTGTAATAACACACAATCTACTCGCCCACTCTAAGATGGCCCGCTGCAAATTATCACCCTTGACTGCGAGGCTACAGAGAGACCAGAAAGATGCTCCAGTTACGCCACATGATCTCTCTTTTCTCCTTAACACTGCCAAAATAAATCCAGGTACCAGCAGCCTTTCTCCTTGCTATTCATGGGAGTTAATGCAACCTATAATACAAGCTGCAAACCAGAGTTTGCTCTTCCCTCTCCTTTCCATGTGTTAGATACCAGGGTAAAAGCTATTCTACTGTGTAGACTAGAAACTTGGGAGGTCTACTAGAAGCCTTTTACCCCCACAACGAATGCTTTTTAACAGCTCTCCTCAGTAAATAGCGAGGGGGGGAAACGTTATTATGCTTAAGGACAAAATGTCACAAGAATGGAGATGGTGGGACACACGATGCTTTAACTTCTGTTTTGCTCAGACTCGTTTCACAGTCCAGCCTTTACACAGGAATGCTCAAGGTCCTTGGGGACTTAAGAAAAAAATGAAAAATTCCTGCAAAGCAAAGTGGTTAATAACCACAGACATGTTTACCCAAACACGCACTAGATCTACAACCATCAACACCTACTTCATCACACACACTCAACTAACACCTTTACTCATCTTCTTTCACTCACCAAAAGTCAGCCATGCCAAACCTAGGCCAGATGGAACATTTCTACATTACACTTAGTATGTAGCTTAACAATTTCTTATGAGCTCCCTAAATGCTTAGGCTTGGACCCACAGGGAGAAAAAAAGCAGGTACCGTTGGTTTGGGTACCTCCTCAGGCCTCGAGGCTGGCCAAGAGGAACCACAAACCACCACTGACTGGTCCCTGCCTCATTCACACTCTACAGGGGGGCCTGTGGCAGGCTCTCACAAACCATCCCTAATTAGAGTAATCAACCTGAGTACGCCACTCTCGGGCAGAGCCAGGCAGGGTGATGGCCACGGCAACGCCTCTCCTCACTGAGAACCGGCTCCCAGCAGAGACATCCCTGTGCTGGGGCTGTTCCTGAGGAGCCACGAGCAGTTACACCAGCTCCAGCACAGCAGGGCACGGGACTGGGTGCATCCTGCTCAGGACATCCTGCAGCTCAGCCAGTGATAAAAAGGGCCATCATCACTTAATTAGGCTTCATTAGGGACTGGGGTGAAGAATATCAAACTTGTAAAAAGTAAAGAATTTCATAGAAAATATTCATAAAAGCTATTTATGATAGTTACTGTAAAATGATTTCATGAACTAACTTGTTTCAGACTGACATTTAACCAGGTTAAAAAAGAATGGGATGTTTTCGACAAAGTCCAAGATAAACTGGAACCACTTTCTTCGTATTACACTGTCAGAGAAGCACTTCCATAATTTTGTGGGATGATCACAGCAAAAATTCAGCCCTGGGCTGCTGAACAACTACTGGATAAGGAAAACTGGCCATTAAGACCATTAGGAGCTCTAGGATATATCACTGTAGCTCCATGGTTCTCAAATTAAGATCAACTTAAGAATTGAAAGAAATTAGTTTAATGGAGCATAAGGGAAGAGAGATGCAAGCTAAAAACAGCTACATGTACACAACTTTGATGTCTCTAATCCCTGATTCTCCCAATATCAGCTTTTAAAGAAGTGGGCACTGTAGCTTTCCTTTCTCAGAAGCCTACCCAATTTCCTCAGTGCACAGCTTGGTTCAGGCTCGGTGGCATATTCATATCATTAAAACCCACGAGTATCTGAGAGACATTGCACTGTTCTGAGAAATTTTGAGAAAAGTTGCAACAACAAAACCCAGACCCATTCAGTGCCTGTATTTCATTCAACACCGCTGCTTTCGGGGAAAAAAGTTCCTTACTGCACAAGACTTAACTCTACCCATAGTTTATGTTATTTACAGATAGTGCTTGATAAAGAGTATTATTACCGTTGGTTCCTCACCACCTGTGACAGTTGAAGAACGAGCTCTCCTAGACGGACCGCTCTGCTGTTAAATGATAATTAATGTTACAGATAAGTATATTTAATGATGAAGGTCACAGATTACTGTCACATCTTTAGGAGCAAGGAATCACAGACACTCAAATTCACTGAAAGAGAGCAATTAGATGGAAATAATGTTTAAGATAATAGCAAAAAGTGAGTCATCAATCACTGATAAGCTAGAATTCTCATACAAAATCCGCCAAGGGAACTAATCTTAAAAGTTCTTGGATCCAATTCTTTAAGTTCAGTACTGCTAATGATCATAATAGTAAGAATGTTTATTTTAAATCTAACATAATTTCCCCCACCCCAGACAAATTTTGCACGTTCTGCCCATAAAGATGGTATCTAAAACCCAACCGGAGGCATTCTGGTCATCAGTGAGTGCACAGAAGTAGTCAGATGGAAAAGATGGAACTGAGACTGAGAATTTTCAGTAAGGATTAACACAGTCAAGAAGGGCACTGTACTTAGAAAGAAGGTAGGTATTTAGTTGCTAAAAGACAAATTATGATTAGCTCAGTAAGGATTAAAGATGGTTAAGATCCAGTAACGTCCTTGTTTTAGAGCAATGCTTTCAATTCTGCTGTTTTGAGCACTGCTAATGAAAGGAGTGTGCTACAGTAATAACGTGAAAGACGAGTCCCCAGTCCCAGTCTGATTACACTGGTTAAAGAACCCCAAGATCCATCCAGCAATATTAAATAAGGAAGGAGACGCCTCTGGGACGGCCTGCATTAGGAGCCGACTCTGGCTAGTGGAGAGAGCAGACAGTGAGAGTGTAATTGCACTGGAAACCCCCGTGTACCCAGAAGAGCAAGTAAAGAGACAGGTAACGCTGAGAAGCAGGGTTGAACAGCAGCTATTACACGCATCTGTAAGCAGCAAATGTAGATACACTCAGCAACTTCTAGAATAAAAATAAACAAAGAGAAAACACTACTGGTATTGTAAATACCTCCCCAATAGCAACAGGAAGAACAGGCAAAGCCTTCACCTTTAATAACCAACTTACCAATATACTCTAGGTACTCAGTATTGCCATAAAACAGACACACAAATTTGCTAGCTGTAAATTCACATGGAATACATTTCTAATCCTGGAAGTATATTTTTTTTTAAAAAAATAAAATGTTTTGAAAATCTGAACAGTTTTATTCAAAAGCATATCTTGCACAGTGCTATTTTAAGTCGTCTCTCTACAGCCGGCTGCCTCTGCAGTCGTCATGCTTGGGCTGTAGGACAAAATACATACAGCTTTCTATCAATGAGTCCAAAGGGGTGTGTGCTCATGGTTTAAAAAAAAAAAAAAATCTCTGTGTCTTTTCCTGTTTGAAGAATTTACTGAAATAAAATTGCAGATGGTGCTGCTTACCTAAATTACTCAGATTGAAAAATGACAACAGATGCAATTCTCCTCAGCTCTACTGTACAAGGACTGACACAAAAAGGCTCCTGTTCCCTACCCCTGGGTAAATCACCAATCCTTTCTCACCTTATACACATTTATCCGTTCCGAGTACAATTCATGTTCGGGACACAAAAATACAACTGCTGCAGCTCCCAGTGCAGACGGTGCTGCTGCCCCCCCATCCCAGCTCAGACACCCGCAGGCTTCCTCTCTCCACGGGCTATGGATCTGGAGTTTAGTAAACTGAACATCTACGTCAGTGTACAAGCTAGTGTGACCGCGGTCAGTTTCTAAACGTTTTTCTCTCTCCTGAATGTCCTCATTGGAGTTGCTGACCATGACCCCATTAATTTGGTACCAGTTACAGTCTAGGACAGTCCTGGGCCCGTACTGGTTATTGATCTATAGCGTCTGACACTGAGCTAAGGACAGCCGTTATTCAGAAGCAGAGAATGTTCAAACAAAAAGAAACAGAAGTTAGCTTTGATTTACCAAGGATAATTGAGACTGCTCAGCAACCGCGTCTGTTACGCTGCAAGATCTTAGTCTTGAGGAAGGATCTCTTTGCTGGAAAAAAAAAAGAAAGATGTCTTTAAGTTAAGGTGTCTTAAAACACGGGAGGCTATTCCATAATTTTACTTTTCTATCACTTCATTCAGACCCCTAAAAGTAGTACTTATGGTGTAATGTCTTTAGTTTTACTATTTCTACAGGAACATGGCAAGCAATGAAAAATCTCTATTTTTCATCATTCCACATTGGACTGTTGAAAATCATCCTGACTGAGAAGAGGAAAAAATTAGACAGAGCACTATAAACAGCTTTAGCAAGTGGCAGAGAAGTGCTCAGAACTTTGCTGGCTTGAGTTAATCCAGACGTTTAACACAAAACCGAGCTAACTCCTAGAGACAGGACTCTACATTGTAATGATTGTTAGGGCACCTCTAAATATAATGAAGTAATACCAAATAAAAGGACACTAGAATATACATAATTAATAGACCGATTCCTCATGTTTTACAGGTACAGACCTCTTTGAAACAAAACCTCCGGCAAACCTATTCTCTCTGGGCAGCGGGATATGCAGCCTCTCTGTTGACAAGGACTCTTCCCATGTAGTAATAAAGAAGGGGCTCATTCATTTTCCTGAAGGAGAATTGTCAACATGACCAAGTTCTGATAGGAAGATGTGATTTCTCTGTTTTCCCTACTGTCACAAAACCACTGGCAGGCTGCAGCAGCATTACCCCAGGTCAAAACAGGAATTCTGGTTTGAACTTGGTGAGGACCAGGTGAATTGCTACACATCTCCCTGGGAAGGTCAAATAGAAAGCGCAACTCCTAGGGTAAAAGTCTTCTGTCCCCCACAACTTTCGAAGTGTAACTGATGCGAAATCTTAGCATAAAAGCAGGTCAATTTGTCCAGCAAGAAAAAGATTTTAAGAGGGATAGCAAAAATGTGGGCAATTAAGCTAAGAATATTGTTCCTTAGTCAAAAATGAAGCAGATGATACTTCTCTAAACACCAGACACTGTGATGAAAACTGCAGCTGTTTATCAGCAATTCGGGGAGTGAATGCTCTACCTTGGCTTATATTCTTTATATTCAAGATGGAACTAATGCCTTGCCTACATCAGTTAGCAACCCCTGCCCTGCAGAATTAATACCTGGTCTACAAGGTGAAGTCCAACATAACAACTAGGTCAGTGTTACAGCCCTTTTGAAATATGCCCACAGCCGGTACCAAGGCATCTAGAAGGCATGGCATCAGTGATCATTATTTGTTACTCTCATGAGAAATCTCATATAATGAAGAAAAATAAAAACACTGTAGTCATGACAGCTGGCAATAAAGCAAGCCATGAACAGAATATTTCCATTGGATCATCCAGTCCAAGAGCATGACCACTTCAGGGCTGAGCAGCGTTCAATAGAGTATTCATACAGCATCCAATAAAATCAATTAGCATCTAGAGAGCATTTCACTTCAAACGCATTCTCTCACAGATTTTCTGTGTGGTTTGATTGAGGATCTAAGCTCCATGTACAGAAACAAGCCTTGGGTAATTCTTAAACTTGTTATTTTGCGTAGCTCATACCTTTATTCAAAGAGTAACTAGCGTTACCCTTTTCTGGCTACTAAGGCAGATGAACAAACGACCCAGCCTATCTGCAGGGTCACTAGCCCTCACACAGGCACCCCCATCTAGCATGAACGACAACAAAGCAGCTGTTCGAGAGGCCTGTCAGAAATCCAGCTCTTACTTGAAAACATCAGTCCTAAGAGCACTTTCTGTTGAAAGATCACCGTTTGGAATGTATATATAAAAAAAAGATGTTATTACACCTTGCTTCTCTGTTATGCTAGAGATTAACGCCTAAGGATTTGCCTGAGAAGTGTCCTGAGCACTGGTCCCCATGGGTCCCTGCAGGCAGCCAGCTGCCGGGCACAGCAAGTCTCCAGCTGCGCTGCCTGGCTTCTGCAGCACTTCCAGCGTCCCCACACCCTCTGGCACCCTCTCGGTGGTCTGAGCGTGATTTTCATTGCACTGAGAATAAAGATGCTATCAGTTAATGGCTCACAAAAGAGCTAGTGTGCATAGGAACAGATTTTTGTTATCAGGTATTATTATCTGGTATTATTATCTTTTATTATCAGGTAACTTTGCAGCTATACCATTAATTTATTTATTTATTTAGTGTAAAAAATTGTAGGCCCTGATCTTGCCACTGAAACTGTCTGATTACTCTCCTGCCCTCCAAGTGAAGGTCTACTCCAATCTCTACAACGCAGGTGGTCAGCCAGAGCTAGACTTTGCTAAGTAACCTCTAGATCACATTCAAATCATCCTAAGATGCTTTTTGCACAGGGTCTTTGGGAAAAACTTGCGCCTGGTCAAGATTCTATTTAATCAGACCAAGAGTAAATAGGATTTCTTATCTCCTGAATCAGAAAGGTATCTGGATGGCATACACCAAGAATAAAACAATGATTAAATGCCAGCATCATGTTCTATCTAATACTTCCAATTATTTTCTGAATAAAGAGACAGAAGGCATTCCTCTCCTTGCAAGTGTATTATCCTCGTTTTCTGTGGTATCATCAGTCTGACAAACTAATGGGTAACACAAATGTAGAGAACAGGTTTTTTGTTCACCTCAGGTAAACTCTTCTTGTCAGAGACCATTTTTTCCAGGCTAGGCATTTACAACCCTGTGGTGGTTTGCACCAGAACTAATCCTTTGTTAGTCTTACAACAGCTGACCCACTAAACTATAAGGGGTTTACAAAACCTTATACAAGAAAGCACACACTTTAATATAAACATGTCCAGTTAAAATACTGAGCTTTAGAAAAATCATTATCTTGTAAAATGGATTATGCATTAAAGAGCATGAGCAGTTTCTCGTCCTTCTTTGAAATCGGTAACTTGGCACTCTCCAGTGTCACTTGCTTTGTGTCACTGCAGGTAGAAGAGCAGCAGAGTCTGAAGGTAACTTCAGACATGAAACCTGAACTGCTCACGGCAGGCTGCTCTATGGTGAATTCATGAGGCACGTTCTGGAGGATAATTTAACTGTACGCCCAGGTGTTCCTGAGACCAGCAAATGCGACCCATCTGTGTAAATGACTGATGTTAGGGCAAACTACCCGAAGATGACAGCGAGAGAGGTTTCTAGAGAGAGCAGCGTGTGACGTACAATCAAAGAAGTGAGCTGTTCCCCATTGGAATCAGGAGTGACCTGAAGCCTTCTGCTGAGCTCCTCAGACAGCTCCTGGGGACTGGTACGGGACACTGGCGATGCGGGAGGCGGAGGCAGCGACAAGCTTAAGGAATCTCCACTGGCACTTGCCTCCTCTGAAATGGTTTCCCAAGGCTAACAAAAAAGAAGAAACTACGGTAAGGATTTGTAAAGCAAATTGGATCTTCTTTACCTTTGCCGCCTCGCTGTGACAAACACGGGCATGATCATCAGCCTTAATATTTAAGGGAATTAAACAACCCCTGGGACACCCAAACAAACATTCCACTTGGTGTGAAGGAGTCATAGGGAAAAATGATTTTCATGTTGACTTCAAAACAGTCTTCAAGTCGATGGTGACACAAAGCTTTATTATTCAACACAGGAAATAGAACTAATTCTACACTCTTACTAAAAACTTGTAAGAAACAACTGTTAATTTTAATTTAGAATAAAATGCATACTAGAAAGGACTCATTGGTACCTGTAAATCAAATATTAACAGGTGGACAGTGTAACAATAGCTTCAGCAATCTCTCTGTTGCTCTGAAGAACATTTTGTGAACCAAACCTGGCTTTCATGAAGAATTTCGTCTGTGATCCACACAGTAAACTATTTCTTGAAGTTGAATGGGATCAGAGATTTGCACAAACCCTTAATTAGGCCTACAATTATCTACCATATTTCATTTATTTAGTCTAGCTATAAATGAAACAAACACTGACCCTGATTAATAAGATCTCAGAATTCTAACTCAACCCAAATATTTGGTTAAAAAAAGCCAAAACCTTCTCTTTCCTCTAAATCCAAACACTGAAGAAAACTGAAGTACATGGCAGTTCCAGCCAGCAGTTTCCTTTCTCTTTACAACTTATGCTGCTGTTACTCAAAGCAGAATATTAGAAGTGTTTCTGTCGATATATATGTAACAAGCAATGCTTGGAATGACAAATGTTTCTCCCAGCATTCGCATAGTATTTAATATTGTGCATACATTACCAGGCACCCACAAATGCACGGCACCTTCAATGTTTAGCTCCATTTAGGATTTTTATCGTGTTACTGGTATTTTACTTGGGCAATTTCTATGAATGCCACACAAAAACATTGCTACGACTGTTGTATAGTAATTAGTTTACAACTGAGAAACACATCAGCTTGAAGTTTACTCAACTTCTTCAAGCCCAGACCTTACGTACCTCCGGAATGTCTCCACTCTCCATAGGTTCTGGTTCCAAATCCTCACTGATGTGTCTCCGAGAGCGGAACCGCCTGTGGGCTGCTTCCTGGTTTATCTGCCTGATATTGTTATCTGACTCAGAGCCCACATCACTGGACAGCGGGGAAGTGAAAGCATGGCAAGGAAAAAAGAACGAGAAAATAAAAAATGGTAAACTAAACCACCTACTTTTCCACTGCTTTCAAAGCCTCAGAAAGGCTTTCCATTATTCATTAGTCATTATTCTCGCATATGACAGGGCTCATAAATAGGAGACCGTTTAATCCCTCAATCCAAAGTAAATAAAACTTCACCCGAAATTAGCTTCTCTTATGCATGGAAGGCAGCTGAGCGGGAATGGAAGTCCACACTCAAACACACTAACCCATCCTTACTCGTCCTTTCCTGTGCTGACCAGAATCGGTCCCGACACAGAGAGTTTACCTTTGCCCCTGGCTTTACGCCAACTTTTGTTCTCTCTTTTGCCAAACGCAAGCGGTTGTGCTACGGATAACTTTCTGAAGTGGCTGCAACCACCATCAGCGCTGGAAATGGGAAATAACCCAGCTCCCTTGAGGGAGCCCTGCCTGCCTGGAGGGCGTCCCCAGCGTGCACAGCCAGGTACACCTCTGTGTCACAGCTCTCAGCGGGCAGACGCTGTCAGAAGGTGGTACCCTTTCAACCCCTCCTTCAGCAGGAGGGACTGTAAGTGTGAAAGTTCAGGAAAAGCCTCTTTGTGCAATCATTTTATCATTGCACATTCTAAAGAACTATGAGCAAGGAACTACTCTCATGTTCCTAGAGCAACCAGGGACTGTACAGCACTCAGTCTTTCTCCTTGATGACCAACCTAGCATCTGAGTTACCAGCGCAAAAGCAAGAGGTCGTGTGCACTTTCAACCTTCCACTCTTAGTGCTTTCATAAATTCACAGAATTTAAAGGGTAAAAAATCTAAAGCCTTCTCTCTTCACTGGGCCAGTGTCACATGTAAAGTTTATTAGTAGTAATTACGTATTTGTGTCCAAACTACCTGTGGATAATGCTAGTAGCTGATGAGATTTACTTGATAAAATACACATTGCTCAACAAATAGCTCAAACAGTTCAACAGTAAATAGTTCAAAACATACAGAACAGAATTTAATTCAATTCTGAGATAAACACATCAGACAAGAAGAACAAATAGTGCCTTAAACAAGGACAACGCACATTTGCGTAATTTGGCTATGACTATGAATATTCAATGAAGAATAACCATAACTGTTATAATAAGCAACAGTGCAAGAACAGATGCTACACAACAATAATGCAAGATGTTTACCTACTACACGATTTCAGCAGAACTCTTAGTTTGTCAGTTACCATACTTTTTAAAATGTAAGCTTCCCACAGGGTCATAAGCCTAATCATAAGGAACTTATCCTGAAGGCTTGATGAGGAGCTCCCCACTGGCACAACCAGTGTACCCAGCTAACGCAGCCTATGAGCTAAATAACAATCAGGACCTTCTTAACAATACTCATTTTAACTTAATTAAAAATTAACAGAGCTGACTTTTTCCCCTTTTCTTTTCCAACAGTGTCTCCAGAAGAAAGCAATTTAACCCTGTGAAAAATTCCACCCATCTCCCAATATTCTGAGGCATGCCGTTAGTGCACTGACTTCCCTCCCACCCCTTCAGGTTCCGCAGAGCGTCCCAGCGTACCTGTGCGGGTGGGATTTGCTGGGGGTGGGCAAGGCTCTCTCATTCTTAAAAAACCAAGATGCTTCCTTTTAACTAAAGATACTCAGACTTTGGTTCTCAATTTACTAGTGCATCTGTGAAATCTTTTCCATAAATAAAGCACGATTTCAGATATCTAGCACAGCACCAAAATCACGATGCAAAGAATAATGTGCGTTTGTAACTGCTTCGTTAGTCTTGCCTAAGATTTTTTCCAGCCTTGAATTTGGAGATTCAAAGTGGTTATGTCTGCTGGGAAAGATCACTACCTTTGTTGCTTATTCTGCACACAGAACGCCGCGCTACGCTGCCACTTACATTAAACTTGGCCGATGCCACTGAGTTGTCCTGTTGTTATGGTTGACGTAGTAAGTCCGCCCCAGGTTGTCCACCTTTTCTTCCCATCCAGGAGGCAGTGGAGGAGGTGGTAGCTCCTCCTGACGCTGAGATGCGGGGTCGTTGGAATCAACCACATCCCATCCATGCTTAGGAATGAAAGGGGGAAAAAAAAAGCAAAAAATTTGGAAGTTCAGCCAAAGAGAACTTGTTTCCTTGTCGCTTACACTAGCACACAGGCTAACTGCAGCTAATTATTAGCATGGGTGATGGCTGACAGTGCTGAGAAGTCTCTCACCTGCTGCGCTTCCCTGAGCTCTACTCTGCAAAGTCAACGCCACCAAGGAACTAGAGAACAGTGCTCTAACGCCTGCTTTGAAACGGCCTCTAAAGAAGAGGTACCCAATACAGACCGTTCTGTTTATAAGCTACTTGCACAGGCTTTCTGAATTCTTCTCCTTGGCATGGCTTCCACTTCTACCTGTCCACAAACTGAGTCAGCCAGACTTTAGAATTCACCATGGCAGCTGAAATACTTTGAAATACTTGAAATGGTTGAGAAAGCACCGTGTTACACTAAAAAACCAAACTGGGGGGGGAGGCAGAGGAGTAAGCTGCCACCAGCACTGCTACCAGGGCTTTGTCTTTCAAAGGTACAACTTCTTCTGGAATTATATCTCAGTCTCTAGTAACACCATGCTACTTCTAGGAACTACACAAGCATTAAGCCTTACCTCAGAATCATCCCTTTGATCGCTGTTTTCTTCCTCCTGGCCACCATTTTTAGGCATGTAAGCCATCTTCAGCCTCAAGAAACCCTTTACACGAGATTTGTGGCTACAAGACAAGGAGGTACATTTCATTCAACAAGCCTTTAACAGGTGAAAATAACCAACCCTGAAGTAAGAAATGGTTTAAAATACCAAGTCCTCCCGCTCACCTTCTGGGTCTGAGAAGGAAATCCTTAAATGTGTACGGCCTTTCCATGGTTGGGTCTTCAGTCTAGAAGCATTTAAGAAAAGGGCAAATTAAGGGACTTGCCCACAAGTAGAGACACATAAAGAACGCTCACATCACAGATGTGGAAGATGTTTAAATTGCAAAGCTATAGGTGACGGGCCTCTGCCAGTGTGCCCCCATCGGCTGCTACACACAGCTGCAGAAGCAGTCCACAAGATGTCACTGCAAATATCAGCGACGGGCTGAACCCAGCCTTGTTCCTGACTGCACATAACACCCACGGTTCAAAAAAAGGTGGAAAACACCGAAGAAACAAATCTCTACCTTTTCCAGCCACCCAACAGCAGTGTCAGAAAAGGTTGCATTCATTCCAAACCATAATTTCTTTTGCACATTAGACAAAATAAAACTCCTCAAGTAGCTTTCATTTTTATTTCAAAGCAATTGAGACTTTAAAAAATAATTAGGACTCGGAAATCATTAATGATGTCCATAACTAGTATTATCAGGCTGACAGACTGTATCTCCTGCTTTCCATTTAATTTTAAGTTTCATAAAGCCTCAAATCTAGAAAACCTTCTATTGAGTAATCTATGGGAGGATTTCAGCATTCTCACTTGGTGAGTTACATTCTGCAATGCCAGTTACGCGGCTGATCCAGGAGATCCCGGTTTTTCTACACAGAGAGTAAGAGACTTTAAAACAATCTGACGAGGTTTAGCATTCCCCTCACACAGGAGCTATAAAGAGCTGTGCGCTCTCGTGCTGCACGTAGTTCCGCAGCGAGATTTGTTCCCTTCCTACAGAGTACGGAAGGCAAACAGGAAGCTGCTAATTCCTCAGAACAGCTCACAGAACACGTGAGACGTCTACAGCTCCATCTCAAATCTTGCTGAACATGTTTAATTATTAAAAATAATGTTTACATAAAAGGAACTTGAAAATACTTCCAGACTCCTTAAAACAGGCCCGCACTAGTATGCCCCTCAGCGCTTTATACTCGGCAGTACCTCGTTTGCAGGCACACGGAGCTTAATGCCGGAGGGCTTCTCCTACAGCTACGAACGGGCTACTCAGATACTGCCTGGGCACACAGACACATTGAAAAGGAAATATGCACACGGGTAGGGATAAAATAATGCTGCCCAATACAGCTCGTACGACATGACCTCATGAGAGGATGGAATGATTGTTCCATTGTTTTTTTCAGCTTTTACAGTTTCTTATATTTTCTTAGATTTTTTTACAGTTTCACCAGTAACAGCGGTACGGCTCATGATTAACCGTAACAGGCAGATCTAAATCAGCATCACTGTGAAAGCCATTATAAAGCCACAGCAGCAGTTGTGCTAAAATCGACACCTTATTTTGATGTAAAGATTTTCAGGAACTTCCCCCATTCCCATGCTCCCCTATTCAAGCACAAAACCTCCTCCAAGCAGACAGAAGTAAGATTAACATGCACAGCATTTCAAAAATACTGACTGCATTTTGGTAGTCATCCAAAACATAGCAGAAAACACTTCTACCAAGCAGAAAACAATTAATAGGACAAAAACTACCACCAGTAAGGTGAGAAACAACTGGTCTGTTGGCCACACGAACTGACTCAGACCAGCCAGGGCTTTTCAGATGGAATGAGGCTGGGCAGTGAATCCTGGATGATAAGAAACGGAACAGACCAGACAGCAACTGTCCTCCTTGCCCCTGCAAGGCAAACCAGTTCTCCCAGTTCCAGTGCATGGTGGGGCTTTGCTGTCCGTAACAGTTTTCTTTAGGCCTCTAAGGCAATGCTGGGAATACTTGTTTTTAAGAAAATCTAATTAGACTACTTGTGGAAATAAATTCTACGTAACATCAGGGTAACAGATGATAACTAAATTCCAGGTAACATCACATCTGGCACGCTGAGACACAAGCGCTGCTTACCGGAAGGTGACTGAGCGGCACATCCACCTGACCCAGGAAATCGTCTCTAGTCTGTCAAAGGGAAAAAAAACAAAAGGCAGAAAAAGGAGTAATGTTACATCAGAAAAGCAAAAAAGGGTAAGCATCAATGCAGTCACCCAAAGACGGTTGAGTACTATTCTTTTACCAGTTACTGGCTTCTACCCCTTTGTCATTGCACATTATCTGCTGTTGTAATTCAGCTGTTTCAGCAGAGCATTTTCTGGGACAGGGCAAAACGACTTCTTAGTCCACAGAAGGTACGTTGAGGACTGACAAAATTCTGTTTTCTCTGACAACCTATGTGTAACATACAGTGCAAAGTAATAATCTACCCTTTCCATGAATTAGGCTCCCTGTGCATTAAAAAGCAGAGCAAGTTACTGTTCACCATGTCGTTGAAATGATCATTTCAAACCTTGGTGACTTGGGTTTTTATTTTTAAGTTTTTTAAGGCAAACCTCCTATCCACGTCTGACAGGGAAGGGAGGGGAAGGCAACATCCCCACAGTGAAAATAGAGCTGCAGGAATGGTAAACATTTTTCCTCCAAATAAAAAAATTATTTGATCGCTTCACCAAGCGGAAATCAAAGTGTTGCAACTTTTGGGTTTGATTTTTTACAGAATGCTGTTCCAGTAATTCCAGAGGCTTTGTGAGGAACAGTTATACACCCCTATAAGAAGCCTTTTCAGTAACCCCGTGTTTCCCACTTGAAGAGCTGACCATTCACACACCGCTTCAAGTCAAGCACACAGATAGGGTTACACCAGCTTTTGGGCCACCCAGTGCTATCACAAATTCCCTTATGCACAGTCAGGTCCATATGGACGTGACCAACACTGCTTTTCTGCACGTTCTTTGCTATCTGCTCGGCCATCACCTTCTCTCAGGGCAAATCTCCCATGGACTAACTGCAGGACCCGGTCTCCACCCGACTATGCCTCTGTACCATTGTTGGTACCTCCACCAACTATACTGCATACCCATTTTACAGCTGTGAAAATGACCCGCTGAAGAGAGCCCTTCAAAGATCTATCTGATCTTTGTGACTGCTGAAGATGCTCAGCCTGGCCTGCATGCTCTGCCATGACCATCCCATTCACACCTACCAGCACAGGAATTCACGAGCCGTATCTCGGCACACAACTCATGTCCTGGCTTGACGTAACCACGACTACTAGCAACCCGCTTGCAGGGACAGACAGAAGAAAAGGAATGTGAAATATTAGCAGAAGCGGGCAAACCAAGGACAGACTCTTAGGGGGAAAACGTGTACCACTACCACTGTATCAGCTCAATAAAGAAACAGCTCTCATCAGTTCTCTCACCGAACGGTAAAGTCTGTTCACTTGATATATTCAGTTAAACAAGATAGAACACTTCTAGCTGAAAATATTTGCGTGCTGAATGGACTGTGACTGCTTTAAATAAATTATAACTTTAAAGCACTGCTCAGGTGTTACCTTTATCACTCAGAGAAGCCTCAAAACTAGTTCAGCATTTAACGATCTTTATGATGAACAGTGCCACCTGAAGAGCAGAGCTGCAGGGGTACCTCTTATTGTCAATTAATCTAAATTTCAGGGGTGATTTTCCTTTAAGATCCATCCAGCTTCAACACATCCCTGTGCAAACCAAAACCGGAGGCCATCTCCCTGTCTGAACCGCACGCACGTGGCCCGGTTGATGCTCCCTGCTGGTAAGTAACAGCGTGGCCCAGAAATCAAACCCATAAACAGCAGAGAGTACAGTCAGCGCTGCACGGAGAGGTTCCCTCCTGTCTGCCAGCGCCTCATTTCCCCAGAATGCCCTGTGTGTGAGCAGCTCACTGGTACCACAAAGTACCCCGGAACATGACGGAGTTCTCTCTGAAAACGAACCATCCCAGACTCCCATCAAAGTCTCATTTCGGATGAGAATCCGGGCACGAGGAGCCACGTCCCAGCCCGGGCACCTTCACGCAGTGAAGAGCAGGAGACTCAGAAGCAGCTGTGCAGACAGCAGATAAATATTCCCATTTGTCCTTTCTGAACAGTTCTGACAGGTTTTCAGATTCTGCACGTATCCTAATGGGACACACACAGAGTTCCACTGTGGACAATCCCGAGGGAGAGCATCTCCAGAGCCCCATGCGGTTTCCTGCCCAGAAGCGATGTGGCCGTGCTGAAGGCCAGCTCAGCAGCAAGGCTCATCTACCCACTCATTCTGACCATCATTTGCTCATTTACAGCAGCAATTCACGGTGCTAGTGGCTAGGATTAAAATTCCTTCCTTCCTCTGACGAAAGCCATTAAAAACACAGCTTTCATTAAAAACCCCAACAACTCAGCAACTCCCAAACTTATTTTGCAGGGGCCAAACGAACCTCAGACGGGAAACCACCATCCGCTCATGACACCCATGTTTTATTAATACATGAAATCTAAAGTTCATGCCACTGAACGGGGTGGTTCTGTTCTTGCAGCTACTCCCTCCCAAATACCCCTGTAACTGTGATGCTACAACAACAAAGGGAATATTCTCCTAAAGACTTTTAAAAGACTGTTTATATACAATTATATAATGTTTCCACAAGTAAAAGATAACTGTCTTTATAATGAATTTGTTTTAAATCCAGACTTAAACCATATATTGACAATCTTACGCTCATCAATCATTTTTATACATCCCCTAAACAGGATGAATTCTAGCAGTGTGATCTAGATTGAAAATGTTGTATTCAACAGTCAAAGGAAGGGAATTTTGGCAACAGATGAGGTATAAAGTCGTTAAACAGCCTGTATGCGTTTGCTTTGTGAGCTGGTCACTGTGCTCAATGGATGCTTGGTATTCATTAAGGAGATACGAATTGAAAAAAAACCCCAAACCCCAAGCACACTGCATTCTTCAAAAATCAACTGTCAGGGAAAGCAGTTTCTAACAGATACCATTTCTGATACCAGATATCAGCCCTAGTGATTCCCAAATAACCTGCTGCTTATTTATAACCAGGCAGAGAATTCCAGGAAGTGCATACTGCCGCTCCAAAGCCAAGTTTACATATTTCTCATAGCAAAGCATTAAGATTAATATTAAAATTCATATTTTATATGATAACATCACGAGAATCCTGTTTCTACTACGATGATCACATAAAGTCCGGTGAGGGCCAGAGCACAGCCACCCACTGCTGTGCCATATGCCCATGGAACAACATGGAAACAACATCTGCATAGAGAAGCTTGAGTTTTTTCCAAATTTAAGTAAAAATAGCTAACAGTTTTTTTCATTACAGAATTTTGACTATTAATCCTCTCGCCAGGAACTACTGGAGAACCCTGGTAGCATGCACTGCTTTTAGAGAATTAATGTTTCTCCCTTAACATTGGCAAATCTCAAGTGCCCTCCACCTCCTGCTGCAGCGCAGTTACTCAAGATACCGAGTACTTACAGGAAAATATAGACACGCGTTTCTAGATCTGTTCCTGCAGCCTTTAGTTCAAGAAAATCTCAACTCTTGGGCATGGACGATTTTCAGGTTGGTTAGAAACAGAACTCACCAGACATGGATGTAGCTTTCGCTGTTTGTGTGGGGAAGTGTCCGTCCTCTGGGCCTGAGATGGGGAGGACACACCACCATGGGCTTGTGCAGATGGTGGGGACACAAAGAGACGAGTCTACATGCTTCCCTAGGGGCATTTTTCTCAACAGACAGACAGTCAGACAGGTGCCCAGCCTGAGGTACACACCTTGTCACCCAGTGACAGGACAAGCAGCAATAGGCAGGAACCAGAACTCAGGAAATCCCATTTAAAGCAAAGACGAAGTTCTTTGTGTGCAGCTGGTCCCACGTGGGAACAGGCTGTCTAGAGGATGTGGATGTCCTGGTATCCATTCTCTCCCAACACCGGGGGTCACGCAGACGCTCCCAGCTCCAGATACTCAAGACCTGCTTTGAAGGTCACTGCTGATCTCAGGTATCTCAGGCAACCTCAAGTAGACAGTTTCCCCAGCAGCCGTTTTACAAATACACTTCCCTGCTGAATCTTCATGCACACCTTTCTGGATTATGTTCTTATTTTCCTACATATATTTCCACGTCTGGGAGCAGCTTTATCACATTATCATTCAATAGATATGTCTTAGAGGAATTCAAAAGCAAAAAAAGTCCTAATAAACAGAAAAATACTCTTTAGAAACCCCATACGTGCACACAAATAAACACTCCTAACCCACAGGCTCTCCTCCCAGGCAAACTTCAATGCTGCAGCTTAGGAATGGTCATACTGGTGAAATCCCACGTGGTATCTTCTGACCCCTCGATGCACTTCCATCACTGACAACTGCCTCAATAGCCCCAGGTCCTGTACTTTTGAAAACCTTCCTGTTTCTAAACCCAGAACCATATGCCACGTTGTTAAAACTGATCACAAACACAGCCCAAACTTCTGAAAGCGCCTGGAAGTTTTACAATGTCCAAGCAAAAAAGCATTTTGGCTATGCCACAAAACCTGAGATACACGTACCTAGTTATGCCAAATGCACGACTCCCACTGCCTATCTTACGGTTGGAATTCATGTCAGTGACAGGAATCTGGAAAGTCAAGAGCCAGCACAGCATACCTGGAGAGGTTTCCAAGCCCTCACCTGGGATGTGGTACCTCAAACACCCACCGAGAGGTGATTGAGCAACAGGGGGACTCGGGGATTCACTCGGTGTTGGAGCGAGCACATCACCAGCTGCATCCAGGTATTTACGATGCAAACATACACAAACAAATTAGATAAAGGACTGGCTGATGTAAGAGTTCCAGTCCGTGCAATGGAATTCCCATTTACAATTGTTACAACCAGCATTTAGTGACACGAGCAGACCAAGTCACTCCTGCTCCCATGCCTTCTGCTGCTTGCTTCCCTGGCACTGCAGCATCTTGCACCTCCCATTGTGCTTGCGTGAACTAGATGAAGAAATTAAGCTGGCTTTAAAAACAGGCCATTAATTGCTTGATCTAGTTTGCTAAGCAACTCTATGAAGAACTTCCCCAGCAGAACTGAGGAGGATGGATGGCAAAGCAGAGAGGCAGGAGCCAGAGCAGGAGGGTAGGACAGACGTGTTGGGAACGGTCACCAAGGGGTTCCGACCAAACGCTCTTGTTTGTGTGTGAACGTGCTCTCGGTCACCTTGGCCTGGGAACCTGCAACACCTGCCAGCCACTGGGGTGATGCCGCATCAACATCTGTGGGTGAAACTGAAGTACTGGACAGAGAGACAGGGGGGATGCGAAAAGGGAAAGAAATAAGAGTCAGAACCTGTATTGCTGACGTGGAGGTGAGTCCTGATCAGCTGTGGTTATCAATGATCCCACAGAGGTTTGCAGAGATGTTTTGGTTCCCTGGCCAAATACCAGATTGGGTAATAACATTCCACCCACCTACGATTCCCTTGGCATTTTCAGCTGATCAGGATGTTCCCAGCTTCCTGACCTAAAAACTGCTGTGTACTATTTCTGAGCACTGTTAAAACAGATGCCACAGTCCAACCCAGATATTGCTTGATTTCAGAGTGGGGCGACACGATCCTTGTAGGTGATGAGAAAGCAGTTCTGGGATCTCCCTCTCCCAGCAGTGCTCCGCTGCAAATGTATGGAATGGAGAGGTAAATGCATGGAGAGACTGCGGAACCACGGCTGTGCACCCTTCCGCACTGTCCTCACCAACACTCACTGGGTTGTACTGGAGGCAGGCGACTGAAAGACCTTCAAGCTGCAAAGAGAGCTAGATAATAAAAAATCCAAGATGTTTTGTATTATAAACTCAGTTCTCATGGCCTGTGGGTGCCTGTTCAGCGCCTCATCTTTCTCTCATGCCCAGCGCCAGGAGCTGCTGGCTGGGGGAGAGAGACAGTCCCAGAGCGAGTGCAGCCACGTGCCCTGTCACCCAACCAAACACGGCCGAGGGGCTGTTATCATCGTGGGACAATTTTAGTGGCAAAGAACGATCAGTATGTCAGCGTAAATCAGCCCCTCAAGGTGCAGAAGGACACAGGCCTTTGGTACAGCCAAGCTTTAAGCTGTTATTTTCATGGCACAGTTTAAGCTGGGAGAAACTGGCAAAATAAACCAACCTGGCAAAGAAAAACATGAGCCTGCAAAGAGGCCACGACCACCGCTGAGCAACCTCAGCAGCCGGCTGCTGGAATGCAAAGAGTAAGCAAGAATTAAGCAAATGTTACTTATATATGACTTAGAGATTTGATGTACCGACCCTGCCAGGTGCCAGGGAAGCTGTTCCAGAGTTAGAGTCTCACTTACACAGCACTACCTCGACACAACAGGAACACTGCTGCACGTACCAAACAGGAACACCAGCCCAACAGCTGAAAACACCGGCTGCCTTCAGGTAAAACCACACACAGCCACACCTTGTACCTTGGCAGAGGGAGCTCTTTTCCCCCCGAATTAGCAAACAGACACACGTCTAGGAAGCCATTCTTGCATTAAAAATATTTTCTAAGATAACACAATAAAAATCAATCATTTTGCTCTCAATAAGCGAATGTTTTTAAAGAAAACAGCAGAAGCAGCAACAAACTAAGTTGCATACATATCCTTCACCCCACGAATACGATTAGATCTCCAGTTTCAGTTGTGTCAGCTCCTAAAGGTTTACAATAATGTGGCTGAATGGGGATAATGTGGAACTTTACTTTTACTGAAGGCTTTAAAAACGAAAGGGACCCCAAAACCAAATGAGGATTTATGTTAATTTTTTTTTTTTCAAACTAGCAGCAAAATATGATTTTATTAACAGAAACAAAGCACATTTAATTGCTTTGGTTTTGATGCTTTTTATTAGCTATGACAGATGTCTTTCTACACCTAAGGCACATCAACGCCCTGATCTCATTTGCATCAATAAAGCCACAATATAATTGTACAACAGAACCTTAAACTCTGCTTTCAGTTATGGAGGAAGCCTCATATACCAGTCCAATTAGCTAATTTGTCTAACTTCTTATGGCCTTTCCTTCCTTCCACAATCATAACAAAAATAGCCTAAAATAGAGAAGAAAAACTGTCACTAATTCTGCATTTTTAGATCAAATGAAACATTTTCTTCCTTGTAAAATTATTCCCGTAGCAACCTTTCATTAAAATTGCACTATTACACAAGTAAGGCTAGGCTTTCTGCATGCAGAGTACTTGCTTTATTTCTGCACTTGCGACACGACAAAGTAGGAATTAAAAGCAAGAGAAGGAATAGTTAACACTGAAATTATCAGATTAGAAATCATTAGATTAGAACTAATTCTAGTTCAGTACCACTGGAATTAATTATCGGAACTGTTTATTTAAAAGGTGGTACTTCAAAAAGTATTCCAAATGCTGACAAAATAGACAAATATTCTTTAGTCTAAACTCAGCGTTCTTAAAAGCACGACCAAGATGGAGCAGCAGCTCCATCAGCCCTCACTAACCGCTTTCGTATTTGGAAAGGATTGCGCTGTAAAATGTTTTTCTCATTACCAGTGCTGCCTTCCCGGGGAGCTATTTCAACTGCAAAACACAGATACCCTCTCTGCTTCCAGCCTCCCCGAACAGCCAGAGCCCTTATCGATATCCTCCCTGCATTTCCCAAGGCTGACCACCTCACGGGTGCTAGACGCGCTCACAAGAAGGGTGCCATCAGCACCCTGTATCTTGTGAACTCCATGCCGCGCGCGGTTCTCCTCTGGAAGCGTCGCACCCGCCATCGCTCGGCTTCCTGCCAGATGGAGAGAAGGCAGCAATGTAAAACGGGCAGCGACAACTCAAACCTTTAACTGTCTGAAAGCTTTTTAGGTAGTACCTTCAGGACGTACAATTTGACTGCATCTCCTGTAAACACATAAATGATGGTTTCCTCCCCCCTCGCTGCCCTGGGCAGCAAACGCTAAGCATTGCCAAGCGCTGCTCTGCAGGATGGCACAGAACATGCCAGAGCCCACCCTCTGGGCACCAGAGCCAGTGTGGGGCTCACACACTGCTCTGCTCCCCAGTTACCCTTCAACACAGCAGTGAACCCCAGAGAGGGGCAGCCCTGTCGCTGTGCAGGGACTGAAACCCGTGATACACAAACGCACACAGCACCCGGCGGTTACTCCTGCTGCCGTCACCTACCCTGACCACAGCTAAGGGACACCCATCATCCATACACGGGCTGCTAATGGGCTATTCACACGAAAAAAGAGAGTTCCTAACTTCCCCGCTGCAGTAGGGATGCAACGGGAGAATTTAACTCCCAACTGAACTGCTGTGGCGCTGTAGGAGCAGCTCATGGTCCCAAAGGCCTGGGTTCTCCCCGATGCTCAGGCAGGTGCCCAAAACCAGGTCCTTCATCACAAGGACTCATCTCTAGGCAGCTGAAGTTTGGTAAAGTTACCTTCATCCCAAATCTCTGATTTCTTTTTTAATGCCTGACCCAACCTGTTGTTCGTGACATTCAGGAGAACAGTCTTTCAGTAGGTCTCTTTCCTAAGCGGTACCGGGTGCCTCGCCAGCGCAGCTGATTCACCGAGTCGCCTCCGTAGATTCTTTAGCTATGTCTGCATCTTCCTTTTCCAACCAACAGATCCAAATGCTGGACTTTTTTTTCCCCATTAATTTTCTTTCCACTATTTCTTTTTGTGACATGAAACATTCAAGATTTTTATAAAAAATAAAGATGTTTCAGTAATTCTTTCTAGGCAGCAAATTGTTTTAGAATTAATATTTTAAACTGCAAACTTGTTGAACCTGTAAATTTTTTTTGGACTTGGTATTTTCTATCTTTAATTCAATTTTACGAATAGATTTGCTGATAGAGGCTCTACATGAAATTTTAAAACAGGTACAGTATTTACTACCTAAAAGCAATAATCTAAAGCGATTCAGTGCTTGTGTTCGACTGTAGGGCACACAATTTAACCACAGAATAGAACAAAGTTCTGGTGGTAGTGGCTTTCCCCGTTCTGAATCTCCAAGTGAAAACAGAGCAGAATACAAAGACAAGTTTATTTCCTAAACAATTCCCTTCTGTTTGTCACTGAAGAAGATAAATAAATACTTACTGTTCCTTTAACAGTCTTCCCAGAAACTTCCTGCAAGACCTCGGCTGTATTTTAGTTCCCGTAAGAGTGACTTTCTCAACACACAGCCAAGCCCGTTGTGGGGACACATTAATGTGGACGGTGCCTCCCAACCACGGGCGAGCTTTTGAAATAATCTGTCATTTCCAGTGCTTTGTAACAACTCGGAGCAGGACAGAAAAACCAGAGCCCATCAGGTGCATGAATAGACTCCAAGAGATTTGGATGGCTTATCCTGCAGGAATTAACCACGGCCCCCAGGATACTGCTGCACAGCAGAGGGGGTTTATTCTTCTTCAGCCAGATCTATCAGGTTAAGACTTTTACTTTAAGAGTTTTAGTTACTGTACACCTTCTGGTGTCATTTCCATCCAAAAAGGACAGTTGATGATGAGACACTGCCCAACAGGCTCCCGGGCTATGACCTACACTCCTTCGTGCTTGCTCACGACCAAGGATCTTTGACAAGATCAAAGCGTGTAACGCGCAGAGAGAGGCCCTTCTTGAATCCACCCAGGAATAAAGACAACGTTGAAGCTGCAATTTCAGAGACTCCAAAGTAGTAGCACTCCAAAGTTGTCACTGCTGAGTGAAAAGTCTATTTCCTAGCGAGCACGGACAACCAAGGCAATTAGAGCCTTACTGAAAGGGACTAGGCAAGCTGCAGCACATAAGCAGAAAATATTTAAATTCTAAAATATTTCTCCTGTGTTGCCACTGCCTATTTAAACATACTAAAAAACACTGGGCACCTGTGCCAAGATCTGCTGCATTCCTGAAACATGACTAACATCCCAAAAAACCTCAGGACAATGCCAGGGAGAAGACAGCAAGTTAAAGATTTATTCCATTCATGATAATAAAATGGCTTCCTATTTAGATCCCTCTTCTAATTAAAAGTGTGACACACAGGAGCGCTGGGAAGAGACTTCTATTTCCTCGCTCTACCCCGGGTCACAGTTATAAAAGGCCGTATCTGTGACGTACGCCAAGGGTGAATACCTGCTATTCTTAGTACTGCTGCATTAGGACCTGCCTCTGAAAAGACGAGAATCCGCCTTCCTTCCGATACCGGCCAGACCGACAGGGGACGAAGGAAAGGAGACGCCTTGGCAGGAGGAGGGAGGTGGTGCCCGAGAGATCCTCAAATCGGGCCTGGGTTGTGAGAGGGTGTGGAAAACAGGAACAGAATCAATGTGCCTAAGTGAAAGGACAGGTAGGAAGTCTAGAATAAAAGAAATGTGTTACAACAGTTTCTGCCCCCTGTTCCATAAGACATGAAGGAATTATTGACTTAAAAAAATGTCTCAGAAGAAAAATGAAATATTCTTCTCATGAATTTTCACTATTTCACTACAACGAGGAGGAACTTCCCTTTGTGGGTGGCAGAGCCCTGGCAGAGGCTGCCCAGAGAGGTGGAGTCTCCTTCTCTGGAGACATTCAAACCCCCCTGGACAAGTCCTTATGGGACCTGCTCTGGGTGGACCTGCTTCAGCAGGGGGGTGGACCAGATGATCTCCAGAGGTCCCTTCCAACCCCGCAGCATTCTGTCATTCTGTAACTCTTCATGAAAAAATGGCAAGGCATGGTGAGAAGGTGAGGCTGGAACGGAGTACAGATTCACAGCGGGATAATCAAGTAAGCACCACTAAGTTCCAAGATATTCAAAACATTGTGCATGAGCTGATTTCACTCGCATCCCGAGAGCTGAAATCATGCTGGTGACAAACTAAAATGGACAAGTGAAGCCATAAGCTTATGGCTTCTCACTAAAATGAGGATACGAAATCCCCACACAGGAGCCACAACACTAAGAAAGCTGTTTGTTCTTGGTGATTGAAACTCATCTGTAACCGCAAAATGGGACGAAAATACAGCACAAAACAGAACCCTTCCCAGTAAGTTCCTACAGCCTTATTTCTGAACCGGTTTGAAGTCTCTCCTACCAGGTTTTGATTTGTTTATACTCTTCTCTGCTCCCGAAGGAAATGCCCGTGTACACTTCCCACAGCAAAAGGTGAAGTATTTGCCACTGGGAGTTCAGCTGAACAACCACAGCCGTATCATGGAATACACTGATCCTGTTAGTGACATTTAGCTGCAGTTTTCCTTCTAGCCTTAGCTTCCATAGTTGAAAAAAAGTGGGACAAGCATCTCTCAGTCCTTCAGCAGCCACTAGTGCAGAAGAGGCAGTAAGAACTGCAGGCTGCTGGGGCAATTCTGCACAAGAGCCTGCCCTGGGATACACAGGACCCCCCCAACCTCTCCAATCCGCAGCCATCCCTTCAGCATGCAATGCTAGAAGAGCATTTGGGCAATAGCTGCACTTGGGGGAGCAGCACGGAACGGGGGAAACCTCTGACTTGTCCAGACCAGTTCATCTCTTGAAAATCACCAGACTGCAGGTAAAAGCACTGCACTTCGATAGCTGATTTGCAAAATGGTGGAAGAAGCCAATCTTACCCTGTTTACTTCACATTGGCTTTGTCACATGTATGGAAAGGGCAGCACTGTGAGAGCAGTTTTCTGAAGAACTTCAAGTTAGACAAGTCCAATCTTGCATCTATACCTAACTTAACTGGTGACTGTGTTTTAACCCAAAGAATCTCCCAATTTTAGTGACATTAGGAGGATGTGATGCTATAACCCACTCTGTGCAAGTCAAATGTTTTTAATTTCCCTGGGACACGAAACCATCACGTCCTGTGGACTCCAGGCCAGCATACCCCAGCAGCACATCCCCATGGCAAAGGCTGCCAGCAGCCTGTGGGCAGTGAGAGGTGAGCCCTCCCTCTGTTCCCATGCCTTGAGCCTTCCTTACCTGAGCCACAGGCAGAAAATGATGGAAGAAAGTGGCATTCGCTCTTGGTGTCAGGTTTGGATAGTGTTGCTCTTCAGAACCGCAGAATTCACGTCCACAGAGTACATGCAGTGCCCCAGCAAAGGGTACAGAACACAAGCACCCCCACCTCTCACCAGCTGAGGAATTGCTAATTCCCCAAAGCTCTCAGCCTGCACCTACAGGCCCCTCCAGAACAGCTCACTAAACACTGCGTCACGTTCTTGGGTGCTCCAAGATAGAAGGAAGCACACACTGAGGAAGGTATCTGAGCAACCTACCAGGACCCTACCGTTACTCTTCCCATTAGTACTCTAACGGCTCTAAAAATGTTTACCCAGTGCCCCAATAAGGTTTGGCCTCAGAGTTGTCTTGTCTGCTGTCTTACCAAATGAAATCTGCAACGCCACTGGCACGAGCAGGGAGGCAAAAGCATTTTTCATGCTGTGACTATGTTTGAGACTGCACAGAAGCGTTCACTAGGGAACCGCTACCCCTCATATCTAACAGCATAAACTTTATTCACATTCTGGATTTTTGTGTATAAGTTATAGAATTTTGAAAACAATGACATTCAAAGCTGAAAAACTTTCGATGAGGAGCTAAGCTGGTAGGCAGAGAGCAAAACCAAGGCAGGTTTACAATGGGGTAATTGTTCCAAGGAGGAGAGGCTGGTGGCTCTCCGAAGCACAAACAGCTGCACTTTTACTACTCGGAGCTTTCACACAGGCTCAAAAATTCTTCATTTGCTCAGACTCATACTTAGCATTGCTTCTTGCCTGGGAGAGGGCAGACCCCGGGGGGGGATGCAGAGAGCATACTGCAGCACACAGGGTTTGTGAGCCCAGACACGACCTGCCTGCAGATACCTGTGTCGTGTAACCAGGAGTACCAGTGGGGTGTCACCCTGAAATCCCACCTTTATACTGTACAGAAATGCAGATAAAGTAACACAGGGCAAGACACAAAACCAGCAACAACCTTCTTTGTCACCATGAGCAGAAAATGACTAAAGAGTTACAACATACCGCAAAACCACAGTTGAATGGAAAGTATCAGATCCATCATTATGGGGTCAGAGAAATGCATTTACTCTTTCAGAGGTGCAGACTGGCAAAGATGTAAGACTGAGAACCTCGGTGAAGTCTCGTTGGAGCTGACTTGGACCCCCAAGACAGAAGGGCAGCTGCCTTCAGGTCCCCCCGGCAGCAAAGAGGTGCAGCTCAGGCTATTAACACATTTTCAGATCTACTCAGAGCTCTAACGATGGCGGCCCAAAGCCTCCAGTAACTGCACTTCTCAGACAGCTCGGTGCTCAAAGTTACCTGCCGTGAATGCAGGAGCTCGTACTCACAACACGCCTCTCATCTTCCCCACAAAATATTCCCTGTTTCAGTGAAACTCACTCCTTGGGCGTTAGCAAACATCTACTCTGCTTCCTTTCCGAATGACTCCCTCTGAAGCACCAGTAATTCACAAAACTATAGGGAACGCATTTCTGAAGCGAAGTGGAACTGTAGCTGGGACTATTGCTGCTAACACGTTAGTAGGTGAGGGAGGCTTGGGAAACTCTGCTGTGGTGTACAATATTAAGGAGACTAAAAAGCGTATCATTAGCTGGCAAATTGTTCATTAGTGTTGCCTTGTGTTGCAGATGCTATGAACCACTCGAATCACACCGAGCTTTTATTGTCTCTTATTACCGCCTCTTCTTGTCTCCTCTGCACTGATCTGTTTACCCTACCTTTCTCTTCTGCTCCCGGGGATGGCCTACTTTTTCTGTTTCTTTCCTCAGCAACAGCAGATCAGCCTTTTATTCAGAGTTTTGGATCGCGCTATACATCTGTCATGACCAATTTTTCTGCGTATGTGCTTTCTTGGCAGAGCGCGATTAAGAAATATAACCCTCAGAAAAGCCAAGTGCTGCAACAGTCTAAATGCTCTAGTGCTGGGGGGGTTCTGCTCCCCCTAAAGCCATTCCAACGCTTAGCACAGATCCCAGAGAACTGCAGCAACCAAGATTCCAAAGAGGGAAGATCTCAAGGTGCAAAAGACACCCTAGTGCCTTGCAGCCACGCTGACAGGTTGGCAATGCCATAGAAAAACCAGTGAAAAATCAGCATCACCTTCTCTTACAACTTTAACTTTTGCCTTCTGCTGCCTCTTGAAGGGGAGAGCTGAAAAGTACCAGAGCAACGTTCTCCTCTGCTGTCTTGGCCGTACACTCGGATTTGGCGGGGGAGATCACAGCCAGGTTTAGAGCCTGGTGGGATGCAGCCACCTTTGAAAAATGCTAGGACTGTGACTTGTATAGGAATTGAACACAGACAAAACTGAACAAATCCAGAAGTCATAATTTCTTTCTCTTAAAACCAGCCAAAAATGGAATTGCTATTTTAATAAAGAGCTGAAAAAGTAGAGAGATTAGAGAGGCATCACTTCCATAATGTATACACATTCTGCATACACAAAGAATCGCAGAATCACCCAGGGTGGGAAGGATCAACCATTAACCAGACACCGTCAAACCCACCGCATGTAAACAGGTAAACCAGTGTACTTGGGAACTTTCCAAACTACTGATTCTTCAGTCTGCAGCCCTTCTTCCACAACTCTGGCCAAATTTCCTGGCTTTCTCCACATAAATAAGAAGAATTTTCAAGCAAAGAGCTCTGCAGCAAAGAACTGTTTCAACAGTGCAAAAATGTTCTTGAAGAACACCAGTTTTCAGTCATCCATCACACACACCATTACACTGATGTAATATTCCTTTATTACCAAATACTATTCCAGAGTTCGCTTTCCTCCATACGTGCCTTCCCATACTAACTTCCAAGTAGCAGGAATACATAACAAAGCATGACTCAAGGCAAAACAAAAATCCCCAGTTTTCCCTTCAGTGACACACTCATTTCTGCTATTTCATCCTCCCCTCAAACATGCTCTCCACTTGGGCATACGCCACTATCAACAGCTCAGGGCAGCCCCAAGAGCAGTAATCCCCACAGCGCTTCCAAACTCACTGTAACTTGACCACATAACACAACCTACTCAAATGACCAGAGACAGGTTTTGAAAGCCACTAAATGTTTATCTGACCCCTCGTGAACTCTTAATAAAATACTTGGCCCTACGGGCAGACAAACAACAACTAACATTTATACAAGCTACAGTTCCCACTGAGAGCACGCGGGTTACGTTCCGCTACCAGAATTACAGCTCCTCCGCCTCAAACCTGAACTCCCTCTTAGCCTGGAGAAGCCAAAGGGGCATCTCTATCGACAACATTGAGAAAACTGCAATTGAAGTCAGCCTCAGTAAAAATGCAGGATCAGGTTTTTGTTTCAAAATTACAGGCCTGAGCTGCAGTGGTGCTTTGAAAATGCTGTTCCTCCTGACGGATGGCCGAGCGCCCCATAAGTCGCCAGGGCTGACAGGCAGCAGGAGTCCCACTAAGCACCTTCTCCGAGTATTCAGTTATACTACATGGGGAGCCATCAACATGTTTATCTTGGACCGTGATGCAGCACTTTAGGTATGTGGCCAACGGAGGAATTGTAGACTGAGGTTAAACGAAAGAGAACAGTGACAAAGGGGAGAAAAAAAGTCATGAAAGTACCAGCGACTTCCATGAGGCAGAGAAAGGAGAGCAGTAACGGAGGCAGAGAAAGCATGCTGACTTTTATTCTGGCTGAATTTTCCAAAGGCACTAAGTACGTTCTTTCAACCATCTGATCCAAGTAGCACTTCTGCTCAAGAAGGCATTAGACTTGGCAATGGAACGGTTTTGCTTTAATGATTTTCCTGGTGTTAAGGAAAAAAACAAAACACATTGTAAGAATTCTAAATGCCAAGTTTAACTGAGACAAAAGCGCATTATACCTGATATTTACTCAAAGAACTGAGGGGAAACACGGCTAGGGACTGACTAGAGAGAAACAGAAAACTACTTCATGCTGAGGTTGTTGAAATGCTGACTAGGGGACAGTGACCTAGGGCAGTCTCCTTAATTTCTTTATGTGAGCGATCATTTACACTAATACATGTTCAATCACATTTTTTCTTGCTGAGATGAAGAACCTTGAGACCTGCTAAATTTTAAGTTAGAAATAACACGTTTGTTTACAACAGAAAGGACAGCCAAAATGATGGTGACTTACTGGTCCTTCACAGTTCCAGTGCTGCCACCGCCGTGCCCTCACCTCCCTGGCTGGAGCCTGCTCGGGAGCCCCTTTTCCACTGGGACTGCACTTTGTGCCGAGGAAGAATGGGGTGCCTTAGGTTATACTTTGGATTGTTTGAGGAATGATGCATTTACTAGAGCATTCCTCAGAAGTGACCTTTTGGAGACTTCGCAAGCTGATTCCAAAGAAACCCTCCAAACATACATTCTTACTCTGGCTCATACCTTATGACAGGAAATCAAAACTGTACTGATTTTAACAATCACGATTCATCAAGAAAAGGATAGTTACTAGCTCATGTGGATCAGCCAGTAATATTTACTGCAAGGTATTTATGGTGGGTAATTATTAATTTCAATTTCATTCAGTAAAAACCAGAACAGCAGGGTAACTGGTAATACACCCTCCCGGGGTGAAAAAATCAAGAACGCAGGACAAAACCTTTAAAAGTTTGTTTCAAGTTGTGCACATTTTTTTTTTTAAATCCATCCATTTTGTTTGTATCCTGAAATTCTGCGCAATGAGTTGATGCTTATATGCATTTAAAATTTGATTATACCCAAAAGGAGGGAGGGCAGAACTCCAGAAACATTTGCTGCAAATGTTTGTCAGTAAGGCTAATCCCCGTAAAATTCAGGAACATTCCCAAAAGCAAGCGAGCTCTCTCCCCAGCTCTCATTCGGAGGAGAGGGCCTTCGCCGGGGCAGGGAACACACACCGGTGCCATGGCGAATGGGGCTGGCACTGCAGGCTGACGGCTCCACATTCTTCTCCCCCTCCTCCTCCCGCATCTGCTCTGGCTGGCAGCCGGCACACGAGCCCGGCGGAGGGCTCCTGCCCGAGCCAGCGCTGCTCTGACAAGCGGTGCAGGCCAAACCTGACCCAAAAGCTCCACAGTTTGGGGCAAGGAGAGGCAGGTTCTGTGGCAGTGCCCCCTGAAACAGCACAAGGGGAACTCCCCAGATCCCCCCTCCTGCTCTTCGGGAGCACCATCAGGCAGGTCACACAACCAATAAATCCGAACCAAACACCCATCACAGAAGATGTAAAAAAAGTCAAGTATTTTGAAGTAATGTGCAGGGAGCAGGTTGCAAACAAGCTCTAGGAGACAACGGGATATTTACAAAGGGTACTCTCAGGCTTGGCATTTCCATAGGGAGGGCAGGGGATGCTCCCCTGTGTAGCGCTTTCAAACACTGACGGATCTTCTCCCGTACCCCACGCATCCCGTGTTTAACTGCCTTCTCTGCTCCCACCTGCTCCGAGCTTTAGGACACAGGAACTATTTACGGTAAGATTGTACTCCCTAACTCCAAACAAGGAATAAACTAGAGGTGTATTGTAGCAACACTCAGGTTTTACTACCAGGAAAAAGGATTGGCCAATTTCAAAGACATCAGGTCCTACCCTGGGATACAGTTGCATCTATGTAGTGGAAAGTTACAATACTTTACATTTTCCTGTACTGTTACATTCTGCAAAGTTGGGCAATTATTTCATTGTATACAAGTCTAACACAGGGAGGATGATCAAATTCTCTACAGACTCTCTTCTCTACTCCCTTTTTTTATTTCTCTAAGTTAAAAGAAAACTAAGTAGGAAAAGCAGCACAATGCAATGGCGATTCCCTCACATAAAAGCAGCACAAGGCTTACTGTGCGGATGGCAAGAGTAAGACACAGCCTAAATTTAATGAGAGAACTGAAAAGAAAAGCAGAAAAAGTTTACTTTCACTTAAGATGCTGCATTAGGGCAGATGTTACAAGACCCAAAAGATATTAAAAATCGGTGACATCTGTAGTTTCCCACACTGAAACGCTACTGTAAGGCTTTCCCAGACCCGGCTCGTGCATCATGAGCCACAGAGTCCACATCTGCAAACAACAACAAAGTTACAGTAAATTAAACATGGGATAGATCTCAAATAATGTCACCACAAACTAATTGATATCTGAAAACCTCTTTGGTTTTGGCTTAAAGCACCAAATTGTAGCTGCTTTTTCTGCATTTCATCCAGCTCACTTCAAAGAAATGGCAATGGTTTGAAAGTGGAAATATAACTTGTTTCATGATGAAATTTTTATGCGCCGAATTGACTCACAAAAGTATATTTAGGCTGTGGACCGTAGCCAAACTGATAATTAATTGTTTTAAACTACTTCCATTGTAATTCCTAATACTCCCCATTTTCCTTGTTCTCTCCCAGTGCCGTCCATGGGACTGCACGCAACTGACGGGGCAGCAACGTCAGGAATGAGGAGAGACTGACTGTTCGGAGGAGGTACATTAAGAGATGGGAGTAATCACAGAGCTGGCAACACAACTGCTGCTAAAATTCAGAACTAGATTAGCCTCAAAACAAAACGCCTATCTTCGAGATGCCTGCTGAGCCGCAGTGCCCTAACGCTGTTCACCCTGCAATCAGGGTAAGAGCTCCAACGTACTTCTGAGCAGAAATCAACAGAACAAGCAAGTATTAAGCACGTTAATATCTCACTGTCAAAGAACAGTGAGAAACAGCAAGGTCTGCCTTTTTGAAGGTTTATCGGCCCGAGCAGCACTGGGAAAACGCAGGCAGATTTGCATGTCTCCTTCAAAACAGTTTTCTTCCCTGATGGTTGCTATGCAAATAGAAGCAACCTTTTATTGAGAGTACAGCTTGTCCTTTTAGACGAACAACCGTCGGCAGCACATTTCCTTCATTCAGTAGCATTCAGTCACTGAATCTTTCCCACAGAGAAGTATGTTCAGAGAAAGCTCAATTTACAGTTTGGAGTGGGTTTGGTTTTTTCCCTTTTTTTCCCCAGAGCTGAATGCTAACACTTTATCTAGAGCAGGAGACAAAGCAGACAATCTGCAGTACATGAACAAACCAAAATCATTTTTTACTTCAAAATATGTGAGAATTTAAAATTCTCCCAACGCCTCGGAAAGACTGATGACTGCAGAAGTTTACAGGTATAATCCTGAGGACCAGAGGACCTGCTACCACTTTTGAAGAGATTAGGAATTTCAGCATGCTCATGTGTCACGAGAGAACAGACTGAAATATATAGTGAATTGAGACCTACAGACTCATCACTGAGCCAAGTAAATTCTGCAGTGTAGGTGTACTACAGCCAGCTTTCCTTGTGGCAACCAGACAAGACTGTACTTTGAAGGTGGATTGTTCCAGCAAAGCTTGAATCCGTCCCAAATTGTCCATCTCCCCCTGTCCTGTTCGTTTGCTGCTGTGCCTTAAGCAGGCCCTTGGCTGGAATTGCTGTGATTACAGGTTGGGACTTTGCCCCACACCCTAGCCAAGAGGTGTTCACACCTACAGTAACACTGGAGTATGGACTGTACCGATGGTGGAGAGGAGCAGTCAGTCTGCAGCCTCCCTTTACCTTACAAGAGCTTTACAAGAGCTGTGACGCTGAAGCCTTTGGAATCACTGAGGCTAAATGCCAGACCAGAGCAGCGACAGGAAGCTCTCAAGTGCAGCTTCCACCATGCCGCAGTCGATGGCAGAATTCCTAACAACTCCAGACTGGTCAATATGTAGCCACACACCTTCCAACCCTACAAACCAGCTAAAATCTTACACTGATGCCTGAATCTGCAGTGCATGTGTGAGAAACACAAGCAAGCTGACCTGCTGGAGGAACAGGCACCGATACCTCTGCTCCCTTCACTAAAGGTTTGGGTTGAGAGTGGCCATGACCAGGTCTTTACAGGAAGCAGTTCCTGCCCCCCTGTTTCTCCCAGCTGGCTTCCCGCTCCTGTTGGAAGGTCCTGTATCTCAGCCTGTTCTGTGACTCACCCCCAGCCGGCCGAGAGCCAGTCACTCGGCATCCGAAAGGGCGTCTCGCAGGACTGGAAGTGAATCGGGAAAGCTGATAATGTCACATGTACTGTAAACTATATAAATAAAGAAAATCTTTCAGAGTTACTCTATAGCTTGATCAGGGTGCCTTGTAGAGTGCTGCTTCCAATGCCACACCTTAAAACGTTACATATTACAAAAAACCTTCACGAATCTGCCTAGGGCTAGAACCCCGCATTACAGAGTGCTGACCTCTGCAAAGCTGCCTGGGAGCAAACACAGCCCCATAACGGCAAGCTGCATCACCAAACGCACCGCAAGCCTTTCCCCACACGTAGAGCTCGCCGTGTTTATAATAACTCAGGGGGCTGGCAGGCGCTCTCCCATAGAGCTTCTAAAAATAATGGAGTGTCAGTAACGCAGTAACTACGGCGGCCGCCGCTTCCAAAGCTCCAGAGAGAGAGCACGGGGCGGCCCGTCGGCGAGCTGAGGGAGCTTCTGCTCGACTTCCCAACAATAAAGCCGAGTTCCACTTTCCCAGAACCTGAACCAAATAAATGTCCTGCAGCAATACGATTCTGTGAATATAAAGGCACGCTCGAAGCATAACCCAACGGTTAGCAGTGCTTGTGATTTAAAGTCTCTGCCACACCAAGCACTGAAAGGAAAATCTATTACTGATGAAAAGAACAGAACTTCAATTGGAGGAGTTCTGTGCTATCCAGGATGACACGTGCAAAACGCAAAGGATGTAATTCTTAGCTTTAATAAGAATGCTTTAAATTTTATTTAGCAACGAGAAAGTATTCTAAGTAACTGTGATTTAACATCATTCCTCAAACAACGCTTCTCTTCCCACATCCTGATGTGTTGTGGTTTTTATTTAAAGGATGTGAAGTAGAAATAATTCTAAAAGCAGAAAAACTTTCTTAACTATGTGAACTCTTTTAAACACTCACTTGAGGTGAAACTGAAGCTGTAACTTTCTCAAGAAAGATTAGTATCAGCCTCTAGTGTCTTGCTTGAAAGGATTTTCACGGTTTGATAAATACCTTCCCTTTTGTTTTTCAAGCAGCTTGCGTCTGATAACAGTAGCACATAAAATGCCACATTCCACAGTCTGACGCTTGTTTGTGTCCAGCAATCTGCTGAACACTAAAGTTAATGCTGAGGCTCCTGTTGCCTTACCATAAACAATGATTACATATTAATCTTTGCCTTCAAAAAAACCACCACAACAAAACTCTTTACGTCATAGGATTAAGGACATGTCTTCAACAACTAACTGAAAAGGCGGCCAGTCAGGTCACAGAAATGTGTAGCTGAATCTCTCTTTTACTGGAAGCAAAAATCCCACCTTATAACAAAGTTTATAAACTCCTGCTCTTTTCTAGAGCACGTAAAGTACAGCCTGGAAACACCACTCACCCAGGAGGCGTCTTTTCAGCCTGGGATGAAAGGGAAGATGAAACGTCCTACCAAACCAACCGAAGACCTCCCACCTTACAGCACATTATATGGTACAGCATGGATTTTATTTGCACAACTCATCTAAGGAGCTTAACTTTCATCTCCACCCCCCTGCACCCCCCTGGCCCCACGGCTCCAGGAGTCAGCAGACCTGGGGGCGGGATGGTATTTCGGTAGTGACGATGCCTGGGACTTCAGCTCTAGAATTAGCTTTTCCCACATATATAAGGCCGAGCCCTACATTTCACTAGGTTTATAATATCAGACAATTTAACTAGAACAAACATGAGTTTTTCCCTTTTTATTTATGTATTTCTTTTGGAGACAGAAACCTGCACAGCCATACTGCTGATTTTATTAATGTGTTTTCCTGTACTTCATTTCTGATTTTTGGAAGCTACCAATGCCATCCTGTCAGATGAAAAAAATAGATAAAATCATCATATTTTAGATTAATGTATGGAATAATGCCTTCAACAAGGAGATTTAATCTGGAAATTAAGTAAACAAGATAGACTTGGATTTAGAATAGCTAGAACTGTCATGAAACAAGCACAATCCTAAATTCCTCATTACTTGAAAGCTTTTCTCAAATCAGAAAACGGTCAAAAAGTACAAAAAGCAATCAAGACTCTGTATCTGGCTTATTCTCTGCAGCCTGCTGTGGCTAGATCTATACCAGAGCTGCTCTGGCTGGCACCTTCATTGTTAAGACTGTGTCAGCATTTCCATTATAAACTGAAGGCCTTATAAACTCAGTTTTAAAGAGATCGCTGTGTACTGAACCTCAGCACACACTTTTTCCATGCAGCAGCAATAGTTTATTACTGCTATTAAAAAGAGTGATGTTATTTCCAGCTCTTCTCCTCAAAGTTTTATTCTTGTTTCTTTACAGAGAAATACCAAAAGATGCAGCCTTCAGGGGAAAAAACGTCTAACAATGAAATGCAGAATCGTTTCCCAGGGAGCTCTGAGAATGTGCAGGAACAGGCTAAAGACAGCACTGCCGATTCTTCACTCTCTGAAAACTTAATTAAAAATGAGGCACGAAGTTCTTGATTCTGCAAGCTAATTTACACTACTGGCAACATGCTATTTGCCTTCCATGCACGTGGGGAAAAGAAAAGACAGGACCAAAAATCAGTCTGCTCCTTGGTACTTTCCTTCTTGTCAAACCAGCCCCTGCCTGGGCAGGGAGATCTCTTAAGAGCAGATACGCAGCCTGATGGAGAGGCTAATTAATAAGGGGGACAGGTGATTTCTGGAGGGGAATAAGAAAAGAAAAAGGGAAAAAAAAAAAAAAAAAGGTGTGTGTTTGGTTGGCTTTTTCTTTTCCCTCATGAGAGAAATGCCCAAAGTAGCCTATGGCAGATCCCTGAAAAGTATGGGAAAAATTGCAGTCTCTAGACACAGGCTCCTGTGCTCAGGAGGTATATTTCCTTCAGTGCAACTCAGAACTATGTTTGCTGAGGAGAGAGGAGGAAAGAAGTACCAGTTTTGGCTTCGACAGAAAACCTGAAAAGACCTGAGGGACAGAATTCATCACCTCTACCTCCAGATGTCAACCAAGACCTCACCTGCACAGAAAGAGGCTTTTTCCAGCTAAGGCTTCTACACTCCCTGCGGAGCAAGTGGGGAGCCAGGAAATTCACAGCTCTGTTCATTTGAGCTGTTTTAAACACCCGGCTAAGGACAACAGAAGCTGTGTTCTAGAAATGCCGATTAGAGTCCAGACAGCAATCCCTGGAGTAGGTCTGCACACCTGGACACGTGCAATATCAAGAGCTGAAGCGGTGGTGCAGCACGACACCTCCCAGAAAGCAGCCTCTGGAAGGGCTTCTGTACCATCTGCCTACCAGAGCCAGGGCAGGGGAGCTGCATTGCTTCAGTCCTCCCTGAAGAGACTGGGGAAGGAACACTTCCTTCCGATGTGGCTTTTGCCTGTTTTAAGGACCTCTAAATCTTCAAGAGTATGCTCCTGGTATAACGAGGGCTGGCAAATAAACCGCTAATAGTTTGCCTTTTCTTGGTTTGTAGCATTTAGACCTGTGCTGTACTGCACCGAGTAACTGCTTCTGCAACGGGAGCTACAGAACCAGCTCAGCACTGGGCACCAGACGCTGACTGCAGCCACCGGAGCTTTCCACTGTGCCTGCACGGATGGGTGGACAGACAGACAGAAGAAAAGCCTCTAATGCCAACTGTGCTCTCGCTCCGCATGACAGATCTCACTGGAGCGGCTGCTGGTTCTAATGCACTTCACCATGCACGAGACAACAGGACAGACAAACAATTACATATTCCTTCCTTAGGAACAGGCTTTGTCTTTTGACTCTCTGGAGTTCTCAGACACATAGACTTGGTTCAGAAACTGTAATAGAAGCAATTAAATCTCTTTTCCAATTCAAAAGCCCCACCATTTCCCACACCAACTCAAGTCCCAGCAAGTATCCGCGTGGTGGCTACTTAAAGATGACGAACGATGTTAAATTAAGTGCTGAATACCCCGTGTAAGGGACAGGCTGGGGAAGGATCACAGAATTGGGTAAGACCCACTCTAAGAGAGAAAATTAAGATCTATTTCTGTTAACTGAATTAACTAATGCAAAACAAACTCTTGCAATGGTTATTTGGGCGGGGGTGGATCCCTCTAATTTCATTAAATCTTTAAAGATTTGCATCAATTTTTCTCATGCTAATAAGCAATACTTAATCCATTTGGTGTCTCAGTAAATCGACTTTCAGATTTTGCGACAGTTTGCACTGAAATAAAGAAGGATTTATCTTGTTTTAATCAAATGGATCGGCTTCTGTATAAAAGCAAACAGAAATTTCAACCCAGAGTTGAATTCCATACTAACCAAATTATGTCTTATATTTCACAAATCACACTAGTAAAAATACAGACCAACAAGATTCCACCACTGCCTTTTTTAATTATCCCAGTGGCCCGTCCCTATAAACGAAGGCTCAGCGCAGGGCAAGCACAGGCAGTTGCCCCTCAGAGTGAGCTCAGGCTGCAGGACAGAACTGCCAGCTAAGAAACTCTTCTTCTCCAACCCACTGCATCCAATATGAAACAAATTAACAAGGAAAGTAAAGACTCTGGTAGAGATACAGCCTAAAGATACGGCCAAAGGAAGCTCCTCTACACATTCCAGATCTTCAAAGAACTGTAAACAATAAAATTTATTTGACTTTATTTCGCTTCTTGCAGCAAAGGCTTAGCTACCTAATGGTGACTCGGATGTTTCCTCCTTGAATACCACTGTGCACAAAAACTATCTCCAGTTAAGAGAACAGTGATCCCCAGTGCTCAGAGTGGTAACGTGGGAGGCAATAATATATAGGAACATAAAGCAGACAGCACAGGAGCACTAAAGCAGACACTTGCTACAGAAAACGCTGTAATTTGTGAGACTGCCTGAAGAATAAATGTTCAAGCTAAAAAAAGCACAACGTTGGACATCCCTTAACTAGACTGTATTTTTTATTTAATTTTATTACAATTTTTCTGCGTGAAATTAAATATATTTCCCTCATACGAGAATTTTTTTTTCCTCATCTGTAAAAAAAAAAAAACCTGTTCCAAGACTTTCATATTGACTATGAACATCTTGGAGCATGGTGTGCCAAGAGCTTTGGACCAAAAATAGGATAACTGTTTTAGTAGCACTGTTGAACACTAGAAAATTTTCACCAGCAGTTCCTCTAAATCAGTCAGCAATCTCATTGACCTGCTCTCTCCTGGGTCAAACCCACGAATAAATAATCCCCCATACGATTAACCAGATTCGACTCGCAGCTCTCCTAGCGGGATATGAAAGAAGATGGTTCAGGGTTTTCAACTTGCCCAGCGGTAACAATTTTCTGAGTGGACCACTCTGTTGTTTGCACAGTTTTACCCTGGTAGAAATCTATTCTAAATGACAGGAAATCACTAAGGTAAAAGGGTTACGAGCAATCTTTTTTACACTGGAAAGTAGCACTGAAACTAAGAAAAATGGCAAGTGGAACCAAGAGGAACATTAATCCCTTGTGGACGAAAAAAACCCATCAAAATCCATTATGCCATATGCCGTAATATAGTAATGCATTAAAATACACTTTTCTTGCATTTTTCTCATCTGCACTGCAGTCATGTAATTGTCAGTTGCTAATTATTAATTCTGTAGAAGGATTCCAGCAAACAACTCTGCCTTTCCCCCCCAGCTTTATTATATGACTCGAGCTGCCTCTGCTCTAGGTGATAACAATTATTCTTGATAATTTCTATCCTGATAACAGAGCTCAGCACTGACACATCTGAATTCCACAGCCCCAGTGACAGGCAGAGGTCTCCATGAAAGCATTTCCAATAAAACAATGGTGCTGCTATCCTTTTCCCTACCAAAATTCAGGGTATTAACGAAGGTTTGCAAGACCTACAGCAAAGGTAGGGGACAGGATGCTACAGCCTTGGGAGAGGCAGAGGAACAGCACTTCTAGTGCCTTAATTCCACGTTCTTCAGAGGAACGCTTTGCCCACTTCGCATATGAAAGCCACCATGCGTGCTGCACGTGTCCACCAGCCTGCTCGTACTTTTATAAAGCCACTTTTGCCCGAGGCAGCATCCCAGCTGGAGTTGCAGCAACCAGGCACTGGTTTGCCCCACAGCACCAATCTGGCGGAGCCACGCATGGCAAGTGCCCAAGTTCCAGTCTTCTGGGCACTGTGCAACCCAGAATTTTGGCCCTTTGTGACTGCTGAACTGTGTTTCTCCTACCTGCCCTTTCGGGTTTACGTGCCCCCATCCCAGGTGGGATCTGTAGGAGCATGAGTAGATTCTCTGTGCTTTCACAACAATGTTTATTCTAAAATTATTTAATGGAAAGGAAGGTAAGAGCCGAGTTGTGAGAAAGGAAGCCCTGCAGAGTCGAGAGTTGCCATTTCTGTTTGTTAACTAAATATAATTCAATACTAGTACTACACCATTTTGTTAGGGCACTGTATTTTTATCACAACAGAGACGCCTTTGTCGGGTCTCTGAAACAGTTGTCCAATACATGAGATCTTTGAAGTGTTTCCCACAAATACAGCTCTGCACTCACAGACCCCCACTATAAACAACGTGAGTGTTGTTATGTGCTTGGGTACACACACTGCCCAGCAGCCTAGTGCATGACCCATAAAACATCCCAGCAGTCGAAGGAATTTGTAACAAGGCTTCCAAATGCCATTTTTCACAATTGGGCATAAGCTTATGCTTTACTTGCTACATTTTAGAATGACTCGTAATGAAATACATCCTGCTTGCCCCAAACCGCTTCTGTCTAAAAGAGAAGATATTTGAAAGGTCATAAACACTTGGTAGCAGTAGGACTGCAGACGCCCGCCTGGATGCTTGCGCTGCGGATAAATACGGCTGTAGCAGCTGCTGCCTCCAGCCCCGGGCCCAGCCCCGGTATCAATCAAACACACACCAACTCCGTTAACTGCAAGAGCCCACCAGTGGGGTTTTTTTTTAAGCTAACAACTCTAAAACACGACAACTTTTCCCCTCAGCTTAACAGAGCAAATATTTCAGGCACACCCTTACTTAGCACGGTAGGTCCTCCAAACAAATTTCTGTGGGATAGATTAAAAGTGACACCTTACTAAAGAATGTTTTATATGTAGACAAAATAAAGCAAAACTTTCACCAAAATGCTTTCATTGCCCACACTTCCTGTGGCACCTTGCCCAGCCAATCACCTCTGCCCACAGTATTTCTGGGCTTACTACAAATATGAGAAAACGCCTCAAAAAAGTTTTAAGTTTCAATTAGTTCTTTATTTTTGAAACTTCTTGCTCTAAAGAATGCAAGTTCCATTTGGACTGAGCGCCTCTGTGACTGCCATGCTTCATGGCTGACTAAATTGATTTCCCATGGTAACTAAAACTAAGAGCACACAGGAACAAATTTCATAATTCTTCTCTGGAAACACTGAAGTATGTCTTTGGTATGTGAGTCATCGCTCCAGCGAAGATCAAAGAAGTGACTCTGGGGGACAGATCCTGTAGCAGAACTGCTGCGGAGCCACTGGGGTACCCCTCTCTGCAGGCCACACAGACCTGTAAAGCTCTGATGCCTCTGTTCTCGGCTTGAGACACTATAGCTGCGTATAGAATGGGTTGTGGTGCTGCTCCCTGACAGCCAGGACTGGAGAGGAAGACGGGACAGCACACAGGAACGGGCACTTCAGACATACTTCCCCTCGCCATTTCATTTTTAGTATAAGCTTTAGATTCACTTCAGTATGAGAACACTTAGCATACTGTGCTGCATACAGCAAAGTCGAACAAAGATGACAAATCAGAGAAGTTTCTGCATTTCAAGTTCTCCTGTGAGATGTTCTGGGGCCGGCAGGACAGACACGGTGCCCTGCCCAGCAGAACTGCCAGCTTCGAGAGACAGAACTGGCAAGGGATGGGTTTCTTTAAATTTTACTTTTTAAAAATAAAAGCTTAGGGCGACTTTGTGATTTTCTACTCACGATGCCTACTGAAAAGCTGAAGAGAAGGCTATGCTGGGATACCCTTAAGGCAATCAGCTTTTCCACAGGGAAGCTGCAGACTGATCCTCGAGCCTTGCTGCGGCGGGCGGCTGTCCCTGCGCTGCGTTTCACAGGAGGAACGCGCGGAAGGAGCACACACAAGCACTGAAACCCCAGCTCTGCTCCAGTGCCTCTGTTTTCACAGCTGGAGCCAGAGCACTCGCTATTCTATATACAGCATCTCCCTGCTCAGGAACTCAAGTGGGCAGTGTTAGATTGCACAGGAAAGCAATTTAAGCAAATGACTAATCTAAACCCTTAAGTTTCATTCCTACTTTGGTCTTTTCAAAACTGGCTGAAAAACCTAAGCCATCAATCTTCTCCCATCATAACAAAGAAAAAACAGACAATGGATTTTGCCACCTTAAAGCAAAACCATGGCACATACAAGCAACGAGACAGTCTAGGAAGCTGTGCCGAGCTGCTCGGGCAGTTGTTTGATCAGACCTTGTGGCACACAGGAAAGAGGACGTGGTTTTAACTCCCAGGAGGCAAAAAACCCAAATCCACCCCAACAAAAAACCCAACCCAATAAACTAAAAGAAAGTTGTTTTTTTTTTTCTAACTTCTTGATACTTTATGTACTAAGTATCTGGATTGGAATTATTTTAAGATTTCTACAGTCTCAGCAGTCTTTCTATAGTCTTACTGCATTACCATACACATTTTAAAAGCATGTAGCAGTACACACACGTACACTGCACCTAGAAGATGTCGATTTGGTTTTACAAACAGAGTGCATGAAGAAGTCCTCATGCAGCAAGGTCTCAACCAACCAAATTAACACGAACACTTAAGTTGCCATTTGAATGTTCTGATTTTTAAAAATCCTTCCAGTTGATGTAACATTGAATTGAGAAAACGTGTGACATTAACATCTTAAAATATTACTGGATGTAATCATAACTGAGAGCAAAGTCATGTTAGATTAGAAATAGAGAGGATTCGTGGTTGCTCCAGAGAAATGCAGAACATTCTAGCACTGACAACGGAAGCACTTCAGTTGCCTCAAGTCTAGAAGCCTTTCTATGGCAATTCTATTTTATAGCACAGCACATACTTACTGCGGGGCTGGCTGTTGTAGGCCCAGGGGTGCCACGACCCTCTTTACCAACCACCTGAGTTTGTTCTTCAGGACCACGGGTGACAAGAATTCTGAAGTGCTGCTGCCTGGTATTTTGATCTGGTCTGATTTTAAACAAGCATCCCCCCTGCCCTTGAGGAATCCGCTCTACTGAACTGCTTCTAGACATTTCCGATCCGTTCCTGCTGTTTCCGTGCAGTTCTGAATTCGATTCAGCATTTGTGGGGTTACTTTCCTCCGTTGGTGGCTGGACAGGGTAGGAAGTACTCCTTTCCAGCCGTATCCGAGGATACCTGACCAATCTGTCCCCTTTTGTTCCAGTAAAACCAATGTTATATTCGCCTCCTGCGCCTGTACCACTTGTCTGTGGTTGCTGTAACTGGAGAACAAAGAACTTTTTCCCTGAATTTGCTGCCATATCTGGCATGTGTTGCAAAGACCAACGCCGGGGTTCAGGGGTGGAAGCATTATTCTGAGCCTCGGTACCAAAGGGTAGCAGAGTAACCTGAGGCACGTCTGCACTTGAAGCCCGATGCTGAATCCTCACACCGCTTATGTTTAAACCCGAAGCTGCTTCATTTGCCCCATCTTCCTGGGTGGCTGATGAAGCATCCTCACTCTGGTTATTAGAAGGAATTGTACAAAATATTCTATGATTAGAGCAAACAGTCCCGTTCATCTGTTGCCCTAACTCTTCCGTTGGCCTGGGCGGAGGATGTTCAGGAGTCCCCTCTGGGCTGTTTGGAGGAGAACGGTTTTCAACGGGGGAGGCGTATCGCTCCCTGAAGTCTGAGAGTTTACAAGGAGGTGTCTCCTCCAGGGCTGTGCACTCGTCCGCGCAGCCGTTCGCAGCTTTGCGCTGAAGAGAGATCTGCATTGACGAGCTTCTCGTTGGCCGCACATCAATGTTGTTCAGCAGCTGGGGAATAAACATGGATGTACTCCTTTTTAAGGAGCCCACCTCTTGCAAATCGCCGCCACCACCATAATCCGCTCCATGTCGGGAGAAGGCGTGAGGACTGCTTCTTCTTGGCAAAGTGTGGAATGCCATGAAAAAGTCATCTTCTCTCTCCCGGTCAAGGATCTCCGATTCGGGGGCTGTGTTGCTTCGCCCAGAGCCAAAATGAAACCGCAGCCGATGGGCCATGGTTTTACAGAGAGAAGAAAAGGAGAGGGAGAACAGCAACAATTCAGGCACTGCCAGAAGTTAAAAACCAAAGACATAAACTCCAAGAAAAAGCGTCCCATCTGCCAAACTGTTAGCACTGCAGCCCTGATAGCGACAGATAGCAGAAATAGCCCAAGTGGCAAGCGGCATTCCAGGCATGATTGGGTAAGAGCAATCAGCGCTCCTACACACTGGGACATAGGGTAGGATGGTGGGAGTCACGTGGCCTGGTCCCCCCTCTCCCGTCTAAGCTGCGGGGAGGGTTTGTTTTTTCTGTCTTTTTTTTTTTTTTTTTTAATGCCAGCAAGAGCCTGAAACAGCACCTTCCCAGCTGCTCCTTTTCCATCAGAGAGGAGCGGCCCCAGCGGGAGAGCTCTCACAGCTGACTAAGGCAGCGAACACACTCGGCACCGCTATAAATCTAAAACACAGCGTACTCTCAAGACACATTTGTATAAAGCACACATCCCAAAGTTTAACTACAACAAACCCAACTTTGAGTTAGTGGTAAGAGTTTAAGCCAACTCCCCATGCAAACGAGAAACATTAGTTCACGCTTAACATTTTGGTGTGTTACAGCATTAGGCTGTCACGGCAGAACATGAATAAATATAGCACAGTTATGCTTTCAGTTTTAACTGTGCTCATAACATGATTAAGCAACAAACCTCTTGCCTCTAAAAAGCCGCAACTTTTACACTGTCCCTACAAACACAACATAACCTACGGCACCCGCACAGTCCCTCTTCCAGGAATTAAAAATGACAACCAAAGCAAGCAATCGTACGTATGGCAAAGATATCTCACACAACAAAACCAGCAGAAATGTGCAAGACGGCAGGAGACAAAGTTTCTTTTTTCAGTTTTACCAGGCAGAAAAGACGAAGGAAAACCGGAGACGGGTGTTGGATGTCGTTTTATACCGATTTGTCTAAACCACCGTAGAGAAACTCTGCCCATTGCTGGCCAGCCTCCAAGTGAGAAAGTTAGAATATTACCGCGAGTGTGACTGCCAGCACGGAATACAGTTACGCTCTCCGGGAGCCAAAAGACCTCAGAAGACGAACGGACAGACAGGATACACCAAAAAGTGAACCAAACACCCTAAATCAGCTTTATTGCAACGCAGGAACTCAGCGGGCTGAGGATACTCACACCTGAAGTGTGCTCCCGATAGCACTTGTAGCACACACCGGAGAAGAAACTCTGCTGGGCAAGAGACACCGCTTCAGTTCAATGCACGGACGTTTGCTGCCTGGGAGAACGTCAAAGCCTAAGTTTTGACAACAGCTCTGAAAATTTGTGGGTGGAGGGTCAATACTCCAGATAGACATTTAAACCTCTGTTCGCAAGCAGCTTGTTTCCAAAAGACAGAAAGTGACCAATCGCAAGAGAAATGGAAGCTTAAAACGATAAAACTGCCAACAGTCAGCACAATCCCCTATTGTGTTCCGTGGACCATGAGCCAACAAGCAGAAAAACATGAATAGCTTCTCCAGTGCCACAGCATTGTACACTGCACTGTGGAAGGACAGGTGCTGATATTTTATCTTATTTTTCAGATAAAATGTGTTTTCCAACTACACAATCTCCCTTTGCCTGAACGCGAAGCTTGCATCATCTATTCCCTACTTTGCTTGGGAGACAGAAAGGAAAGGACACACTGCAAAGCCTGAAAGTGCCTTGGGATAAAATGATAATTTGAGAGCATCAAAAAAACCCAAAGTTCTTGCAATAAACCCCATGCAAACATTAATAATAAGTTTTTCAGAGTAAAGCAAAAATAACCAGTTCAATGTCTCCTCCTGTAAACAGAACCTGATGGAAACACACTGCTCTAAAAACCCCAATGTACTTGCTTTGTCGCTAGCTCAGAACAGCTTCTGAAAGGAACCAACAGCGCCTGAACCCCAGGCTGCTGCCTGTGCAAGGAGGTTATGAAGCCAAGGGCACTTGGCTGTCAGGAAGAACAAACAGAAAATGGTTCAACAATAAAGAAGTACCGAAGCCACCAGGATAAGGCTAGTACTGCATACAGAAACTTGAAAATCTTGCCATGTATGTGACAGTTTTGGTAGCCTTCTGTCACTTCTCAGCTGTCACTGCGTATAGAATATTTTCCTGAATTGTCACCCCGTCACCATCACCATTGGACGGCCCCGTGCATGCCACTGCCCTCTCCAGGCCAGAGCCAAGCCTCTGCCACGAGTTCTGCTCTGTCTTCCCTCCCAACACAAATGTATTCCAGCCCCCCCAGCCACACACGCAACACCCAGGAACATCAGCACACCCCGAGCTGCTGCAATGCTGTCTGCATCGGCTGGAAACGGGGGAGGACCTTCACGGTGGGAAGAACGTGCTGATAACATCCTCGAAGTCCAAAAGGACAGTTTTAATAGTGCAAGTAGTCATTACATGCCAACAAAAACGCTCACAATCGGCGCACTCTAAATCCACATCATCATGGATTTACCAACGTACTTCCTCCTAAAGGCAGATACAACCATTCGGCTGTAAGTCCTCTTTTCCCCCACAAGATTACAGCTTGTATGTTTTCTTTTCCTCTCTATGTAATCGGAAGACAGAGGAAAAGAACATATTTTTTGAAGACAGATGTTTCCATACTGAGGTTTTTTAAATAAAAGGATCTTCACAAAGCAAACAAGTTTAGTAGAGGCTGTTCTGCACCCACTGAAGAAAACGTTAAAACCTGATCTCAAAACCAAAGAGACCTGCTACAAGTTCTCACCAGAAGAAAACCCAGAGTCATTCACCCAGTGAGCCACTGCACTGCCATATTAACCCAGTAAGTTCAGAAAGACACTGTCACTTATTCCACAGATGTCTGTGTGAAAGCCTTATTTAATTTTAATTTTAATTTTAACAAAGCATGACTTTGTAGGAGGCTGGAAGACTTCTCTAGAAGAGCTACTGCATCAAACAAATTAAGCTGAAGACCAGAACACTACCAATACACAGGGCACCATCAGGTAGAGAACCGAAACTGTAAGAGAAAGCATTATTTTGTCATTACCTTAAACCTCCATCTTGAGTACAAGGCGCAGCTCTGGCAACCACATCCCAAAACCAGATGCAGAAATATTGAAAGGCACAGGAAAGAGACACTTAAATGACCAGAGGATGAAGCAGCTGCCTTCTAAGTGAAGGTTGTGACTTCATTGGCTTACAGTGGAGATGCCCAAGGAAGAATATGAAGAATATTCACTGTCCAAATAGTGGGTTAAAGAGGACCATTTTGGTCTGATCCAACAGGTTACTACTTTTGTGTTTAATGCTATGTTAGTCCCTCAAACCAGAAACTTTCTATGCTTCTAGCTACATTTCTTAGCACGCTTTTAAACAACTGACACAAAACTACCTTTAAGATGTGCTTATGCTTATGTGCATCAGCTGCATTACAAAGAGCCTTGTGATCAGTAAAACACCATCAAGACAAGCACTCACCAATCTGTTTTCATCAAACACTTCAAACAGGAGACGATGATTGGTCGGGTTTACCTAAGAGAAAATTCAAACAACATCACGTTAGGTTCACCAGCTGGATGGTAACAATATACAGGTACCAGTTCATACAGTGATTAAAGCAGGGCAAACGGAACAGGGCTAGCGGGCTTTGTGTAAATCTCAAGTTTTACTGAAACTGGAGCACTAGACCACTTTGTAAACCCGGCTCCAAGCAGACCTAGCCCAGCGGGTAACACGAAAAGCTCTCACGTGCTGTGCTCAGTGGCAGACCCCGGGCAAAGCAGGCTGCTTCTCTCCCATGTCGCCCCCAGAAAGGCTGGCGGGGTGGCTTCAGCAGCCTCCGGCACACTAACTGAGCTCCCGTGGTCTCAGGGAAGGTGGCCTGACAGACAAGTGTTGCGTTTTGGGAACAACTCCCAGGCTGGACAGACTGTCAGACAGCCCAATTTTTTTTGTTCTACAGCTGCAAAGCTCACCTAACCTGTAGGAGCAAGAGTTTTACTGTATTTCTTTCAGAATTCCGGGATCATCTATATCTCGCACTGTCCATCACTCACCATTTCTAGCCCATGTACCCCACAAGCCTGTGGGAAACCCAACAGAAGCCTCTCCAACACTTGGAAACAGCAACTATACCTCCAGAAAATTATGCTCATTGAAGAAAATCAAAGCAGAAATATTACCAACACATAAAAGGAAAACAAACAAAAAGCTCTGGCAGGAGGACAAAACAGTCACTAGTAAACAAGTTCTATAGTATTTGATCCACTTAATATATTTTTTCAGAAAGCCTTCATAAGCCAGGTTTCACCATGTCCAACATCTTTAATTAAGAAAATTTAGAAACAACATTCCACAACGGGCTGACAATTCTGTGGGTGTGGCAACAGGCTTCCCAGTTTTTGAGAAAAACAGAGAATTGTCACACAAAAAAGGGCAAGCATTATTTTCTATTTCCACACTACTGTTCACTATTTGAGGATTCTGTGATTTTCACGACATTTTAACAGAGGTTTTATCAATCAGATCTGTCTTTCAAGCAATGCTAATTGTGGCAGTTTCGAGTATTCTCTTTTCCTGGGGAAAGTATATAATTAGAAAGACTACCCTGAACAATACCAGTTAAAATCATAAGCACAAATACACATAACAAGCTTGCTTAATTCCAAGGAAATATATTTCACTTTAAAACGTGAATTTGTTCCTTACAGTCTGTCCTACAAGTCAGCATGTTTACAAGACCAGTATTCACAAAGGTGGGCTTATGGAAGAGAGTTCATCCTGTTCTGAACCCAATTTGCAGTCGGGATGGAATTTGGGAGAGACTGAAATGTCTCCAAATAGATAGTCTACAACTTTCTTTCCCTTCCCTCTCCTGTGCAATGGGCAGGATGGCAATCTCTCCCTCCCTCTCTCTCTAGTTTGTTCTCTATGGTGAAGGCAAAGACATTTAAACACTTCAGCACAAAACGCTCTCTCACTGGGGTAAGGGCTTTCTAGAGAAATTACAGTAATGAAATGCCTCTGCACTTTCCCAGGCAGGCGGGCGGCTCCAGCCACCCCAGGGCAGAGCCCCCTCTGACGAGAGGAGGGCAAACATCACTGGGATGAAAACTGAAAACCTCAGGCCCAGCTGTAATTTAGTGTCAAGACAGTTCCTATGGACTCTGCAGAACTTTAAGAAGTGTGAGTCCATATTTTCTCTTCTGAGCACACCATAAAAATCAAAGTATTTCATGAGATAAAAATGATTTTCCGTATGTATTACCCAGCTATAAAACCTAGAAAAGCTATTTGGAACACTTTTAAAAATAAAAATGCCACTGAAGCCTCAAAGCCCTATGTGTTAACAGTTGCTGGGAACTATCTATCTGAAAGATCCTATTAGCAAGACAGCCGATTGCTAAGACTCTATAAAGAACGTTCAATACGATACCCTGTTTAGCAATCTACAGTAACATCTTTTCTCGAGCAGCTGTTTAAGATTACATTTTAAAAACCACTGCAATTCTACCTCATTTTCTTTTGTGAAAGCTACAGCTGCACTTAAATTAAGCCATTCTTCTTTGGAAAAATATTTTCAGCAATTAAATAACACAGTTGCTATCGTCCTTCTCCTTTATATTATGTTGGTTTGATGATCACTATTTTAACCCCTCCTTTAGCACTTTCCACCACTTAATTTTCTTTTTTTTTTCCAATTAAAATCACTCCGTTTTAGCTGTAACTTGGTTTTCATTTTAAGCAAGATCTACAAATATTAAAACGGAATTACAGGAATAACCCAAACAAATTTTGAACTTTTTGGCAAGTAACATAAAGACCAAGAGAAGTTACCTTTTCTGTCTTCCTTCCCTACATTTGTATTTCATTATTTTTTGCCATGATAACTTAAATTTCATACAACTTGTGCAAATAATTCTTGAATATTTACCACTGCATTAACATTTCAAAAACCACAGCAAACATGCTCTGTTAAAAATACATTTTCAAGTAAAAAGAACTTTTTATTTGTCAGATGAATTAACTCAAAATTTACTCTAAATAAAATCTCCATTTGGGAATCCGTCCATTTCTAATTAACCTTATGCCAATTTCTGCTGATCGTTCCATCACTACAGAAGCAGAAGAGCAATTACACTGGGACAAGCATCTTTTCATGTAAACAGATAAGCAACAAATCAAAAATAAGTTTCTTCCCAACCTTATAAAAAGCCACGTGATTCATCGTATATAAGAATGATTGCAAATAAAGTGAAACTTACTCTAAAATAAAATTCTTCATTCCATTTTGGATTCAGTGTCTGTAAAAGAAATAAGCATATTTACATACTACAATTTCTTGAGGTTTGCCATTTTGTAACCATCTAAGTGTGCATGCAAGAGACTATTTTCTAGGGAAAAAAAAAAAAAAACAGGAGAAAGCAGCATGTTATAAAAAAATTGCCACCAAATTATACAGAAATTCTCTAGTGAGTAAACCAAATGTGGGAGGATATTTGAGTCAGATGATCCTAAAATAGATGTTAAGTATAAATAGGATTCTATGAGTAAAAGGCAAGTCACTGAGAACCTATAGAAATAAAACCTGGAGACATTTCATTCTTCAGATTCATTTTAAGTCAGATGAAAAAAAATGTATTTGTTTTTAAACACAAGGACAACTTTACAGCTACGAAAATAAGGACACAATTTACACTGTATATTAAACAGAAAAAAAAAAAGAACAAAAGGAAAAGTTATCTCCTTTGAGTAGGTATGATAACCTTCCTAATCTCCCTCAAGCCTATGGAGGATTTGAATTTTGTTTTAATAACAAATGAATATGCATATAGATTGCAATCTGAAGGGAGCTCAAGCATAAAATACAGATTAAAAAAAGAGATTAGAACTACAAACGTTAATAATTTGGGCAATTCAAATTTGGATGAGTTTAAAATAAGTCTGATATGTCCAATGGTTTTGTCTTCATGCCAAGTCATTCCCTCATTCTCTCACACTGCAGAGATTTACCAGAAGAGCTGACAGTAAAAATTGGCTCTTCACCCACCAACACTTCGTCAGAGCTGAGCGAGTCCTGGGGGCTGTTCAGCTGAGCCCAGGACATAGATCCATTAGATGTGGGGTGGCCATGGCACGGGGGCTCCCGCACTGCAGCTCCCCACCAGAGGCAAACAGAGGGGCCACACTGCAGCGCCCCACGCACTCCTGCCATCACAGCGGCCCCTTCCCACTCAAACTCAGACTCGGTCCCAGCCCAGCAGACATGGCACTAGTTAGCAATGAAATCACATTCGGAAATTTCAAAACTCTGTTCCAGAAAATTTAGGGGGGAAAAGGAGGACCAAAGGAAATAAGAGTATAAAAAAAGATGAAACTCTAAACCTACGTAAACCGCTTTGCAGCCGGTTAACAGTTGTACCCTCAGAAAAGTTCTACCTGCTTATCCTAAACAGTCCTGTGACAGAGGAGGAACACATCCATGAAAGAAAAGACTGCTGTAAGGGGCAGATGAAAAGAGTAAAATGTGTGTAGGGAAAGGGTAAGGGAGCTAGCGGTTGGGGGCAGAGAGAATCTTTCAGTTCCTTTGCCTTAAGGAGTACAAACGTATTCAGGAAAAAACCCCATGAAGTAATAAGAAAAAAAAGTTACTCTTAGAATAGTTGTATTCATCGAATGTGGCGGTCATTGGCAAGAGTGGTTCCGTGTAATTTAACAAATGAAGCATGGTCTCCTACTGTATTTGAGGGCACAACTGCCCACCAATAATGCATTAATTTTGAATGTTGCTTAATCGTAAATACAAGTTTCAGGAAATATTTGATGTATCAGGCAGCACGATTTTTGGTAAATAATTTTTGGTAAAAATTTCCTCCACCTTCACAAGTCAAACAATTAGTAGGTCAAGTGAGAAAGTACAAACACTAGACTCTTAGCAAAGGAGAAAAGCACTTGTAAAGAAAGGCTCCAGAAATAAATGCATGAATAACTTCATAAAGCACATTAGCAGGGAAACAACAACAAAAAGACTCACCAGCAAAAAGAGCTACATCCTAAAAAGGGCAAGTACTGTACAGATAAAGAACTGCCAAGAGTCAAGCTGAGTTAGATCTTCCACAGGATATTAGAACAAACACAAAGAAGGTTTTTCAAGTATAGAAATAAAACAAAAAAAAACAAACAGAAAGAAATGATGCTACCAAGCAATGAAGCTAAGAACATTTAGATATGAGAAATTACATTTAACATTACATGTGGGAAAGGCAGAACGACTAAGAGGGATCAGTATGAAGATAGAAGTTGTCACAACTCCTGGAGAAGTGAAGTCTTCAGAGCTCAGCGTAGGCAAATTGAGCAAACTGGATAATCTTCACCCAGACTTTTAAAAGATTTGACACATGAAATCACAAGCCTAGTAGCGGGAATTTAGAAAACATACCGAGCATCTGACAAGACTGTAAGAAAACACAGAGCAAATGCAGCCTTTTCTGCTGCAGAAAGGAGAGCTTTCTAACTGGCCATTCAAAACACGGCTCCAAAAGCAAACACATTAATCAAATCTTACAGTTGGAATAACTGAACGTGTGGAGGGAGGTAAATCACAACAAAACCCCTCTGAAACTCAACATAGCTAATCAAGCCAGATCAATCTGAAATTCTCCTGATAACTTCATTTTTTCAGAGTAAGGAAACAACTGCATGGAACACCTCTGGCTGTAAGAGAGCACCTCCTAAGGCTGGATCCAGCAGGACACTATCAGACAACCGCATGGGGAAAGAGAAAGGAGAATAAAAAAGGGAAACTTCTGCCCCCTTGAAGGCACTCAAGGTACCCATTAAACTGAGGAAGACAAAAAGAAGTAGAAAAATAAGAAACTAGTGAAGGGTTAGACACCATCATATTAAAAGTCACAGAGCTGAAGGAGATAACTGGCAGTGTCTTTCAGAACCCCTCCTGAGATTGATTTTCCTCAGTATTTTTCATTTTAACTCAAAAATCATGGTATACTAATGATGTCTGCTATTTATGAAATAAACAGAGATTGCAAATTGCACAGAAAAAATACTGCTTTGAGAGCAGAAGTCTTTAGATTAAATTTATCAACCCAAACCAGAAATGACTCACTAGAACTTTCCATTAGCTAAGTTAATATTACTATTATGGAAATGACCGAGAAAATCCAGACTTAAGCGACAGTTAGAAAAACAGTGAAAAAAAGCAGATGCAATCCCAGGAATCCATCATCATCACCACCACCACTTCATCCTCAGCCCTGCCTACAGGTGGGTTGTTGTGCAAACACTGTGCTTTTCCTCTTGCTTCCTAGGGCAGCACTAGGAGCCACAAGTTTGTCTCTTCCTCGATACAATCAATACTTCCCCACCCTTACAACATTTTATCTTGTTTACACTGGTCTTCTCTGAAGCTTTCTTCTTCTCTTTTCTCTCCAAAGCTGGTAAGTATCGCCTCAGATCTTCGGTAAAGTCACCACCTTGTTCCCAATCTAATGCTCTCATTTCAACCTCTCCTGACTTTTTGCACTGTGGCCATTACACTTCAGAGGTGTAGGAGCCAAATACACCCTGTCTTTAGCACTCATGCTTTTATAGCAGCAATGGCTTTTCAAATAAGGGCAATCTCATTCTAGTGAGAATTTAAAAAATATTTAAAAAAGTAAAATATTAGATTAATTTTAAAAAAGGAATCCGAGAATGAATAAATCTCTGGATGTGATCAACAACTTTTAAAAATTACTCGCCCACATCAAATACGCTCTGGGTCCTATAAAAAGTTCAGCTTGAATCTTCCGTGCTTTCGGGATTTCACACTGGGTTTCTCATGACACCTAATGTTCTGATTTTAGAACAGCACTGTGCTAGTTTGTGTTTTCAATTACAAAACTTTCCTCACTGCTCTGTTTTGTTATTATTTCAATTGAAGCATTGTTGATTCTAAGTACCTTCATAAAAATGACAACTTATTATTTTTCCCTTACTTTTCATATGGGTTATGATTTTTTCCTCTCTGCCATCAACTACCATTAATTGTTGTTTTTTGTTTTGGTTTGTGGGTTTTTTTTGGTTTGGTGGTTTTTTTTTTTTTTTTGTTTGTTTTTTGGTTTTTTGTGTTTTTTTTTGTTTTTTTTTGTTTTGTTTTTGTTTGTTTGTTTGGGTTTTTTGTTTGTTGTTTTTTTTTTTTTATATAATTAAAAAAAATCATCCTTCTAAACTCTTAGGGCCCTGATAATGGTAAATATTCCATAGGAGAATTTGGGTTTGGGATACAATAAAAGCAAGAAGGCAAATAAAATTTAATTTTGGTTCTAATTGAAAATGAAAACAAAAGTATTTCCCGAGCATTTCCAGGTTTTTCTTACAGCATATTTTCTGTATTTTGGCCATTTTAAATTCCCATATTATGGAAATGTTTTGAAAATGGAAATTTTGAAAGGGAAAATTAAAGAATGATCATTTTTGCTAAAAGTGAAATCAACGATAATTACAGAGAATTCCACAGTTCTTTATGTCAGCTATGTCTTTCATTGAATTATGACTTTGATAAAAGAAACAGTGAATGATGTAATGAGATTTGATAACCAAGCTTAGAGAATAACATACAACATGTTAGATTCTGTCAACAGATCAGGCACACTGAAAATACATGCACTTATTTTGGTCTGAAAAATAATACATTATTCAGTTGCCATACACGAATGAAATAATTTAAATAAGTGTTGTATTATATTAGAGAATTTTCTTCCAATAGTCTTAATATTTCCAAAACAATGGAATAAAAGAAGGAGTACATACATACCTTTTTAATAGTTTTTGTCTGCACAAGAGCAAGTTCTCTGTTCTCATCTGCTACATACAAGGAAAGTTTCACATATGGGTCACTGCAAAAGAAGACATCATATTTAATAGGAATATAGCCTTACAGCCAAAATAATTTCTATATATATATATATGTCATTTAATGGGATAATGACAGCTCTAATCATTTCTAGTGAAAGTGTTTTCAGTGGAACCTAGAAACTGCAGTAAGCTACTGAAACCTTTAAAATATGTGTTTGAATATGCTCAATTGAATACTGACCATAGCATTGAAGACAACTTAACTTGCAGCTTTTATCCCATTGCTATGGCCAAGAACCACTTGCCTGCACACAACTTCTGCTCATGAATCCTGCATCCTGAGGGATGGTTACTTGTATCAGATGTACATAAATGCACCTACTTAAACTGCAATTAAAGCCAGCGTTAAGCACCAAGGTTAGAAGAAAACAAAGCATCATTGTGATTAAAAAGAAATGCTGATACTACTTTGAATCGCTTAATGTACTGCGCTGCCTACCATTTACTGGCAAAACAGCCTATTACAAGAAGCAGCGGAAACCAGATATTCACTGAAGCTGGTGGTTTGCAGTGTGGGCGAGGACTCAAACACAGCCTTTCTGCCACAAGCCAATGTGAAGAAAGAAGTTTGTATGAAAGAACGAGGATTAGGAGGCAAAATTAAGGATCTTATAGGGCTATGAAACGAAAGTCTTATCCTCAACACTGCATAATATTGAGAAATTAAGATTGACTGCTAACCTTTGAACCCACAGAAGCATTTAGGCACGCTCGTGGATCTCACCTGCGAGCCTTTCTACAGCCACAATGTTATCTTTTCTGGAGCCTACCATCTAACTTACTCTGTCAACAACTTGAACACTGCAAATAAACAGAAAACAGCACTCGAGGACATCTTTGAGGCAATGAAATGCACTGCCAGATTGGTTTTTTTTTGGTTTTACCTTTCTGAATGGCATTAAAAAAGAAACAAGAAAACTGTTAAATAGAACATAAGGAGACAAGTGAAAAAGAAAAGAAACAAGACCCGAGATTTACCATCACAGTTTCTTATCCAGAAGCAGTGACTGATGTGATTTGATGACAGTTTATAGAAAAAGTCGCTTAAGTCACGTTATCTTCTTTACATACTGCTAAATTCAGCATTTCATTCACAACTCTGGAAGCTGCAGCTGCCTAAACAAATCTGACAGTTGGAAATTTTTTTTCTGTGCTTTGAACTCATGATCTGTCCTAGAGAGCTGTGAAACTTCATGTGATGAGGATCAGAGCACCAAAGTCTTTCAGCAAGAGTGGCAGAGACAGCTTCTCATTCCCAGATTGTAGCTTCCAGGCCAAAGTCTCCTAAAAGAATTTAGGTATCCGAAGAATAATCACCACACACACGACGTCTGTTCATACCACCAGAAGATAAGCAAACACGAGTATCAGGTACCACAACACAGAACGCTGCATTTGTTTGCTTCTCCACTTGGAATTCACTGTAAATAGGAAAACCATCGCTCAAGTCTATTAGGTTGCTTCTCTCACCACATAATTCTAACTCAGTGAAAGTTTACAGGAAACCATCTAATTTTTCTTCATTAAGATGCAGGATCACAGTAATCACACTGAGCTGTGGCAAGGGCTAAAACCAGACAAACTGCCAAAATCACGACTCTGGGTATCTTTTGCATCCAGATTAAACACAGATTGAAACTTATTTTCAAGCACCATACACACTAGCTCTTAGTTGAAGAGATTCTACAGAGGTCAAATGCTCAAGGACGCATTTCAGTCAACCCTCTTCAGCTCCATCTTTGTTTGGACAAAGCTGTGCTTTTACATTAGTCAATTCAAGGGACAGTGTTAATGAAAACAAGACTGTTAAAGTTACAGGTTTCAGCCAATTCCACTGGGGACAGGGTTCCACCACACCTCACTTCACTTAGCATTGATCCCGGAGTCAGTTTTTAAACCCACAGCTTCAATAACTCCATACTTGGTCCCTACCACCATCATTTAATGATCTCTGTGCCCAGCATATTTCAATAGTTGAAATTAACAGTTCTCTTATTCCAAATCACACTGTATGCAGCTCATTAATTTATTATGTTCTAGAAAGAATAGTTAAAACATTTTAAACAATTATTATTTGTAAGTGTGGTCAGGGAATTGGCTAAGTTTTTGTAAGCATTAATAAATCAGGCAAAAAAGTATCACTGAATAGTCCCAGTAATCATCCTGCAACTCATTCCTTAACCCAGCACATTAGCCTTTTTTTTTTTAAAGTCTCCTTTCCCCACCTCTACTTCTTCCAGTCTTGGTGCCACTCCCCAGTTTCCAAAGGCTTTTGATTGCATTTGGCCCCCCTGCACTGCATGTTCCGGCAAGCCAACCCTGCAACATTGTGATCATTCTTCAACAAATTTCTCCAGTAACAAGACAGAACTTCCAACAGTCAGAATTAGACAATCCTTTACGTTATATTTAAATAAATTACTGACTGGAATAGATCTGACTAACATTAAACTCCATGTATTTGAATGTCTATGACTAAAACACACAGTAAAGCTTTAAAGAAACCTGGTACTTAGAATCAGGCTCACATTACAACAACTAAGCAAACCGTTTAAAGTGCCATTTAAAGAGCTCAGCAGCTCCAGATGAAATTTGGAGTTTTGTACGTCCACAGAAAGAAAAGCCTCACTTGCGTGAGACGACTGCAGAATTGCAGCTCTGTTAGCAGAGCAAGGACATTACGACAGTCGTACAGGATCCAGCATTAATCTTCCCAAAAGGGTTGTGGAGAATGAGAGAAGACTATATCAAGATTAATGCATAGTCTGCTTTTTCAACCTGACTCACCCAATTCCATTTCTAAAAATCTCACCCCATACATGTCTGTCACCCGCTCCATGACAGATACAACAGAAGTTCCTGAGATCAATACATTTATTTGGAAAACTAAACAAGCTACAAAGGAAAAGACAAGAGATTAGTTGAGACTTCTTGGAGAGCGGCCATAGTAAAAGCATTGAGCAAACTGCTGAAGAAATCAAAGAATGGAGAGAGAACGAAAGAAGATCCACAATTAAGAATATAACTATAGTAGCAAAACAAAACATGTAAGAGATATCCCAGAGAACAGACTCTAAACCTCAAAGCAGTAGAACCACTGAAGGAGCTTCACAAGGGCTATTTGCACGCTGAAGTCTTACCTACAAGCAAACATTCTAGAGGAACATGCCATCTTTGCAAGGTAAAACTGCTACTGACGTGAAAGATTTATGAGACTACAATATGAATATAAGAAAAATTTTCCTCGATTTGCAGAAAAACAAAATATAGCATCTGATCTGTTAAAAAAAAATCACTGCAAAAATGACCAGCACATTGGAAAGCAATATAGAGGAAGACAAGAGGAAATACCATATTCCTGTCTAACGGCGGTATTTGTAGAAGCATTAAAGAAAGGAAATCCTGATGATCCAGATCACAGAAGACACAATGATAAATGAGACACCTGGTGAGAGTACTCAGAAAAAACAAACCAACTAGGTCAGAGGGGATTTGGGAGCACCGAAAGCAGGCTCAGAGCAGCCTGAAGTTGTACTTGCCAGATACTTTCACTCTAAAATTGATGGATGGGGAGACAAGGGATTAAAATGAAGTATTGTCTTCTTGACTTTTATAAGGCAGGCAGATCCATTCTTGAAAGAAGCATTATACAAAAAACCCCACACGGCACTCCTGGTAACCACAATTGCAAGGGATGTATGAATACTTTCATTGTGCTCTAAAAATAACTTGAAAATAAAGCAACTCATCCCACAAGAGCGTCAGTCTCTGACTTGAGTCACTGCTGGTTTGCATCGTTTTAACTCTGAATGCCACCGGAGGAGCAGAATTAAGCCCTTCAGTTCATGTAGCTGACATCATACATCTGACATACGTTTGAACTAACAGTTCTGCAATTTGCTTGGAAAACTCACTGTAGAGGTGGCTTTGAGAAGAAGCACTGCTTTTGTCTCGGGAAGAGGGTAAAACATGAAATGAAGAAACGTAGCAAAATAAGAAAGTAGAAAACTTGATCTGTACAAATTTTATACCAGTACCAGTGTTAAAAGGGAAATTTAACGAAACCTACAACACAAATTGACAAAAACCACATTTCCAGAAAGCTGCTGAAAGCTGCTAATGTAGTTAGTATCCAAGCCAAAGTTTCCACAGGTGTTTCAGTAGAATTACTGTAATAACAGCAAGTGGCTACAGAAAAGGGAACGCAAGCCTGGCACCCAGGACAGTCCAGAGGGCAGTTCTCCATAGCCACCCCGTACCCGCTTTTACACTGGCCAGCGTTGAACTAGGAGGATTTCAACACTGGGGACACCAGCAAAGAGTGAGTGACACAGGACACAACACGAGCACGCCCACTGGGAGCAAGGGGCTGCCCACTAGAGACCACCCAACTCTAACCGGGCACAATAAACCTACAGGTAGTGGAACAAAGAGTAATGTTGTAACACCCTCTTCAGCCCTGAAACTTTGTCGTTATAAGAAAGTTGGGGGGAATTGGGGTGTGTGTAAGTAGAAGTTTCTCCTACCTTCTATAGGGCGCTTTTTTTTTTTTTTTTCCCCAGATAGGGTTGCAGAAATCAGACCAAAAAGCCAACCTCAGGGACATTCATGGTAAAATGCAACAAGATAATGGGGGGAGCAGGAAACCTGCAGGTGCAGTAAAGGAGACACAGTCTGAGAGCCTGAACTCACCGACTCACAGTCTGAACGGTTACAGTTTCTAATGCTTTACATTTCTTATACTTGACAATGTCATCACCCACTAATATCAGACGTCAGCAGATATATTAAGTATGTATTATGAGGCATTCAAAGGACTAAGCTGGGTTTTAAAGCCCCATTTTTGTAAAGAGGAATGAGCCCATCATTTCATTATCATGCCAGTGACTGGAGATGAATGGGCGTTGATTTCTTGAACATCTATCTGTAATATTCCTCTTTACAAAATCCCAAAATGATTAAAAACAATAATCTCATCATCTGTCCCAACATGATCTGCCCAAACCGAATGTCAATGCTCAGATGAGAACAACTTTGAAGGTGATAACAGTTCTTTGGAGAATAAACTGGAATTCTAAGAAAATTGTGTTAATAAGAAAAGTTACTTTATTCATAATCACAAGTTACTGAAAAGAGAGTCTGGCAGAGCAACAGCCATGAAAAAAAATAATAATCTGAGGTCTTAAGAAATCTTCTTCCTGACCTTCTGAAATCCCTCAGACATTCAAAATTATCCATTTGCCATGGTTTTGCCAACCCTCAGAATTTGGTACTTTCTTAAACTCAAGCAATTGTAGATATAGAATTATCATCTCTGAATTGTATCTCAGCTCAAAAAGACCAGATTCCAGCTCTTCATGTGGAAGACAACAGAAGCACCGATGACGTGAAAACTAAAAGATTAAACAAAAACAAACAAACCAAAAACAAACAAACAAAAAAGACAAAACCCACTAAACAACAGATCAGCACAATTTAAAAACTCTGTTTTTCAGTGCTGTGTGAGTACTGTGAAACTCAGGCCATTAACAGTTTCCCATCTCTTCACTTGAGTCTGGAATGGCGTTTGCTACGTCTCCTTGAAATAGTTTTGAAGGCAAGTCTCAGAACACTTCTTGCCAGAGACCCGATGTATTATTTATTTATTTTAAGGCACAGAAGAAGGGGGTGGAACGTGCAGGCACACGTGAAAGAACAATGAAACGACTAAGCCTGCTCTATTTTTATTTTAAAAGCTGAAACCGCCCCCCCAAGTATAAAATTTAGTATCACTTGTTATGCAAGTGCACCCATGCCAAGCTTGTCACACGAAGGCAAACTCCGTGCTTCAAAACAGCCTTATAGTTTCAAAGGAATCACGTCCTGCATGAGACAATAATTTTGCTTCTGTAAGAAATGCAGGCGCATTCCCTTCCTGTGATCCCGTTCCTGCCTGCGTTCCACACACGAGAGGAGCTCCTCAACAGCTCACGTAGCTCTGTCTAGAGAAATACTAGCACGCTCAAACATGAAAGCAAGGAAGGCTTCTTCTTGAAGCGACAGCCAAATTCTTTTCTTTGCATGGTCTTGAGAGGACCTCTATTTGGCTATTAGGCAAACTGACCCCTTGGCTTTCACCAGCACCAGCCAAACGGGAGGCAGGCCCAGACAGACAGAATTCCAGTATTTTAACTTAACCTCTGGAAATCTAAAGGAAGGAGAATAAGCAGAACGCACATGAAACTGCTACTGTCTTACGCCCTTGCACTGAAACGTGAGGAAACCCTGCAGAGTTTACAGGGCTTATCCCCTGCCTAACTGGAACTGCAGCAGCACACCAGCCCGCCGCTTCCCAGGCACGACATCAAATACGAGAAGTAAAATGCACAGGTACAGGGCAAGGGACACCAGCAACTGAACCTGCTAGAGCGCGCTTGTCAGATTAACTTTTTTTAATACTATGTTTACATTACTCCAGTCTTAATACGGGTAATATTTATTTTCACCCAAATATTGTAAAGATTAGAAAATGCCAGCACTAGCACAATTTGTTAAAATGCACAAAAAATCCCCACAGTTACTCAAGACAAAGCAAACTCACGGCTTCATGTTATGCAGAGATTTGTGCCTCACAAGCAGCATCTCCCCAGCTTACAGCGGGGGAGTAAGTACCTGCTGAGAGGCCAAGAGCCAAGCCAGGAAGGGCCTGAAGGTTGCTGCCTGTTCCTCCAGCCCCGCTCTTTGAAACTGGCACGGCGGCATTACCCAAACCAGCCTTCTCGAGGAAGGGCTGGGAATTTCAAAACCCTTGCCATATAAAACTTTTTAATGCTAACAACTGTGCACACCATTTGGTACACTACACTACAGCTACGGGTGTGCAAAGGTGTCTGAATTAGCTTTGCCCACAGCAGCTCAGCACGTCCCATCAACTCACTTACTCCATCAGGACGCTGGGGTAAACCCGCAGAGTGCCCTCTGTATGTACCACTAGAGATGCACTTTTACAGCCAGTATGCTGAAATTTACAAATCCAGCTCCGGAAAATATACCACCTTCAAAAATGTCCATCTCAACAAATCTCCATAAAATTAAAGAGCCCCAAGATCAGCAATTAATATCAGGGCTGATGTAGATTATACTTAGCAAGAGGAAGTTCCTTGAACTTGAAAATGTTTTACAGAATCATTCAAACTCTGTGTGTTCATGCACTTAGTTGAGCTTAGAAAGTGATCAGTAAGTGATCACTTGTAAGTTTTGTTTGGCGATTTCTGGATGAAAAAGATGATGCACAAACAATGGGAAACATTGTCTAAAATATGCATCATTAAATAAGGCTAGAGTAATAATGAGATACTTCTAACAAAGTTTTACGAAGAGTAGTAAAAACAACACTATAAGGCAAAATATCTTTCAGAGTCACTATAATTTTTATCCCAACAACCATTTTCCCTTCTGAATTTCCCCACTCCTGCAACTGCAATAAGAGAAAAGCACAACAAAAATATACCAGAATTAACTGCAAGGAACGTCTCAGAGCAAATCACCTGCATTTGCTCCAGGGGTTTTGTTTCAGCATGAGCCTTCTGGGTTACATCTTCCTGTCTGTACCACATAAAGTCCATTATAAGTTTTTCTAAGAGAGAAATGAGATGTTGCTCTCAGCGCTGTACAAGGCTCAGGTACTGCAACTAAAGCAAAGCCCCAAGTGACAAACCGCACTAGAATAGAGGAACGTCTGCTTTCAAGAAGAAAAGAAACTCTTACCTTATCCTTCACTGGAAAGCCAAACTTGCGACCCATTGCGTCTAAAATCTCACCTCTTCATACTTAATCCCCGAGCCATTTTACAAGCCCCACATTCTCCTTCTTGTTTTTTATTTTCCAAGGAAAGGCTCACGCCTCATCTGACTCTACAAGCAATTTAGCAAGGCTTTATCCAAAGAGCTGCTAGAGATAATGACTCACATCACAGACAACTGCAAAGAAGTGCCTGCGGGTGAAAGAGGGAGTTAAAAATTATATATCAAACTCCACCACAGTGTCTCCACCTTCCTAGGTTGGTCCTTTAAAACGCTGTCTTCCAATAGAGTAAGACGACCAGATTCCTTCTGCATTTTTCCTGTATTGAAACACTCCTAGACCATAAAGAAAAGCTCAGTTTTCTAAACATCTCAAAAAAAAAAAAAAGTACTATCTCTTTAAAATTGTAAGAAACATAAATGTAAACATATGTATTTTGTCATTTTTCTCAAGGCCATTTTTGTAATTGTAAGGCAACGGTAAATTAATGCTCTAACAGAGAATCTGCACACATCCAGCCCTAGATTTGAGTTCTTCCTACGCTAGTTCACACTCCCAAAATATCTTAACAAGTTCTAAAATCCAGCAGAATGGGGGGAAAAAGAAAAAATAAAGAAGAAAATTCTTTGGTCAGGTGACACCTGACTTTCAGAAAGGTTCCAGAGGGGACCTCCAGGCAGCATCCCTACCAATGAATACCACACACTGGGTGCATTCAGGAACAGGCTTATCCAGCTCAAACCAAAGGGACAAGAGAGGCCAGAATCCCAGACACATTTGAGATGACCTAAATGAGCACTGCTGCTGGAAGCTGGCTCACCCCGCCACTTGCTCCTGTCACCAAACATGTACCTCACGCACCAGAGATCAAACTGATGGGGAAATGATCTTGGGTCAAACTTAGGTTATGCCTTCCTTCAGACCAGGATGTCCTAAACCCAGACCAGGTCCTTCATCCAGTTCACTGCAAAGCCTCCTAAATGCTGGTGGGTAGAAAAGTTGGTGGAAGAAGGAACGAGCAGCTAAGGCAGAGGACAGTGGGATTTGTCCCTGCCACAAGATGTGCGGGTGTCATCAAGGCTCTTGGACAGAACTGCTGGGGTCCCACCCTGCCGCCCCAAAGAGTCCCACTGCTGCCACCCGCTGTGTGTCAGACAGGACAAGGTGAGCCATTGCACAGGACCAAACTGAGGACAACCACTAGCTACTTTTGCCAGGTTTTCTGCTAGACAAAGGAAAGAGCGGTACAAGCAAGGTTCTGCCTCCTGACTTGGCAAGGGTATATTGCCATCTCATCCTCAGAAAGCCTGGCTCGTCACTGAGGGGGCTATCCCACCCATCAGCCACAAGAGCCACCTTGTGTCCCCAGCTGCTGCAGGCAGACATGAGTCCTGACATGGGAGAATGATATTTGACGAAAGTAAAAGGCAGAAAGCAAAGGAAACATATAATTAGTCAGTGGAATTCACTGTGGTTAGGGAATTAGCCGGCTTCAAAAGGGACCAAATTCATCATATGCTCAACAAAAGTACTCAGCTAAGTTCATCAAAAACCTTGGATACGGCCAAAAACTCTTGCCTGAAGTATGACATCAATCTTTAGATACAGAGGTAAAACTCAAACTTATGAGAAGTGCAGTATTTTCTTACTAATACAGGTTGAATTAGCTGGTAGAGATCACTGTGAAGGCCAAACTTTCAACAACCTCAGATTAAAACATCATGAATTCAGACTTGCAGGGAAATTTAACTTGCAAAGAAAAGGACAGTCTGCTAAGTATGAGATTTTCAGTGCAAAATAAGAGCTTGGTAGCTTTTATCTAAATTATTAGATATTATTAGATATAATAATTAGATATAATATAACTAGATATTATTAAATTATTAATTTATCTAAATTAAATATATTCAGTGATCTTATTCTGCAACACACACTAGGAAAGAAAAGAGTAGCATGCTGAGTATTAGGACAAATGACAGAAGAATACAGAGTGAAGAATTAATTATTTACACTGTATAACACAAAACTACATTTAAAAATCTCAACTTTCAACAGCCACGGAGAACACAAACGGAGACATAAACTAAAAGTTCAGAAAATAAATGACATTTCTATCATGTTTAAATTTCAAAGAAAGCAGCAGAAGGAAAATTTTCATGATATTTATCCCAAGTACAGAAGATTGTAAGTTGTGTACAAAAGTACTACCATTAAGAGACTTGAACCACTGACCTCTGTAACAGGAGGGGAACTCGGCAACAGGGGTTGGGCTTAATGAATTAAATTCCCCAGTGATTACTTTGTCAACAAGCGAATGAAAAAGGCAAGTTATGCAAACACCTTACAGCAGGCAACCGGCCTCTACCGTTCCCAACAAGCAGCGGTGACCACCACCCTACAGGCTGGGCAATGACAGGCACCCACGTGCTCTGCTGGTGCCGGCCACCCCGTTCACATCTGCACACAAATGTCCGAACACTATTAAAGGCCACAAACTTTTAAAGCCACTAGCAGGTCAAAAGCGTAACAAAACACCAAAGTTATTCAATCATGCTTCCCCTGCCCTGGCTGCTATATAAAGGGCCGACTCCAGTGTTTCTCTTGGAAATAGACGATTTCGCTGCTTTCATTCCCAGCCGGGCTTTGCAGGGCTGGGATCTGCCCGCTCTCAGCTACTCCCCTTGGCAACCCATGCCAGCGCTCAGCTACTGCCACCGAAGGATGCGGCAACGCCGCTGCCTAAAAGCCTCCACCCACCAGAAAACGAAATGCACCTCATGTGCTTATTGCCCAGAAAGAGAGCGCTGTTTATTCCTCCTACGAAAGGCTACATTAGCCCTCACTGGGCTGCGGGAGCCAAGCCCCTTCCCCAGAGCAGCTGTACGCTTTCCAACAGGACTTCACCCACATCTGAAGAAAGATTTATTTTTTTTTTAATTTTTTAATCTTCTGGTAAAGCTTCACGACAGCACGTACTTGCTATCTACAGGATAGTTTCTGAGAGTGCACTTTTATGAAGTTTACATCTGGCGTGGGGAGGAGGCGCGAACTGCCACAAGCTCCCCAAACCCACCGTTGGCGGCTGCCAGCTAAGCCCACTTCGTTACAAATGAATTCCCGCTAAAGAGCCGAGGGTACAACACTGAAAAGACATCTAAGTGCCAGGGAAAAGGGAAAAAAAAAACCCCAAACCTGCCAGCCGGCCCGGCGGCACCTCCCGCCGAGCCCCCGCAGAGGCTCCCACAGCTCCGCCGCCCGCGCCCCGGCACTCAAACGCCAATTTTAACTGCCCCCCTGTATTTTATGCAGCGTTTAGCCTTCTCCTGAAGCCCCAATGATTCAATTCCCCACAGACTTCCCTCGGGCTTCCACTTCCAGGGACTGTTTCAGAAGCATTAATCCTGCCCGACCCCATGCAAACCGAGGGCCGGCGGTTTTCCACCTTTTACAATTAAATATCCAAGACGCCAGAAAGACAAAAAACCCAACCCAACCACAGCTCGGGGGGTGCCTTTCCGTGCCCTGGATGGCTGCGGAGCCGTTTCTCACACTGCCCCTCAGTGCTGTCCGTGTTTTCACCCTGTCTCAGAGCAGCTGTTTGGGCAGCGCCCGGCACGAGGGCACCTGCCGAACCGGCTGGGACCGGTCCCGGGCGGCTGGTGCCCCCCCGGGGGCTCCCCTCAAGGCGTCCCTCAAGGGCTCCCCCGGGGTCTCCCTCGGGCGCTCCCCTCAGGAGCTCCCCTCAAGGGTCCCCTCAAGGGCTCCCCTCAGGGTCTCCCTCGGGGTCTCCTTCAAGGGCTCCCCTCAGTGGGTCCCTCAGGGTCTCCCTCGGGCGCTCCCCTCAGGAGCTCCCCTCAAGGGCTCCCTCAAGGGCTCCCCTCAGGGTCTCCCTCGGGGTCTCCTTCAAGGGCTCCCCTCAGTGGGTCCCTCAGGGTCTCCCTCGGGCGCTCCCCTCAGGAGCTCCCCTCAAGGGCTCCCTCAAGGGCTCCCCTCAGGGTCTCCCTCGGGGTCTCCTTCAAGGGCTCCCCTCAGTGGGTCCCTCAGGGTCTCCCTCGGGCGCTCCCCTCAGGAGCTCCCCTCAAGGGCTCCCTCAAGGGCTCCCCTCAGGGTCTCCCTCGGGGTCTCCTTCAAGGGCTCCCCTCAGTGGGTCCCTCAGGGTCTCCCTCGGGCGCTCCCCTCAGGAGCTCCCCCAGGGTCTCCCTCGGGGGCTCCCTCAGTGGGTCCCTCAGGGTCTCCCCCGGGGGCTCCCTCAACGGCTCCCTCAAGGGCTCCCCCCAGGGTCTCCCTCGGGTGCTCCCTCAGGGGCTCCCCTGGGTCTCCCCTCAAGGGCTCTCCTCAAGGACTCCCCTCAAGGGGTCCCTCGGGTGCTCCCTTGGGGGCTCCCCTCAGGGGCTCCCTCGGGCACTCCCCTCAGGAGCTCCCCTCAAGGGCTCCCCTCAGTGTCTCCCTCAGGGGCTCCCTCAGTGGGTCCCTCGGGGTCTCCCTCAGTGTCTCCCTCAGGGGCTCCCTCAGTGGGTCCCTCAGGGTCTCCCTCAGGGGCTCCCCTCAAGGGCTCCCCTCAAGGTCTTCCTCAGTGGGTCCCTCAGGTGCTCCCTCGGCAGCTCTCTCAAGGGCTCCCCTCAGGGTCTCCCCTCAAGGGGTCCCTCAAGGGCTCCCTTGGGGTCTCCCTCAGGTGCTCCCCTCAAGGGCTCCCTTGGGGGCTCCTTCAGGGTCTCCCTCAAGGGCTCCAGCACCTGCCAGGGGCATCCAAGCTGCCCACACTCCTCAGCGCCAGTTTCTGCAGGGCCCTTAGTTTTCCGCAGCCATTCTACGACTGTATTCGTGTCGTTTTGGCAGGCAGATGCAAGCTGTTTCTGCACTCCGGGCTGCACAGGTATGAACTACAGTTTGCACCAGCTCTGGTCAGACGACACCGAGAGGTAACTCAGCCAGCTAAACTCAACAAAAAATGGTCTTCTTTCCCCTTTGCCACCCAAAACGAAGCTGGACTGTGGTGGGAGAGCGGCCAGAGGCCCAGGTTCTCTGAGGAACGTCTCTCCTCCCGCCACCGCCTTGCCCAGAAGCAGCAGCTGCAGGAGGCTGTGGTGGCCCCTTCAGCATCACCGCCCAGACACAGCACTTACACGAAAACTCATTTTCTCTCCATCTCACAACAGGATTTTAGGTACTGGGTATTCACCCCTACTGCAATCACACCCCAAACCCAGCATATTTACAGGGTGAAGTGAACTGGTGCCAGTCGAGGAGCCACCAGGACCACGCTTCAGGATGCTGAGGGAAGGTGCGTCAGATGCCTCCACCCAGCTGCTCCTGTGCCCGCTCCCGTCCCAGCCGCCCTCCAGCCGCCCTCCCCACCACAAACACTGCACAGCAACATCTGGTACGCCGGCACAGGAAGAAAAAAAAAAACCAAGGCACGAAAATTCTTCTTTATTTTAGAGATGGTAGGAAAGCTGCTGTGAGTCATCACCTAAGATTAAGCTCTCAGTTATAAAGATGGTTATTTGTCATAAGAATGTGTTTTATTGAAATGGCTGTAAGGAAAGCGTGTGTGTACAGGGGTTAGTGGTTGCCTGTCAGAGCTCTGCAGCTCCATCTGCAAAGGAGGAGGCAGCTGCCTTCAAACACGGCACAGGGAGGGCGCAGACACGAACGACCAGAGACAACAGCCTCAAGAACAGCAATCAGAGACTGCTGGGAGGGGGAGTTTAGCCGTGCTCCTGTGTGCTGTTACTCATCGTTACAATGAGGTTCTGATGAGACTCACCACCGTGCTCTCCATCTTATCAAAACGCTCCTCCTGGCCAAGAGGGCATCAGGGACGGCAGAGAAGTGCAGGGCGAGGACGAGCCATGTCCCCAGCGAAGAGCAGTGACCTCTGCCTGAGCAGGAACTGTCTCCGCAGAGGAGGGCGGCCACACTCAGCTCCAGCATCGCTGCCCAGCCGTGGACCAGCACACAGATGCCCGAAATGCGGGCAGGATAAGGGCTGCTTGTGCCCCCCAACACCACGCCTGCAGCCACGGCGTCTTCAGACAGAAACAGGGAAATGAGTACTTACAGCACCCTGGTTAAATCTGCATCCAAACATTCCATTGAAAGGGCTAATCCACAATTTATTACCTCCTAAAAGACAGAGATAGCTGAGTAGATGCTTTTTCTTCTCTCAGGCAGCACTGGCAGGCATGAAACAACTGCACACTACTATATTTAAGCTCCCTGAAATATTATTTTTAAAATTATTTCAAAAATGGAACTCACAAAAAATAGGGTAGGCTGAGATGCATTTATATCCTGGTTTTCATGCTCGCAAAGAGAGACTGAGATGCATGAAACGTTCTGGATAAACTCATCTTGACTGAAATCTACCCTCTGTGAATATTAAACCTGCATCAGGATTTCCAGCAGGGGAAGTGAGGAGCGAAACAACCCAGTTCTTTAGCTCACTGACAATGACAAATGCATGCAGAATCCACTGGGGGGGTTTAATGCACATCAGAAGCACTGACAGCAGCAGAGACTACATTGGCCAGCAGCAAAATTGTGAAAAAAAACCACCACAAAACCCACCCCAAAAATAACACTGAACAAAAACTAACCACCAACTTATACCTGCTCCAGTTTTTCACAGAAATGTCAGGGAAAAAGCTGCTAAAGCAGTTATTTTTGGAAGTGTCTGCATTCCTCTCTACTTCTCTCCCCGTTTGCCTACACTCTCCACCCCAGCAGCTCCCAGCCCCTGCCGCAGCCACAGCCTGCAGCCACACCGCTGCTTCGGGGCTGGCTGTCCCCAGTCCTCCTCCCTGTCCCAGCACTCATCCCCTGCCCGTGGGCAGGATGCTTCACGACAGAACAGCACCCACAGGCGTGGGGACATCGCAGACCATCCTGAACTGACCGTTTGAGGGAAACACCCCCAGAAACACTGAAACACCAGATCCCACGAACCAGGATCAGCTCACCTTGCAGCAGATGGAGAGGGTCCCCTACGCCAGGCAGCCCTGCTCCTCCTGTCCTTCCTAGTGCAGCCAGGTGCCACCCCACATCCACAAGCCTTCATCATGTGCTCATTTCCAGAGCGAGCCACCTGGTCCTGCAAGCACGCAGATCCATCTGGACACAGCGAGCAGGGAAGACCAGAAGCCCAACAGCCACTACTCAGGTCAGCTTAAGTGACAATAATCCCTCTTCAATGGCAGCAACATGGCAACAAACAGGTGTTGCTCATCAGCAATTACTGTTCTGAGCTCGTTATCACTGGGGCTAACCACACCTACACACCTGGCTGCTCCAACCCAAGGGCAGCACCCAACAGCTGCAGCAAGGGTGAGGTTTTAGGAGAGACGCTTCCAGCAACTTCCTTAGTTTTGACCCGGTTGTGTAGTGCCAGAATATCCTCACATTTTACATCAATAAAAAAAATGACTTGTGCTACCAAGACACGCCAAATGTTCTTCTGAGTTTTCTCAGGGCAAAAAGCACCGTTTGTAACATCTGTATTCCCTCCTTCCCCAGTCCTAACTTCCATAAAACTTGGAGCATGTTCTTACCTGCAAATCATTATTTTATATCTGTATTTATTTTTACCAGGTAGGTGAAGATTTGGACAACTGTAAGACGGGCAAATAAGCAGCTGGGACAAAAGGTAAAGCTGCAGGAAAAGAGCACTGTCGGGGGCAGCACAAGGGCCCTCACACCACCTTCCCCCACCACTGGGGTTTGCTGTCACCTCCAGGGGACATCCAAGCCAGTAGTCTGAGCTGGCAGAACTGGTATGACCCAAACCACCCTCCTGGGTTCCCTCACTCCTCCCACAGCTACCCCACAGCTCCCATTCTGGCTCATCTCTGACCATCCACGAGAAGCTACCACACCAAGGAGACACTCAAACCTCAAAACCGTTTGGTTTTCATTTACATAAACTATTGGTTCAGTTGTAATTTCTGTAAAAGAAAAAAAGAAATAAAAATCACAGTGGTGTCTTTAAAAATGCAAAAACTCCTTGTAATGGAGAAATACAAACAGAAAGATGGTCCACCACCCTAAGAGGGGACAACCCAAACATGAGGTGAGATCTAACAGGAACAGAGTGTTCAAGGCCAGGCTGGAGGGGGCTTGGAGCCACCTGGTGTGGTGGGAGGTGTACCTGCCCAGGGCAGGGGGCTGGAACTCCATGATCTTTAAGGTCCAACTCCAACTATTCTATGATAATATGAGGAAACAACAAACAGCACCAGACAGCGTGATGGGATACTGCAGAGGGGTTGGGCCAGACCATCCTTGAGGTCCCTTCCAACCTGGTGTTTTGTGGTTCCACCTCAACACTGGCCCCTTTGGCTATCAGCTGGGCATGCGCCAGCTTCACCGCCAAAACAGGGTGATGCGATGACCCACACAGTTGCAGCGCAGTAAAAAATGGCTAAAAAATTAATGACTTACTGAGAGAGCCAGACCTCCTGAAGCAATCGCTGACAGCAGCAAACAACCTCAGCCTGCTGAGACAGGAGCTTCAGAGACAGTTAGAGAAGTGTGTCCCTCTGCCACAAACGGCTCCATGTGCCTCAACCCAAGCAAGAAAAACAGGCCATGGAAGTAACGGAGATGTGCCATGGCCAGAGGCAAGGAGCGCTCCAACTTATCGATTTATACTGAAGACATCTGCAAACTTCACAGCCTGGAGACGCAGCCACAAAGCAGGCACGATGCTGCTGTGAGCAGAGATGTGAGGCACTGCAAGGCTCAAGTCCCAGGGAGAGATCAAACTATTTGAGCTGAAGCCTGGACATCTACCAGAGATCGAAACATACTGAATCCATAGCTCTGTACGCAAAAAAAAAAGGCTATTTGGCAGCAATACCACTTCCTAGCCATGACCCTAGTCTCGTGGCCTGCTCACTGCCCTCCTATGGAACCTCATCCAGCTCTCTGCTTCTCAGGGCCTCCTCACAGCTCGGCGAAGTGCAGGGAAGACTATCTTGGAGAAGGTCAGGGTGGGAAACAAAGAGTCAGAGAGCCCTCAGCTGGTCGCTTACACTTCAGAGCAAAGGCCAGAGAGGTCGGTTGGCAGGATCGAGAGCAGCGCTGAAGGAGGGAATCCCCAACCATCCCACTGCCCAAAGGGTCTAATCCTACCTCTGTACAAGCACTAATTTGCATAAATAAAGAAAGGAAATAGAATAAGAGCTATTTGAAATCCAAAGTGCCGGACATCCTTGCACAACCACAGGCCTGAAAATTTCAGGACAGACAGAAACGCTTCACACACAGAGGAAAAAGTCTACAGAAGACAGCTTCTCCAAGCCTACAGACAGCTGTCCTAGCGTTGCACCTGCAATGATGGGCAAGCAGCTGTACTCCTCTAATAAAATACCGCCTCTGGCTGCTGTATGCGTTCCACGACTCCAAGATGAAAACGTAGAGCAGAGCAGCGAGGTTTACATTCCTTTGCCAGAGGAGAAACAACACAACTGCGCTGGGCCTGCTGACTAGCTCCAGTGAAGGAGGAATAAATACACCACGCATCCTGGGAAGCCATCAGATATGGACAATCTTTCAACTCTAAGATGTGAGGTGTTACTAAGTTAAGGAAGAAAAATTAAAATATATAAAAAGTAGAAGCTGCTGATCATTTCAATCCATTCCACTTGATGATTTAATGCGATCGGTAGAAGAGAAGGAAAAGACGCTCTGCCTCAAATACTTGAGAGGCAGAGTACACACGTCCCTTTGCTCTTTCGGAGACCAGGCCAAGGTGAACAGTGGATCCCAGGAGACAGTGGGCTGGGGGAAAAACGATGGGCTGAATCCAAGCACTTCCTTTTCAAATAATGAGAAATATTTTAGATTTTTCTATCTGTACACAGAAACTTCTCTAGTAAGCAGTTATCTGATGAACATGACTTTTCACTGTAACGCTCTAAAGCTCAGGAATTATTACTGAGTCCTCTTACCCATCAGCAAGACCACATACTCCAATGAGCAGTATTTCTCAATTTACAGCTACTGAAATACATAGCCAGTGCCTCCTGAAGAACACAGGATGTGTAAATGAATAAAAGCCTGCTGATTTGAGTGAAAAACATGAAAGACTAATTCCACAAAATCCATCAAAGCACCAGCTCGTGGTACCTCGCTGAGGAAATTCTCTGGTGCCCTCTGGTGCCAGCTCCCCAGAGCAACCCAGAGGTGAGGGCTCCTCGCGGTGCTCCACAGGGCGCCTGCTTTCTTCAGGACATCCTCAGGACACCTTACTGTCAGCTTCCGAATGCTGGGGTTTTCTTCACTCCTTTGCCTCCCAAAGCACAGCCTGGCTTAGATTTAATGAAGCTCCCAATTGGTTTCTCTCCCTTCCCCCTAACTCTGTAAATAACCTGTTTGTTTCTGCCATACTAGAAAAACCTTCCTTTTTTCACTGAGTTGTCACTTCAAATACACGGGCAGCAAACTGCCCCCCGATGCAATACTGTAACTAACAGCCACGTGCTGAATCATTCATCAGCGAAAGAACAGTAAGGACAGCGGTGACAGGAACGCATCACGGTTCATCCCAGAGCCTAGTCAAGTGCTCATTCAAGTCCTCAAGAATAAAAAGTCGTATTTGATCCCGATTCTGCTGAAGCACCCTAACACACCAAGATCTTCTATAGTGACTTTCAACTCGGATTGCCCGGTGCTCCCTTGAAACCCAGCAAGTGATGGCACGTGAGAAAATTCCACAGCCGGCACAAAGCAGAGGTGGGAGCAAGCAAACTGCTCTCATCAACTGCATCGCACAAGACTCGGCCAGGGGAACGTTTGTATTGCTCTCAATACTCCATTTCCCAAAGCCTTAGACCAGCAGAAAAGGGCTTTTCTAGACTCCCCCCCAACTAGAAAAAGGAAAAAGCACCACAGTATGAACTCTCTCCTACTTGAGCAATTGCCACCTGGGTAAGTGGCTTTGTTGAATCGGGTCCTTTGAGAGTTTTGGGAGGCACAGCTCTTGCCTTGCTTCTCCTTCAGGAGCTCCCCGAGACAGGATATGCCAGATTGTCACACAGGCACATGTGCCGCTTTGCACCACCTACACACTTCCCCAAGAAGGATTTCTGTGAACCCAGCTGACGTAGCATTTCCCTGGCTACCGTTTTCCACTGAAAGCTGATGTCAGAATCCATTTCGTTAGGCCCACCACAAAAAAAAAAAATCCATTAAAAGTTTGAGTTTTGTCTATGTTTACAAACAGTAAATCATTTTAAAGGAAACAGAAAAATGTTTGGTGAATTTCTGAGCGACACTCACTGCAGCTAACGTGTCTGTGCTGGCCAAAGCAGCCGGCAGCAGCAGCAGGACGGGCTCTTTCTAAAGCCCAGCCCCAAGGCAGCCCGCTCGCTAGGGGGGCAGTGCCAGGGGTACAACCAGCACTTTACCATTAGCCCAAACAGGACGTGCCGGAACTCAAATTGGACTAGAAACCGTCAGAGTAGACTTAAAAGAATCCCCACCACAGGGTCTTACTTCACACAACCAATAATAGCCAGAAGACATTTTCTTCTCATTTATACCCATGCCTTCACCTTTACAACCTGTGAGTGTGTGTACCTGCAGAAGCTGTATCTACCAGAAGTGTGTCACCACTGTGCCAAGCAACCCACCGCCTGTCCCAGTGCTGCCTTCACAAGTGTGGCGTTTGCTTATTTATATTCTTTAAAAGCAGAAAAAAAACCCACCCCAACCAAACCCCCCAGTCCACGCAGGACACACCTTTGGGGGAAGAAACAAACTTGTCGACTGAGGCAGAGCCTGCCCGGCAAAGTCACTAGAGAAGTCCTTCTGCTTGGGTTTCAGTAATATATACTCAGGAGAGGAAACGTCCTTTTATAGACCAAGGTCCTCTAGGCAGTAACTGCACTTGCGTGCAGCGGCTTGCACAGGGCAGCCTCAGCCCCAGTGATACTCACAGCATCATTCCCAGTACGTGGGTAAAACCAAAATAGTAATAAATAACAGTATTTTTTTCAGCATGCTGCTCAGCTAAGATTAATTGCATTACAATTTGCACTACCTAATTACATAGGAGAACACAAACGCTAGCTGAATTCATCCAGGCATTACATTTAAAAAGTTGAGAGGCAACTGGCTACCAACCCCACCGACACCCAAAGGCACCAGCCCCAGCTGAAACCCCAGATGGACCTCATCCCACCGAACCATCCCCCCAGTTGCTCAGAGCTACTATTTCATCCCACCTTCCAGTATACTGTGTCCTGTAATCATAACCCTATCATTTTCTGAACTCGTATATCATTAGTTACTATCAAAATGATTTCAGAGGCCAAAAAGAACTTCAAAAAACCTAAATCAGAAGCGTTGAGTTTCCTTTCTAGTGGCAGTCTTCAGGAGGAAAGCGCTGGCTTCCCTTGTGCTCCGCACTGGCAAGAGCCCTTCCCTGGGTCCAAGCAGGCAAGACGCGGCTCCCAGGCTCGGCAAGCCTACAGGCAGCGCTTTAGGATAGTAAAAACAATTACAAGGGGTAGGGAAAACCCATGGTGAAGCAAAACACAGTGTGTGCCTTGTAGTTAATCTTTCACCATCACAGGGTCACCTGCTGCTCTGCCCAGCACCGAGCCCGGCCCCACTCCAGCACCCAGGGGCCGCGGCCCTAACTCTGCAATTCTAACTGCTTTCCAAATGACTTCAGAGGAACTCATTCAAAAGCGTGTAACTATCCAAAATATTCAGCAGTGACCTGACCTTCTTCCTCCCAAAAAGGACATTACGGAGACCAGGAATTTGTCCTTAAAACTTGATGTGATTTCTGAAAAGAGACACCCCCCCCAAAGTATTGGATCTTAATCCAGAAGCACCTGTTGGGAACGATGGGCAGAAATCCTAAAGGGTTTTTTTGGGGGGGAATACTTTGAAGGTGTGAAAATCCTCAGGCCGTGCTGTTGTATCTTTGGGTGCTGGCAACTTCCTCCTCCACCACCCTAAATGAGAATTTAGTCACCTGCTCCACGCTGATCCCCAGCAGAGCTGCTCACGGACGGGCACTGACCTCAGCCCGCTGGGACCCACACTCGCTGTAGCAACTGGGCTCCCCGCGAAGGTTCAAGCAGCGCGAGATGGCACTAAGTCACTCAGCAAGGCTGGCGAGGCCCCCAAAACAAACAGGAAAATTAAGCTGGACCTTTAGCCAAAAAGGAAAACGTTCTGAAGGCTTGCCAACGTAGCAATTCGGGCATTTCACTTCGTAATACCTGATGCTGTGCCTCAACTTAATGGAGCCGTTGAACACAAAGTTAAAATCCTATGTTGGGAACACGCGTTTAATGCTCTGGTTTTATGGAAATCCCACTGACATGAGACCAATTGACTTAAAGATTTAAGGGCCACAGCAATAGAACTCAGTTCAAATGTCACTTACCTTTTATCCTGCAAAATGCAGGAAGTTGAGACTATTCTCAGAATTTATCAAGTCCAAAGCAAATTTTAAGAGTTCTTTTGAACACGGAACCTTAAATATTTACAAAAGTTCTATGAGAAGGACAGCCGAAGGAGATGCTCTGATGCTGGGGAATCAGCTGGAAAGCTTCCAGCATATCCTCTAACGAACCCAACGAGCACCAAAAGGGTTCTCACTTGTTTGTTATTTGCCACACGCTTCAAGAGTTACATGAAGTTCCTCTTAAATGAGCAGATTCCACATTCCAACCACCAGCTTTGCTTTCTTCAATTGAAGAGGTAAAACGTAAAGCTCTGGCAATGCTGCAGAAACCAACACCAGCCAATTAAACAGCTCAAGTCACGCCAAAAAAAATCTGTCACCGTGTGAAAAGGCCAAATTAAACAAGATCTAGAAGGAGCGAAGGGAGCAGATGAGCATGGCGATGGAAGGGTTAGTGTTTGCAATAGAGAGCTTCCACACACAGCTACCACAGCAACCTTTGCTGCAAATTTCACAAAAAAACCCAAACATTCAAGTTGATTAGACTTTCAGTTGTTGCTTTCAGGTAGTTTCAAGTCGATACCCAAGGTAATGAACAGTTTGTAAGTGCTTTGAAAGAAACACAGGAAAATCCACAGGGAGGCTCATTTATACATCAAGAAATGAGTCATTTCAATAACAGCTAAATTGGATACCACTAATTTCAATCTGGCAAAAAAAATTGTAAGTAGATTGGAGCATTTACGGTAAAGGATTTCCTCACACTTAGGCTGGAGGTAACAACAATGTCAAACCTGAGTTAATCTTGAAAAAAAAGGGTCATGATTTCCGGTTCGTTTTGGCTTCAGAACCAGCTTCTCCCCAGTAACTCGGGGATTTGATTCTCCAAGTCACTGCACAGCAAGCCCAGGCTTGGAGAGAAGCTGATCCTCCAGCTGTGACTAACTCTTTCAAAAGAAAAAACTTGAGAACACGCTGACTGCGTCTCTATCTTTCCATTAGAGCATTTTGGAGCAGTTTCCTTGTTTGACACTTGTTATTCCGGCCAACGAGCAGTGCAAGCCGTGCCCTGTTTGCCCCATCTCTTGATACACAGATGAAGAGGGAAGCAATGGTAGGAAGAACTGCGTTATGACTCCAAAACCTTCTCTTTTCCCTCCCAACTCCCCAGTTTGAAACCAAAAGTGGCTTGGGGCTCAAGTGGGACAAAACCCCGGGTTTGCCCTGGCCTATGAGGAGTGCACAGCTCTCCCAGACCGCTTCTCCACACCAGCACGTCCTGCTGCCTTCTCCTGGCACAGACCGGGCAGGAGAAAAGGCAGCGAAAGCATTTCTCATCCTTACGGGTTCCCTCCAACCTGAGGCATTCCAAGGTGCCGCCCTCGGCAGCTGGAAGAGCGGCAGCTGGATAGGGCTGAGAGCAGAGCACTGGAGAGCCTGGCTCCAGAGTCAGAGCGCCGGGAGCCACGGCTCTCGCCAGCACTGCCCACACCTCCCACTGCTGAGAGACAGGAGCTCTCCTCACCTTAATGAGCCACCAATTATCTCCGCTCCGCTAAGCGTGTTCTGTTTAAAGCCACGCAACAGTCAACGCAGGATACCCACCTGGCGCCAAAGATGTCTTTTTTCGCTAGATCGATGCCAGAAACCACCTTTACCCTGAGGATACGAGACTCCTCCTGTTAACAGAAAAAGAAAATGGGTTAATGTCTCTTCCGCGATTCATTTGGAAGGTGGGCTGTTGGCAGAGGCTGAGCTGTGGAGGAGCCCCCAGCCTTCAGAGAGCGGAGTCTCTCCTGGGTGGGATTTTCAAAAGAGAGCTCCCTCAGGAGATGTATCTGCTGAAGAAATCCTGCATCCAAACGGGAAAAGCACCCAGCTCCCGCCAGAGCTGTCAGAGTTACAGAAAAGGGCAGAGTAGATAAGAGCAATAACGTCACAGCAGTAATAATTGAACAATGGTAATAAAAGGAGACGACAATTTGCTGAGCAGGGCCATTTCCAATCCTCAAGGATCCGTCCTCCCCCCAGATTTATTCTGCTTTGCCTCTAACGCTGTCTCTTCAAACACAGGGGGAAATACGACATTTCTGTCCAATAGTGCGAACGCCTCTTGATCAGAGGAATGCCTGCAGTTTAAAAACCTTAAAAATTGCCTTGCTTTGACCCCTCCCACCACCTGGGTATATAGAGAGCTCAGACCCAACTTCCAGCGACACACGGCAACTCCTGAAGATGCCCGTCACCAGGGCATCGACCCAGTGCTCAGTGTGGAACTCCCCTGCCTCAAGCTCCCGCGGAACGTTGCCATCAACCGTATCTTTCACTCTATTTTCTTCTCCCACCCTGCGTGACCAGTTAATTTTCGCTGCACAAAGAGGCCACCCAAACGAAGTCTGGAAAGAATCCTACAGAAACAGGTTCTGCAGTCACCTGTATCACTGATACCTGTTTCTGCCCCGATAAGCCTCCCAGACCTGCAAGATACAAGATTCAGTTACAGTAATTTGAGACTCCGTTCCTTGAAGCTTGCTCAGAAAACAATGGCGTTTTCCCCGGGGTTTATCCTGGCCGGGCCATACTACACCTACTCTGTTTGCTTTAGATAGCTAAGAGCCAGGCGCAGATTTGGTAGCTGCAGCTGAGATTTTTGAGATTATTAGGAAGGTCAGAAACTCCCCAGAAGCAAAGCCGTGCCTGGCCGGTCTAATGCCATTCCTCTGGAAGGAGTCACAAGCAGATGACTTCAGAGAAAGAAAAACAAAGGTCTCATTGAACCTGTCTGAGGGGCGAGTTCCATCCTGACACACGTCCTGCATCCAAACAAGAGCTTAAATCCTTTCTGAAAAGGTGTTTGTTGGTATTCTTCCCAGCAGCAGCACCTCATGCCGGCCCAAGGAGTTTCTGACTAAGCAAACAGGACTCCCTCCCAGAAGAGCCTAAAGCTGACGGGGTAAGTGAACAAAACACTACGGGGAACTTCAGTGGCGCTACGGCACCCAGTTGCTTTCCTTTGTTAACTTTTGTCAATCTGGTCATGTCAACACAACGTGCTTGGTCATCCAGAGTGGTTTGAACAGACAAAAGGCAAGGAACTTGCAAACTGCAATCAAGAAAACTCCTTCGTTAAAAGAAGACAGCACAGGAAAAAAGCCATCAGAAATGTGGAGCGTTCTGACCTTACTGAAGGAGAACTGGAGGACAAGAAGCTGTAGCACTGGGGCAGGAGGGATGGGAAGAGGGGTTGCTGACAGCAACTCCACTATCAAAGCTACTCAGATTTCCTCCCACAAAGGCCAACACCAACTTCGCTAGAGCGGCATCTTATCAGTGCATTAAAAGCATCTCTGTGTATGAATGGAATAGAAAAACCCCAAACCTACTAAATAAATAAATTCCAGAGCAAGATGAGGTCCAGCTACGGGGGGATCCCTAATTCATGTTGTGAACAACACACTGTGCACTGGAGAAGATCGAATACGAGACCCGCAGGTGCACAAGTCCACGGGACCTGATGAAATCCATCCACAGGTCCTGAAGGAGCTGCAGGTGAAGCTGGGAACGTACTTTCCATCCTACATGAGAAGCCGTGGCAGGCTGCTGAAGTTCCTGCTGACCGGGAACTTTCTACCCATTTTCAAAAAGGGAAAAAAGGAAGATTGGGAACTACAGGCTGGTCAGTCTCTGTGCCTGGCCCGATCGTGGAGCAGATCCTCCTGGGACCTCTGCTAAGGCACAGGGCAAACAAGGAGGTCACCGGTGACCACCACCATGGCTTCACCAAGGGCAAGTCTGCCTTCCACCAGGTTTTGGCCACTACAACTGCAACAAGTCTCAGAAATTGAAATGTACTGTTCAGAGCAGTTGGGTTCCAGAAAGTTCCCCCCGCTGCTGCTGGAAAGCCAAAGGTGTGGGTGCGCATCGGGGAGGCGGCCGCTGGCGGGCTGTTCAGCAGTAAAACACTAACATTCACGAAACCTCACTTGTCAAAGCTATTTCTGCCCCGCCAACCTCACCCCACCTCACCCAGGGCAGCAGGGTGCCATAAAGCCCTGGGTTAGGCATTAACGGCCAGCCCCACCGCTCACCCCCTTGTACCCGCTCCTGCTCTGTCCAATCATTAACGCGAAGGTTATGTATTCTGGCCTCCCCGAAAAATGTCAGAGGTTACATAGTTCTCTTCTTTGCCGAGGGATAACCTTTCCACACATTCTGTTTTCTCACCCGCAATCGACATGGCCCGTTCAGGTGGAACCCGGCTACGAAACCAACCACGCAAACAGCCGATCCCGCAGCACAGACCGGGCTGCTCCGGCAGCGAGCAGACCCCAAGTCACCCCAGGAAACAGGGGACAGGACACAGACCTGCTTACGAATCCAGGGGACTTCTGTGCAGGATTCATGTTTTGAAATTCATGTCTAAATGAGTGACGTGTTTATTTACTCCAGGTGCTCTGAAAAGCAAAGTGTTTTCTCAAACCTAATAAAGCATTCATGGAAAGAAATTCTATTAAAACCTCCTCCTGTCCTTGGATTAATGAAATATCCCGGAGCTGGGATGTTTAGGGAAGAGCTCTGGCAGCGACAGGGGAAGAACACGGGCAGAACTCGGTGCCCTGAGCCGGGCACTTCTCCCCCACCAGCGAGGATGTAGGGGCACCCCTCTGCGGGACCCTACAGGGACCTCCCTCTGCGGGACCCCCCCACAGGGCCACCCCTCTGCGGGACCCTACAGGGACCCCCCTCTGCGGGACCCCACGGGGCCACCCTGCCAGAGGTGGCTCAGTCTCCAGCTGCCAAAGCCAAACAGCCGGGCTGCAAAAGCCAGCCCCAAGGAGAACTGGACACATGTCCCTACGCTCTAAATGGACACGTAAAAAGAAGCTCCAGCAACCCCCTGCCCGGTGTGAGAAGGAAAGCTGCAGATGTCTGCTTCTATAGGGCAGAAAATCCCACCCACACGTAGAGATGCGTTCATCGCCGAGAGGTGAACTCTCGGTGCGGGTACAAAACGAGAAACCGGGTTCTTAAACCAACCCACAAGCGTGAGGGGCACGACGCTTGGCCCAAAACGAGCCGGGTGCCGTGCAGACCAGAGAAGATTAAAGGTTCAAGCCCTTCTCCCCCAACTAGTCCCACCCCTGAGCCGAATCCCCCAAGAGGGACCAATTCCCTGGCGTGTTCCCCAGCCGGCCGTCCTGGGAGCGCCCAGCCAGCCCGGTGCCCGCGTCCCCCACTCACCCCAGGCTGAGCCCCCCGTCCGCAGTCCCCGGGAGCGCCGCGAGGCACCGCCGCCACCGCGCAGGCTCGGCCGAGGGAGGCAACCGATGGCCCTCACCAAGGCAACCGGGGAAAGGACAGCCGGCTAGGGTTTCACCTGGAGAAAGCTCAACCTGAACCGCGGCGGGGGAGTGTTGGGTTGGTTTTTGTTTGGGAGGTTGTGGGGTTTTTTTTTTTTCCTTCTCCCTGTGCAGAGACATTTTTGATTTGAAACCAAGATAGGCGTCGGCAAGGTAAATTTCCACTGGCTGGAAGGAGGGAAACCAGATGGAGCTGGAAAGTTACCTGCACGCAGGCACTCCGTGAACCCGGCTTCGTCCACCGAGCACCTCGGCTCCGGTTTATTAGACCTGAAAGTTTGCAAAACATAACAAAACAGAAAAGACAACAGATCTTTAACTCAACCTTTTGGTTGCAAAACACGTCAGGGTGGAAAAGACAACAAATCTTTAACCCGGTGTTCTCACTGCTGGAACTTCTGTTACTGGATGAGGAACCCAGGGAGCCCCCGCTGCGCCGGCCGCAACGCAACACACAGTCCCCCCCAAGTGCCGAAAATCAACCAGCGTTCGCGGCTCCAAACCAAG
>VZRU01012941.1:130074-149811 GCA_013398155.1 Pedionomus torquatus
CACCGCACCTCGGGGTGTGGGGGTTTCGGCGCTTCATGCAGGCACAGGGTATTTTAGACACCCCTTGTTTAAAGCAGCTTCCATGAAAATTCTGCTACCTTCTTTCTTTAATCTCTGGGGACACTGACCGCTGTGACTGGAACGAGCCCGAGGGGACTGCTCTCGTGTCCACACCGACACCCACCTCCCAGGCAAAAACCCTAGGACGTGACTGCAGAGAACTGGAGCTCGGCACCTCGCAGCTCCACGCACAGAAAGGGCGCGTTCGCCAGGCGCTGCTGGTCACCACATCACATCTTTCTTTCTTTTTTCCCCCCCGAGAGAAGTAAGTTGCAATCACCTACTAACCTTGCCACTGTTTCTGAAAGAAACAAGAAGATCCAGCATCAGACGCGAGAGGTTGAACCGCGCTTCATGCCAACAGCCCAGCCACTTGCCAGCTGATCACGGGAGCACGTTTATGTAACCACAGTCGATATTCCTGGTAGATAGGTAATGATTTCAGACCATAACCAGCCAGCCTTATCGCAGCCGCCCTGTGTGATGCCAGCAGAGGCACTCGATAAAGCCACAACCCAACAGAAGGGGGGTCTGGAACCCCACTCCTCACCCCCGAGCGCAAGTGCCACCACTGGCCATCACAGCTGGAGAGGGGCAGGCGAGGAACAGGACAAACATTCCTTAATGGGCTTTGCTGAACAAGCCCTGAGAGTGGCCAAAACCGCAGGAACTGCCAGGAAGATGCCAGTGAGCCTTTCAGTGCCTTAAATACCTCTAAAAGCAGAGCTTCCTACAGCACTTGCGAGGCTGAGGTGCTGCAGCATCACCGCCTTTCCAGAGCGGAGTGAATCTTGGTCACAGCCAGGGTGGGTGCTCTGAAGACCGCACGCCGCGTTAGCAGAGAGCAGAAGGCTAAAAAAAAAAAAAGCCACCAGAACGCCCGACACAGAGCTCTTCTTTTCCAAAGATTTTGTAGAGATGCACAGGCAAAATCCCACAGAGATAGTACATGAGCTTGCCTGATGCCAGGCACGGTTTGCATTGGGGGAGGGAAAAACCTCCTGGGAACTGCACAAGATTTGGGAAAGAGCAAAACATAAAGAAAGTTCCAAGGGGCTTTTTTAAAAAAAAAAAAACAACCAACATTGATTTTTCTCTTCTGTTTCAAACCAGAGATCAAGTATGCTTGAAACATCAGTAATTACACCTTCCAATCATAAAGTATTATCCTGGATTATTATGGTTACTGAGTTCATCACACGCATTCAGCAGGGGTAGCTCCAAGCATACTACGGGCACAGCACCGTAGATTACTGCTCAGCTACAACGGGACGCGTTCCCAGTCATCCTGCTTTGAGCGGTGAAGGAAAAATAAGCAAAGATGTCGAAAAGCAATATGAAGTGCTAACAAATCCAAGAGAGGTATCTTAAAAGCAATTTTAGAAAGATTAGTGAAGCCTAATCTACAATTTCAGTGCTCGGTGCATTCATTTACTACAAAAAGCCCTTATTTGAAGCTCGGTTCATGGCAAGGCTCTAGGAGTGCAAAGGATGAAATACAGGCTTTAATCCCAGAATCTGATGAGGGGCTGGATTCAGGCATTCTGGAGAGCTTCACCAGTTCCTCTGGTGTTCTGCGATGGGAGGATAAGAGATACTGTCCAGATTTCCCTGGCCAAATGAGAACACCGCACTAAAGGTGTTCAAAAACGCCTGGTGAACGCAAAACGCCTCTCAGCGTCGCTCTCTACAGCTCCCTGATAGGAGGGTGTAGCCGGGGGGGTCTGGTCTCTTCTCCCAAGGAACAGGTGATGGGACAAGAAGTTGCACCAGGGGAGGCTTAGGATGGATACTGGGAAAAATGTCTTCTCAGAAAGGCTTGCAAAGCCTTGGCAGAGGCTGCCCAGGGCAGCGGTGGAGGCACCATCCCTGGAGGGATTTCAAAGCCAGGCAGACGTGGTGCTGAGGGACACGGGTCAGTGTCGGGCTGATGGTTGGACTTGAGCTGAAAGGTCCCTCCCAAGCCAGATGATTCCACGGTTCTCTGAAAAATACAGGCAGAATTCCTGCCAGACATGAGGCTTTCGGTGTCTCTGAAGGCCTGGGGTCTGTCTTTGGCCTCTGGTCCTATCTCCTCCGTGTCTCACACCATCTGCAGCTTTGCCCCCCAGCAGACTGACCAGCCCTGCACCCCTCCTGCATCTCGCTGCATCCTCAGGGATGCAAACTTTTCGGTAGCTGGTACTTCTTTTGACTCCTGTAACAGCTCAGCTGCGGTAAACCTCAGCTCAGAGCAGAAATCAGGAACGTCAGTTTTCAGAGAGAGACTCCATTTTCTGACACAATTTGTTTTCTTGCATGAATCATCCTATTATCCAACCAGAAACGGAATTAGATCTTCCAGCTCTCACCCGGAGTTAATAATTAATGTTACTGAACAAGTTTCCAGTCTTCCCTGGTGAAGGAGCCCTGTCAAAGGCATTCACATTTCAAGGAGCACCGCTGTCAGTCCCCCCAGCCTTCTCCATCTTCAGCAAGTTTCTTTTTTGTAAGGAAACCCACCAGGCGGTACCTCTTTCCCGTAAGGCACACCCCTAAGGCTCTGCTCCCCAGGGATTTCTAGCCTTGGGGGATGAATCTCTCCTGTCGCAGCCTCTGCCTGTGTTAGGGGAGGAAAATCCCAGCCCTCAAAGCAGCGCCCAGCCAAGCTGATGGGGAAGGGAGCCGCTCAGGCTTCGTGTCCTAGTCCTGCTCCCGCTGTCCCCAACACAGCCATGCTCCCTGTTCCAGCCCTCCCTCCCCTCTTCTTTCCTACTCCCTTTAAAAGCACAGCAGCCCTTTGACTGCTTCTGCTCCCAATAAGTATTTGTCACTCAAGTGCCTACTCTAAGGCCAGTGAGCTCTCACAGCTGAGAACTCCTGTAAGAGAATGGGAAACCCGTGCGGTTTCTAACTCAGGTTTAGATCCATCGGGGTGGGGAAGTTCAGCGCTGGGCACACACGGATGCTCCTGGCTGGAAGGAGGGCAAATCCCATACCAGAGTCCAAGCCCTCCCTTCTCCAGCGCGTCCCTGACACACCAGGATACGTGATCAAAGACATGGACTAAAGTTAAGGTACGGTGAGAAATAGCCGTACCTTCAAAAAAATAAAATTAACAAGAACCTGACCAACGCAGGAGACTAAGTAATTAAGCTAAAGAAGTTATTTTCTACACAGACACGCATTTAAGATGCTTTTCAGGAGGAAAAGAGTAGTTACTATCATTCTCCTAATTAAAAACAATCGCTGCTCAAAAAGAAGTCAAAGGCACCTGCGTTCACATAGAGTCAAAAGAATCCAGTACAGTCAGCTCATCCCCAGCAAACCAATGGGCTTGGGTAAAAAATACAGCACTTCTGTGTGGGGGAAAAATACTTGGTAAACACTTAAAACATGGTTTACTGTATTTTTAAAAAATGCGACCGCAGAGCTGCAGCACACTTGTTTGCCCACAGGATCCACAGCGAGGGTTCACAGCTTATCCCAGTGTGCGGAGCGAGGCCCGGGGTGCGGACGGCTCGATGGGCACCATGGAAATCCTGGGAACATCCACATAAGACTTTTTCTTCCTTTGATGAAATACACTCATCTTTTTCCCATTGTAAAAAGACCCATGTTTGGGGGAATAAAAAAAGGAGAAAGAACACAGGACACCAAGAACTTTGTGTTATGTAAATATCCACGCACATACTGGGGGCAGAAGGCTTGGGGTTCTTCTGGTCCTGGGAGATGCGGTGCCTCGTTTGCTTTGCTGTTTTGGTGTGTGGGTTTTTTAATTGTATTAATTGCTCATAGGGAACTCCTTAAGATTTTGTGCAGCCTGATAAATAGATGGATTGCTGCTGGCTGACGCGGAGAGGTTAGCTCAGTCACTTGTTCCCAAAACGGTACTTGACACTGACTAGACTAAGAAGCACTCATTAAAATATTCAACACTCATTATCCAAAACAAAGGGTGGACTTTGTGTTCTGCCAGGCATTCTGGACGCGAAATGTGGCCGAACAAAAGCCACATTCAGAATCAATGTATGGCAGAAGATCTGCAATAAGGTCGGTCATTCATCATCGGGGAGCAGGACCTGGTCCCAGAGAAGCACAGATGCGTGTTCTTGCAAGAAACAGAAAAAGGAGGGAGCAGAGGGCAGAGCAATCCAGAATCCCTTCGCCGAGCTACAAGGCAGCCCAGCAACTTCCACCTCACCTTCCCTGGTGGCAGCAAAGCCATCCAGGGTCAGCAACAGGCAGGTAGAAGCCATCGGTTCTCCTCCACCACCGCCGGCGCTCCCAAAGTTTCCCAACTGGTGTAAAGTTTCCAAGACGGGGAGTTTCGCGTTAGTTTCTCCAGCTGTATCTAACTGCAGCCTCTCACAACCAACAGAAGCTGTTTTCGTAACCCTGAGCATCTTCACTCCTCACTTGAGATGTAACCTTGAGCACCAGACACCTCTCCCAGAAGAGCAGGATGGGGAGTAACGCACAGAGGGGTTTGTGCAGGGCAACTTCCACCCTCTACCACCGCCAAGGCTTTTCCTTCTGGACAGCTCAAGCAGGAACATTAAGAATCAAGGGTGGGATGGCGTTTTGATATCTCCCCCCCCCAAGACAGCAAATGAATATTATGGTGAAGGAAGTACAGCAGTGAAAAGCTCCTGGGATAACACAAATTAACAGATGAAATCTCAAAACAAACTCGGTTCCCCCCAGGCAGGTTGAAATGAAGTTACGGGCCCTTTCAGAAGTAACAAAGACACGCTACAGAAAAAGCAATTTTGCTTCTAAATTATTACTGTGGCCACACAAAGGGGAGGGAGAGAAGCAGGTAGGAGCTGCTGCAGCAACGCCAAAACCCGGCTGCACACAGAATCGCCCCCTCTAACAGGCACGGCTTGTGTATGTTGAGGGTTTCCAAATAGTATCTCGCCTTAGACATTTCATGTAACATTCCTTGCCCCGTGCCCCATCCCATATTGCAGCTGTTCACACTGAATACAGCGAATCTGCCCGGAGGATCAGGCAACAGCTCCAGAAAATGCAACTGCTGATAATGAAAGTGTGACACTACGAGAAGTGCTAAATCGGCCAGCAGAGTCAGGTGAGGTCGACAGGCACCAGCAGCGCTGGGGGCAAACGAAACTAACGAAACCCCAACGCTCCTGCACCTCTGCTCCCTGGCCCCAGCCCCGTTCAAACCGAACCAGCAGCAGCTTGAAGCCCACGGGAACCCCAAATCTCAGGAAACGCACGAGGTACCCGCAAAGCCACACTGCCAGGGCCCTAGATGAGAACTGGGGCCAGCAGTAAGGGAATAAAGCTGCTGTAAGGTCAGAGATGCCATTGCAAATGATCACAATGTAAGAAAATCCCTAAAATCAGTGCCAGGCAGTGCCAGCGTGCAGTCCCAGGCGAGGCACTGCGCTTGTCACGACTTCAGACGGACTGCATTCAATCACCAAACACTACATGAGGAGGAGAGTACCTCTGCTGAGATCTGTTTGGCAAGCAGAAAGTTTGGTGCCAAAAGGGAAAAAAGCCCCAACCTTCCCAGAATCTAAGGATCCAGGTGTAGATGGAATCCAGCAACTTCCCCCTCCCATCTGGACACCCCCCAGACACCATCTCAAGAGCAAGAGCAGTCTCACCGTTTCGGAGGATTTAGAGAACACAAAGAGCACCGCCCCGTCCAAGTCTGTTAACGAGGTCTTCTGGGCTCTCCTCTCCTCCTACGTGCCACAGGGAACATCACCGAGCGCTCAGAACCTACAGCCGTGCTCTCCCCGCACACACCATCCCCCAAAAACAACACGTACAACTCACGAGCAGCTGCCAAGAGAATTCTGTGGGGGAAAGTACCTGAACACTCTGTCAAACTTTTGGCTTTTTCCTAAAGGCCCCACGAAGCGTCACGAAGGAGTTTAGCAGAAGTTGTGTTTTGCAGGCAAGGTTTCTAAAGGTCAATTAACTTGGGAACAGGAGGAGATGCAGCGTTTTACCCTGGGTGGGCAACCACGAGAGTCCCACGGCTGAATCTGCTGGAGCAACACAGAGGGACTGGGGAAGAGCATCTCCTAAAATCCAAGTGACTTGAGCTCGAGGTCCCTTCCCCAAGAGATCAAACAGACTTTCAGATCCCTAAGGGGCCTGCACAGGCACCAGCAGCTTACAAGCAAAAAGGAAGCTCTAACACACCATCACCAGAACAGGGGGCTCCAACTGGGACTCGGGAGCGACCACACTGTGTTACACTGGGGCTCCGCTGCTCCCGGGCGCCTCAGCCGAGGCGAGGGAAGGGCTCGACTCGCATCAACCAGCATCACCCCACGCTGCCATCGCTCGATGCTCCCGCTCCCGGGCAGGCAGCCCTGGTACACGGGTCCTACTGTCCACGGAAGGGGACGAAAACCCTGGGAAGTTGGCCGAATGCAGAAACACGTGCTTGTGAATGGGGGAACCTCGCTTGTGCAAAACTCTGCGCCCCTCAACCCGATGTTGGGGTTTCAGGTTTCTGAGGGGAAAAACAATGGTGTTTGAGCTCAGGGGGCTTCGTGCTTTTAATACAGCAGTTTTTTCAGTAGTGCCTTTAAGGGCATGTCATTAAAGCCCTCTCCAAGCCAACTCCATGATGGCAAACGAAGGGCACTGTTGGGTTGCAGGGGGGAGGGCATTAGGCAGGGGCTGCCCTCCCATCCTGGGGCCAGGAGTATTCAGGGGAGGAAAGCTTTGTTCCGACTGTGCTTTGCTGCAAGTGGACCTTTCCAAACCGCTTCCCCAACAATTGCTCACAAGCAATCAAAAAAAGGAAGGTGGGATCAGGTAGATTTTAGCCAAACCCCTGTTGGTCTGGGGGGCACAGCCGCCCGGTGACAGTGACAGCGCGGCCTGGGGCAGGTGGTCACTCAGAAGAGGCAGTGCTTACTCTGGCAACCAGTCCCAGGCTTTCCTCCTGCATAGGGAACTTGCTTAACCCCCACCATGAGGGAGCTAAGTGGAAGGAGGAGGCTGCAGCTTCAGCAGAGCCATCTCCTCAGGCGGTGGTCTGCAGGTCCACAGCAGCCATTCCTGACCCAAGGAACCAGCCTGCAGCCGGGACTACCCAGTATCCGCTGAAGCCGGGCTGTGGGGATAATGGGAACAGCCCCAACCCCGGGGCAGGGAAAAGACAGCAGCGCACGTGGCACAAACCACAGCTCATTTCACTAAGGGAGGCTTTGCTGCCAGGGGAAACCTGCACATCACTGGCCTAGAGAGAGAGGGAGAGACTGCCAAGTAACAGCTCTGCGGAGCAGGCAGCACTCAGAGGCATTTATTCTCTATCCCTAAACGTTTTCATAGCGAGGAAGAAAACTAACCCAAAGCAAAAGGCAAGCCTCTGTTATCTTGTCAAACCGGTGACCTGGGGGCGATGCTGCAGGGAATGGCAGAACGAGCAGGCGGGAGAAAACAGCACGAGAGGAAAAGTACAAGTTCCTCCCATGTACGGAGTAACGCCGAGGGATGGGAAGATGACTAAAAGAGAAAAAAGTCACGGCACGATAGATAGGTTGCCAAAGACGAGAGCGAGACATCACCATTAATCACTGAGCCTTCAGCCTTTTGCAAGCGCTCTGTCTGATCACCGAGGAGGAAGGAGCGGGGTGGCTTTTCAGCTCAGTAGTTTTCCAACTAGAGCATATCCCACCCCAGCAGCAGCAGGGCCAGAAGAACCAACCACCACGGAACCCTAGGTCTGCTGGAACACACGGGAGAACCTCACAGTACTCCCTCCCAAGTCCCTGCTGGAAGGCAAAGGGGCTATTTCTGTTTATACCCTTCAAGGGCTCTGGCCAAGCCAGCAGACCGTTTCACCGGTGTGCAAAGGCTCCTGCTTTGCTTACTACTGTTTTCGGGGGGCAATACCTAAACATTTCATCCGTTGGCAGTAAAGCGTGATCTCCTCTCAACGTTCTTGGGTCTGTGCAACGTGGCTGTGCTACTCCTTCCTCGTCCAGCCTTCCCTAAAACCTGCAAGTGAGGTCAGAGAATTGTACAAGATAACAGCAAACCTGCAGACCACGCGCGCTGTCCCCTCCTACACCTCCTGCGTCATGCACCTTCCAGCTATTTCAAGCCTTTACAGAATATTTTTTGGGGGAAGATTCCCTCTGTGGAAAAGCTTTTTCAAGGGGATCACACAGTGCTTCCACTTACCAATAACCACACCTTCCCATTTGACCAGGAGACTCTTGTCCAGAGAGAAAAACCTCTTTAGTGCCAGTCAAAGGGAAGCATGTTGCAGCCGAAGGTGCGTCAGACTGGGGACGTGCACACCAGTAACGGGCTGACACTGGAGAAGGGCCTGAATCTCTTCAGAGGAGCGTGATGTGCACCCCCTTTATCTGCAGGGCATAAAGAGCACAGCCCGCACCCAGAGGTGAAACCCAAAGCTCAATCACCACACCAGCCCCACACACCAGTCCGTACCAGCATGACCAGACAGGCGTCCCGCCCGGCCGCTGGTTGTAGCTTGAACACCCGCACCACCGGCGCAGAGGAGACTGTGGTACCCAGCAGGAAGAAAAACAGAAAGACAGTGGGGGAAACAAAGAAAAACAGCTGGTGGGGGGTGTGACCCCCCAGGGCAGCCGTGGCACACCGGGCAGCCCACAGCACCGGCCGACAGGCAGCCCCATGTCCCCCGTGCGACCCCAGGCTGCAGCTCTACCTCTCCCACAAACATCAGGATGATGACAAACACGCCAAAACCGGCTGGGGCTAAAATTGAGGTTTCCATGGCAACGCTCAGGATGACACAGAGCGCTGCGGCGGTGCATTCCTGCCTTATCAAACACCATCGGCACGCGTGCTCCAGCCCGCCAGCGCCACGCCGCAGGGCCCTCCATCCCTCCATCCTGTCCGGAGGCTGCAGCCCCGGCCCGAGGGGGGCTCCAGGAGCTCCCAGGGCCCGCAGCAGGCCCAGGCTGGGGCGCTCCCTTCACCTCTGAGCCCCCTCTCTCTGGGTTTTCCACACCAGCTGGTGGCTCTGCTTCTGGTGCAAGTCTTAGGAACCTGAAAGGAATCCCCCATCCCTGGCAGGGTGGCCAGGCCAGCCGAGCGGTGGCCGTGGGGCACAGGACACGCTCCTGACGGTCACCTGTGTCCAGTCACCTCTAATCGTCCCCCGCCAGACTGAAATGAGAGGAAACATGCACATACAAGCAGTTCAGAACCGAACCCACCAGACTTAAAACAGAAATCAGACTCCATGACAGCAGCACAACACATTAAAGGTGATTTTTTTGTAGTATCAGCAGAATGAGAGCACAATAAAAAAGTTTGCTAAATCCATTTCTGCAAGCATCAGAGGCATTTCTCTAATTACAATGCAGTCAGTCAAACGAGAACGGCGGAATGCTTCCAAATACACACCACTTCCAACCCAAAGTTTGGGCAACATCCTAAGGAACAAGTGGCACGGGGGGCACAGGGTAGCAGAGATCTCCACGAGACCTGAAAACGCAGTAGCTACAAACTTCACCATCTTAACCGCGAGGACCCGGAGGCTGCTGGTGAAGGGCTACGAAGGACCCGGGGCCCCGAGGGCTCCCAGAAGCGGCTCTCCAGGACCTCGCAGGCACGGGGTGACTAATGACCTCACAGGTCATCCACACCCAGCCTGTTACCGCTTCACAACATCTGACTTTTGAACTACAATAGGAACCAGTAAGACAAAAGCAGAACCTGCCTGGTTGGCTTCACGTCACCCGGCCTCTGGTTCAACTGCAGGATGTCCCTGGAAGCGGCAGCTCCAACCCCGACTGAGCCCAGCACGGGCAGGACCAGAGAGCTGCTGGACCAGAGACCTGCTGGACCGTCCTCGCTGCTCCCACCTCTCCCCTTCCCGGGTTCCACAAAGGCAGAGCCCCCGCCGTGGGGGTGCAGCTGGGCTTTCCACGGAACTGGGGACCAAAGAAATCCCACCCACAAAGCAAGGGAGGAAAACATGAGACCACAGGAGAAGGTGCCTCCTGGATAAAAAAGCCAACGGGACAACACCATCAGCACGATCCACTTTGTAAACAAAAAAAAGAACTGGGAAAAAATAATAATGTTGTGTTACCATAAAAAAGAGAAAGATCCATTGACGTTAATTGCCCATTATTGCAATTAAAGGCTGTTTTGAACCACTACTGGCCCCCACCTCTACATCTGGTTTTCAGACCTTTAGCCCAGCCTTCCTGGTGGTCAGGTTATGCCCACTTCTGCCTCTGCCCAGGTCACTTCTGAGCATCCATGCACCCGAGGGCGCATCCGAGCACCCACCCGGACCTGGACATGCCACTGGTGCCCCACCAGCTCACTGGTGTGGGTACAGAGCCAGCTAGGCCAGGCAGCCCAAGACATCAAACAACCCTCCACCCACCCTTCAGCAGACGGTCACTGGCCAAAGGAGATGCCGTCCTGTGCCAGCTACCTGCAGCTGTGACAGCTGTCACTGTCAGAAAGCACTCCAGAAACCATGGATTCAGCCCAAAGCCGCCTCCTAAGGAGCAGGACAGACCCAGGCACACAAGACAAGTCTAGAATACAAAAAACTCTGAAAAATGGAAAAAACATGCTCTGAGAAACTGTAACTAAGGAGGCACGTGGCAGGTAAAGCCTTCTGGGCTTGGGCACCCCATCAAGTTAACAGAGGGCATTTCTTTGACGAGTTGGAAAAGAACTGGGGCACAAAGTGTATGCTGTAACTCCTACTCATCACGACTGGGGTGAAGTGACAGTGACACAGCACAGCAGAGACCCCTGCTCGTTAAACAGCTGGTTATGGGCACAACCACAAAGACGCTTCAGAGGGAGGAGAAACACCTGCAGTACTCTCAGGCTGCCAATAGCCCAGGAATGTCTGCTTTTTAATGAGAATGCTCTTGGACTTGTCTCCTGTAAGCCTCTAACAAACCACTACTGATAGAGAGGATGAGCACCAGAACTGTGGGCGAAAATGAGCAGATCTAGCCCAGGAGATGACAATACAGCAGAAGCAAGCCCTCCTGCTGGGTAAGCCCGGGAGGTACTACCAAGAGAGAAGAGAGGAAACACGACTCATCCCACTCACTGTGCTCTCCAGTAGACCTCTGCTCCAACGGGGAGAACCCGTGAGTCACCGTGAAGGACGTCACCAGGACAGAGGTGTGTCACAGCACCCTCCAGACCAGCCTTTCTCGCGAGGCATCACCACACCACAAAGAACGGAAAGGAGAGGTACCTCCTCAGGCTAAGGCTGTGGGGAGGAGGCACTATTCACCCAAAACCCGGGCTGAACTCCCACCAGAACTTTTAGCGCCATGCTGATCTCCTACCTGACTTCCAGGAGTTTACTTTCTTCTACACACTGGAAACGAGGAATAAAATATTATGTGAGAAGACCTGACCAGATGGAACCCAAGCCAAACAGAGAGCAAGGATGAAAACAAAAGTCTCTCCCACCCACCCAAGCACTGGCCTCCACCGCTCAGCCGAGACAGCCGCGGGACTGCACGACGGCATCCAGGCAAACGGAACTCACCGGGAGAGCAGACACCAAACCTGTCCTGAACTGTTATTTCTGACCCCTTCTGGCTCGCCCAGGGGTCAGCCGGGTACGGGCAGAGGGCTGGCACAAAGGGCAGGGGCATCACAGCTGGAGCCGAGGGCAAAGCCACCCTGCCCCAGCTCTGGCTGCTACGAGATGGTCATTCAGCTCCTCGGACGTACCAGAACTAAATCACGTCTTAAAGCGCAGCCAGTTTTGTCATAGCTGGTGATCATCTCCTAACCATAAGGCAAACAATACTACCCAGTCAGTAACTCGATGGGATTCGAGAAGTTTCCAGGAGTTTAGATCAGTAACCGTGCCCCCCAACACCGAGGCACTGGGTCTGGAGGAAGTATCTTTGGATACAGTGCAGATGAACCTCTTCAAAATACAAACACAATACTTCTTTTTTGACATTCCAGTAAGAAAGATAATAAATAATTTGAAAATCACCCCAAAGGCCACAAATATGTAGTATTTTGAGTGTTTGGGAGTTAGAGGCAGCATGGAGTCCTTCCCCAGGACAGGTACCATAAGGGGTGCTCCCCCACCAGAGCACCCGGGGGTTCACCATCTCCTCAGGAGTCCACCCGCTGCCCTGGCTGCGTGTTGACGGGAGCACTGAGCCCGCAGGTGGAAGAGAAGGCAGAAAAAGCGCATAAAGGCAGGGAGGGGAGCGCGGTTGACAGCCGTGGTAATGTTGTGTCGCTGCTGAGATGGCACGTCCGTCACTTCAGCATTCCACACAAGCCACCGCGAGCGCTCCCTTCGCTCACTGTCCAAAACCCAGCGTTTTCAAGTTCTTCTGGCTCATCTGCTATAAGCAATGGCTAAGCCAATATTTTACAACGCGTTCAACCTCACCTCCCTAAGAACAGAGGTTAAGCGAGTACACTGCTGCTTGCTCTTCCCAAAGCGCCACTTCTGCTGCTTTGTTAATAAGGCTAAATTAGCATAAGCAGAAAGCACAGACGCGTGGTTCTGTCCACACACCATGTGTCCCTCTCACCACTCCCATCACCAAAGGCAAATGCTAGAGACCTTTATTTTCTCCACTTCTTTGCCAGGGAGCTCATCCACTGATCGTTCCCGGAGAGCTTTAGGCAGACTCCCCGCAGATTTTACTGGGGTCAAGATTCCAGCCACAGCTTGGGATTCACAAGACCCAGACAGCCAAACTGAGAGCCACCAAAAAGCAGATGTCCTGCCCTCCCTCCTTCACACACCCCCCACCACATACCTCTGACTCCCCTCGCCTCTCCAGCAACCCAACCGCCCAGCGAGGGATGAGCAGTCGCCTGCAATGACCCGTTTGCACTGGTTTACAGAAGGTCCCAAGACATACCAGAGAAAGCAGGACCTGCTTTCAGCGGTGCAAATCCACTTAGATCCATAGCAGCAGCTCCAGAAGCCACCACCCAACTGCAGCAGCCTCCACTCCCTCTGCTAAGCAGAGCTGGTGTCCTGGCACCGCCCACAGCAAACGACTCACAGGTGGCAGCAGATGGCCCTCAGCTGAAAGTCCTCAGCCCGTCCAGGAGTATGGAACCAGGGTAACGAGGGACCACGGCATTACACCACCCCAGAAATCCGTATTTCAGTGCATTTTAATCATCTGGGCTAAAGGATCTCGTTTCAGTCTCATTGCCAGGTGTCAGGGCCGTCTCCATCTCTGATGCCCTCAGCCTGGCCTCCTCCTTCCCGTCACAAAACCAGACACTTCTCTTCCACACCAGAGCTTGGGGAGACTTCATCCTCCTCCCCTTAGCACGGAGCTCACCTGCTGGGACAGCCTGGCCAGCCCCCCTCACCAATTCCTCCCCACTATGGGGAATTAGCTCTTCCAACACCTTCAGTCTTTGTCATCTGACAACTGTGTGAGCACTGGAAGGCTTTAAAAATAATTTCATACTTAGTAGCATATCTGAGCGACTTGCAAGGCTACGGTTTCCATCACCTGCTGGCCAGGAGGAAGGTTGGTGAAAATACCAGCCAGGGAATTGCTGGGGAGAAAAATAAACAGTCGTTTATGAAGTTTGTTCAAACAAACAGACAAAAAAAGAATTTGAGTGAAATGCCTCTGCTTTCATTTCACAGCAGAAACGAAGCAAGATTTCACAGGGACATCCCAAGAGCCAGGAAAAAAAGAAGGCTGGATGGTGTTCAGCAGAAGAAAATATAAAATGCAGAGGTGGTGAAGCAATGTCCCCGTTGTAATTTCTCAATGATTAAGAAGTTAAATACTTTTGTTGACTTATTTCAGCAGTTGATCAGGGTTTACGTAAGTTACCCTGTGAAAGAGACCTGACACCGTGTCTCTCATCAGAGGAGCTGGATAAACAGAGGAGGCGGCTGCCTGCAGAGCAAACCCAAACAAATTCCTTTGCCTCTCCTCCCTCCAATCTATCCCAAGGAAACTTCTTCCCTGCTGTTAGTTTATCTTCCAGAGCACTTCGTTCTTGGAAGATAAGATGCTGCCTCATCCCCTAAAGACCTGAAACCCAAGCCCAAGGGGCCCGGCAGGGGCAGAGAGCAGCAGAGCCCCCTCCCAGCCCTGACGAGCACCCGGGTGTGCGTGGGCACCCTCTGGGGCTCAGGAGCAGCACCCTCTGGACCTCGCACCCACTCTCACCGGGGGGAGGGCCAGAAGCGCAGCTTTTCCCTGCCACACCAGCCACCAGATGGACGGTGGCTGAGGATGTCATCCCAGGACACCTTCTGCTGAGCGTTACGCATCGCTCCCATCTCTGCAAAACCAGCGCAGTGCGATCATTGGCATGAAGATGCATAAGGGGAGTAAGACTTTGAAGTGCTTTCAATTAAAAACACACACAGCAGAGCACACGTTATATTAACATACTTCCATTTCCCAGTGAGGTCCAGGACTTGTTTCGCTGGGGTTTGGGTTGTTGGGTAGTGGTGGTTTTTTCCAAGCTATTTTAACTACAGTTAGCTTCTGGGCCTGTGCAGTTTAACCACATCTTTCATTTTAAAATGAATTACCAGTAAATTGCTACCTATTTGCAGAAAACAATCCCTTTCCTCGGGTTTTGGTTTTTTTCCTTTCTCTATGGGAGGGGAGAGGAGCAGGCAGAGGGCGGGGAGCAGCCTAAGGTGCTGGGAAGCGCTGGCGGGGCAGCGAGTCCAGCGCTTCCAGAGCTCCAGTCCCGGCAGAAGGTAAAACCCCCGGCAGGTTTTAATAGTGAAATGGCAGCAGCTCAAGTAAGTCCTGAGCCGAGCGAGCCGGCAGTAAAACCACATTCCTTTCAACTCCCGAGAAGTCACCCAACCTGCCGCGGCATTCGTGCCCAGCTCACCAAAATAACAGCCTTCCCGGGACTGCGCTTCATTTCTGGCTGATGGGGGACAGAGCTGCCCAGCAGAATTTCTTTTACTGCTGCTAAACTCTCTGCTTCAACACAACTGAAACAAACATTTAAGAGGAAGTGGCAATGAAAGCAAAAGAGGAAGAAATTGACAACAGTTAGACTTTCCCTGTTCACCAACACCGAAATTTACAGACCTAAACTAACCCGAGCCGCTGCTGCACCCTGACCCGGCCCAGAGCAGCAGACAACCCAGCCCTCCCTGCCCCCAGGAGGCCCAGGGGCTTCCTGCTCTCGCAGGAAATTCCCAGTTTAGAGGAGTTTAACAAGCAAGAGTTCTCGGCCCTGAATAACCCTGGGGGACCACGAGGCTGTGGGTTTGGCCCCATTCACCTGACATCCCTCAGCTGCCAAAGTGACTGCACCCACAGCCCTTGCAACACCGGCAACCCGCAGTAGATGCCTTCTCGGGCCCGTGCAGCATCACCCACGGGGGTGACGTGGATAAAGGTAACAGCACCCAGTCCCACAGCCCCCAATGTGGCCTCTGGAGACAGCCCACCTTGCACCATGAGCTGCACTGGCTTCAGAAAGGATAGATATTGCAACCCGAAGAACCTCTCGCTGGCTGAAGATGCGACTCCAGAGGTGCGCTCTCTTCCCACAGCATCCCAAGACGCTCAGTTCATTCCCTTCTCACTTGGCACTCCTAAGGTGCCGGGTTATATTTCCAAAACAAAGCAGGCCATCTGAGCTCCCTTGAGCGTAACTCCCCAGAAAGCTGCATCCCCGCGCCGGGAGGGCTGCTGCGGCAGCAGGAGGGCTTCGCTCCGCGGGCGGGGGGCTCACGGTCCCTGCCTGCTCCCCAGGAAAATGGGATCTGTGCAGAAACAGAGGAGAACCTTGGGCTTGCATTTACCACTACACAGTGCCCTCGCATGGCCAGCCCACAGCATGGATCTGGGAAACACTGAACCCAGGGAGATGCTTTTGGTCCCTTCCCCAGGAGCAGTGCGTGGGCAGCAAGGACAGGGACGGACAAACCACCTGCAGCAGCATCCCTGGAAAACACCCGACTGTAAAACTCCCAGGGTTGAGGGTGAGGGGTGAGGACAGACAGAGCTCTCTCTGAATGGGCGTATGTAGAAAACTAGAACTTCATCACTCCCCCGACCCACATTTTAATATAAACCGCCTCAAGTATCTTTACATTAATTTAAAGCTAGAATTTACTTGGTGTCAGTAGTAGTAGACAAAATATGCTGGTAACGTTAAAAGCAGGCTTAAAACGCAAGAGATTTTTAAATAAATAGATTAAAATAGGTAAATAGATTTTTAGAAATCTATTGACCTCCTGAGAACCACAGCCTATTCATTTTGTTACTATGCCACAACAAGTAGGCACGCAAGCCCTTTCCTTTATGAAATGCTTCCTTATCTGAACTTTTTAATTACCATTTAAAGTTTTACGTGCTATCCCCGGGAAGCCAATGCACTCAGAATCTATAAAACCAATCCAGATTTCTTTTTTTTTTTTCCATTTAGAAAGTCAATAAAAAAGTTACTATTCTGAATCGCTTATTACCAGGACACTGTGTCACTGCTGTGACCACGGGAGGCCCCTGCTCACGCTCCCACGTAGTGGAGCATCCAGCTATCCATCCTGGAGCCAATGTGACAAGGGGATGTGGCCAAAGAGCCCCTTTGGCAGCACCAGGGGACAGCCAGGCTCCAAAAACCTCCAGCCACCCAACGGCAATGCAGAGGAGGGTGAGCAGCCAGGGACAGCTTCACCATGGAGGCAACACACCAGGAAACATTACCTTGAACCCAACTGCAACCACCTACAACTCAGACGCTTCCCCCCAGCAACTCATCGTCAGGTTTATTTTGCTAATTTTACGAATTTACTGAAAATGAGCTCCACTATGTCACTGCTCTGTCACCCAGTCCAGTAGTGAATGGCAGCCCTTCTCCTCTGAAGCACCTCAGCAAGCGGGGCCGTACGTGTTCCTCCTGGGGCCTCCGCAGCCCATCTCCTGGGCCACACCATACACAGAAGAACTTCACCAAAATCACATTTGAGTATTGGGAACAACACACCCTCAGGCGAGACCGTTCCACAGCAACAAACCCATCAGGGAGACCAAACCAAGGGAGAAAAGGCAGGTTCTCACGCGCCTCCCTTGGCCAGGCTCCGCACACAAGGAGGCAGTTTGTGCACCGAGGGCAGCCCTGGCCCTTGTCACCTCACGGCCCCACCTGTACTTCACCACGACATCCTTGTGGCAAATCTTATTTTTATTCTTCCCCTTGATGCGGGGTGAACCGTAGATAAGCCCACACTTTCCAGGAATTCATCCCATCCGCAGGTGCCATTTCCGTCATACAAGAAAAACCAGCTTTTGGGTATTTACCAAGAGCGTGTCTCGTTGAAGGCAGCGTGACACAGGAATCCTGAAGGATTTCGGGGCCTGGATCCTCTTTCTGACACGCAACGCTCTGCCCAGTGTGCTACCCAAGAACCGAGACGAGGAAAAAAAGGTTGAGCCGCAGTGACTGTAGCCAGAACTGCTTATGTGAAGGCAGATGCAATTATATCTCCTGCATCAAGACGTTTTCAGGAACATAAGCTCCTTTTTGACAATTTCTAACGCATGACAAAATGTCATCTCAGTAGGAAGCTTGTAATTTCAGTTTATTCCATCACAAGTCCTGGAAACTGAACAGAACTTGAAAAGAGAAGAAGGATGGGATTGGAGAGAGCTGCCCCACGCGTGAACCTCTTCTGGGCCAGCAGCTTGAAATACGAAGAGATACTCTTTCTTCAAGGAGCTTTTTCCGAAGGCACGTTATGTATCCAACCAAATGAGAAACAAGCAGCTGCACGTGTTCCTTCCCCCAGGCACTTTGGGAAGGGCAGAGGGAATCTCATGGAAGCCTCTCCTTGGTTTGGGCCACGTTGGATTCCGTGGCTCTCAGGAAACCCAAACTGAAACGAAGGAGACAGGCTTCTCCAAGGGCCACGTTCCCGACTTCCCTCTTGCAGGGGAAAAAAAAATATAAAGTCCACTAAAAAGTGGATTAAATTGATGAGATCAATCCAGTAATTCCTAAAAACCTAGAGTCTTGATACCTCCAATGGTTCAGGAAGGCCCTAAAGAAGCAAACGCTGGAGGAAATCACTTCTGTCGCTTGTGCTGGTGGTCCCAGTCCCAGACTGGAAACCCGCCACTCTTACAGCGGGGGGTTAGTGAATGGCCGTGTCCAAATCCAACCTGTGCAGCGGGCACACAGCTTCCTTGGGAGGGCTCCACCTCCCACCACACCAAGTGTTTAAATATACTGGCATTTAAAGACTGCACCTAAGCTGCCAGCAGACTATGTAAATATTATTTCGCAGCATCCCAGACCGGCTGACAGAGCGTCACCTGGCCCAGCCCCTGCTCCAGCGAGAGCCGGTTGCCCAGGACCACGTCCAGATGGCTCCGAGGATGGAGACTCCACCGCCTCCCCGGGCAACCTGCCCCAGCGCTGCAGTCGCCCTCACGGGGGGAAACCCACAGGGAGGGAATCTGATCTACGGCTAATTTTAACTAACGGATCAATGTAAACTTCTCTTATTTACAAAGAGGCAGATTTGCCAAAACACCACTTCAAGGAAAACGCAGCCTGCCAGGGGCCGGACGCGAGGGTGGGATTGTCACCCGTGACTCAGTGAGGCCCTAAACCACCCGCTGCCTCGGCGCCCGTCGCAGCTCCAAAACCCAAATAAGAGCAGACGTCGGTGCCGAAGGTACCCACCGAGAATTACAGCTCTTTGCAGAGACGCACACGCTCTGCAAACGCTCCAGCGCAGGCTCAAGACGTGGGCCTACTGACACGCACATCTACCGCGCGAGCACAAGTTAAGCCCGTGCTCGGTTGTTTGTAAGAGATAGCGCCGGTTTTATGAGAAGCCATTAAGCTGGCCTAGCTTACGTTTAACTAGCTGCTTTTTCCACTGGCGCCTGTGCCAGGACGGGTGGCCCTACCGAGGCCGCCTTCAACACCCTACACAAGACACAGAGTACACAGCAGAGCCGCAAAGCGGGGTAGGGACGGAGAAAAGTCACCAGCCTCAAGTGCCCGCAGATGTGACCCGGCCCCTCCGGAGCGGCGCAGAGGTTTTTGCCTGTCAAACCCCAGGCCAAGGGCAGCAGAAGCCACCATCCGCCAGGCCAGCGCAGCCCCACTGCAGATGGACCTGCCACGGAGCCGACTCAGGGCCGCCTTCCCCAGGAGATTCCCCTCCTTCTCCACTCTCCTCTGCCCAAACCTTCTCCACAGGCTCAGCAGCGGGGCTCTCGGCGCACGGAAACGCCGCCCAGGGTCTGCTCCATGCCCTTCCTCACCCTGCCCCTTTCTCCTCTTTCTTCCACCCCATTTCCACCGGCAGCCTCCTGTCCTGTCTTCAGACAACGGCTGCTCTGGTTCAGCACCATCCACAGTGACACAGGAAACAAAGAGCGGGTTTTGCTCTTCCTCACAGGTTGGGTGACCGCAGTCATCGCCACCTCTGTGACGTGGGACCACCCTGGGCCATCGCAGAGACCAACGCCTTGCTCTTCCCACCACTTCTTTTGCAAACAGCTGGCCTTTAGCCGGGGAGGCGAGCGATGGGCACCTCTCCTTCCCCAGAGCGCCATGCCCACCCTGTAGCATGCCCGGGAGGCGAGCACCGCGGCAGTGCCCGCCCTTGGCTCTCCGAGACCCCCTCCGGCCTGGAGCCGGGGGTCCAGCCGAGCCCCACTGGCTGCAGCCCCGCTCCCCCGGCCCGCACGC
>VZRU01012941.1:158917-184995 GCA_013398155.1 Pedionomus torquatus
CACTGCAAATCCCTAGTACTTTTAATCATCCGCTGGCAGCAGACACAAAGAAAATCTAAATAAACTGTGATCTTCACAAGTACAGATGGTTTGGGTTTTATAAAATTGGCTTGAACAGATTAATAGAGCCACAACCTAAGCGGAAAATGCTCTTTAGGAAATCAGAGGGATGCTCACCGGCTTAGCAAACCGCACGCCGGCTGCCCGTTCCAAGGCTTTATAACCCTTTCCAGGAAGAAAGTTTCCCCAATATCCATCCTAAACCTCCCCTGACACAGCTTGAGGCCATTTCCTCGTGTCCCATTGCTTGTTCCCTAGAAGAGACTGACCCCCCCTTGGCTACCCCTTCCTTTCAGGGAGTTGTAGAGAGCGAGGAGGTCTCCCCTCAGCCTCATTTTCTGCAGGCTGAACACCTCCAGCTCCCTCAGCTGCTCTGCAGATGTTCTCCAGACCCTTCTCCCTCTGCTCCAGACCCCTCACCAGCTCCATTGCCCTTCTCTGGACACGCTCCAGCTCCTCAATGTCCCTTGGTTTAAAATAGAATTTCATTATTCTATTTCCACAGAGGAGAAAACAAATCTACATCACACTGAGCCGAAAAGAAGGCTGTTTACAGACACGCTCCAGCGTAGTTCAATATTTAATGCTGTTACTGAACAACCTTTTGCTAATAAAAAAGGCTTTTCTCACTGTAAAGCTTTCATTTTCTGGGAAAATTTCCTAAGAATTATTAATATTTTATCAAGTTTGGCTTCGAATGCCAACATTGCATCTATAGTTTCAGTACGTCTCTTTCCTACAGCGTTATTAAAATGTCTAGAGGCTGAATATGATTCTGAACACAGAGAACTGGCTTTGAACATAGAAGATTATCTATTTAAAAACATGTTTGAGTTCTGCAGCGTATTACTGAAAACGTCACAGAAATCCCACCAAACCTATAAACCAAACTGAAACACACTCCTACAAAATATAAGGAGCTTTCAGTATTTTATTACTAAGTTATTTTCTCAGTTCTGTTCTTTCCTGGCTTCAGCAGTTTCTGAGGACGCAGCAGCAATGCCCTGGGCTACATCAGGAGAGCCTGTTGAAAAGTCCTGTGGCACGGCGGGGTGAGAACACCCGGGGAAGCACCTCAAAGGGCAGAGACCTGGTTGCTGGGGCTGGAGCGAGTGTCCTCTATGGGGGCAACACTGAGTGTCAACCGGTTAAAAACCCCGCACCAGAACTTCCTTCAGCCGCCTGCCATCAGCAGAGAGCATGAAGTATGAAACAGCTTCGGATGACATGAGCTCTTTAGGTGACATGAGCTCTTCAGGTGATGTAAACCAGCAGAAGCGGCTCCCAGCGGCCACTCGTTAAGTCCATGGGTGCCATTAGCGTTATCTGCTAAATGCAGAGGGTGGGTTCGCCTCCCCTCTGTGCTGGAATTTTCCTGTCTCTGGCAGCAGGAAGGCCTGACCGACTTTTGGCCAGGTGAACCGTTACACAATTTCCAGTAACAGTATCATACTGGAGGCGTGAGCAAGATGCTTGTCCCTCCTTTAAGAGGGTTGGACCGTGCGGTAACTCCCCTGCGGTTCTGGACGTGCTGGATGCCTGTCAAACAGGCAGAGAGTGCTGATACATTACACATGGAGACCTGCTCTCAGAACTTCCCACCTGCCCTCGGCACCAATGTGAAAGCATCAAAGGGACTGCCAAAGCAAGACAAACCATTGTCTTTCCCGACCCAAGGGAGAACTGCCATGTCACCAGGACCTCCTCCGGCGGGGAGAAGATGGATTACCCACAGACCTAAGGGAAACAAAGCAGAGAACATTCAGATTTGCTGGGAAAATTGTGTTTTCCTAGGAAACTACCAGGAGAAAATCAGTATAAACATTGATGGTTATATTGTCAGGCATTTCTTTACTAAATTGTTCTGCTTCTGAGCTAGTATTTATGCTCCTGTGGCACAGTGACACTGCTATGACAATTACAGCATCTTTACATACGTACTAAACAAAATCTACCAGAAACCACCTACAATCAAACCTTGCATCTTTTTTTCTTTTGCTTTTAGCTTTATTAAAGAAAGTATTCCTATTTCAAGTAGCCTCTTCTCTGAAGTAACCTTCTTCAATGGCCAAAGAAACGGAGTGAAATTCACGTCAACTGACTTTGCTCATAGGGAAAGCAAGACTGCCCAGGAAAAGTGAGTTGATCTGCTCCATCTTCTGTGTTTCTGTCAGTAATTCATAGTTTACAGAAAATGAAAACATAACCCCCCCAAATTTCTGGCATGTGTTAGCAAGAGTCCTAATAGAACTGTGTGACCTGATCTGTGAGCTGCGGTGTCACCAAGGCTTTGAAGAGTGCCTGCCAGTTATTCCTAAAGGTCTTTGATGTAGTCCGTGGCCTGTTTTTTGGACAATGCAGGAAGCCCTTACAGTTCACCGGCTCTCATGGCACGTCAGCTTTGCAATCAGCAGAGTAACTTAATAGTTTGGGTGAAGGGAGGACACCCGTCCCCAGGAAGCAGCGTTCTGCTGGCAGAAGGCCCCAAGCTGATGATACAGAACCGCCATCGCTGTGCAAAGCCTTCTCTTCTCTCTTGGCAATTAAGCCGAGAATGTTTTACTTTGCTTAGTTTATGGGAAATGCAAATCTCCTGAGATTTGTTATGCAAACTGCTTCTTTCTCTTGGATTCCATGTTCTGACTGCGTTTAATAAACCCCGGTTTGTTCTGATGACTGTGGTGCCGGTAATTCCAGGCAGACATCCCCGGGGAGAGAAAAAGAAAAAGGGGAAAAAAAGAAAAAAAAAGAGACCTGAAACCTTTATGGAAAAGCGATGAAAAGTAAAGGTTCTCAAATGTCCACGTCCTGCCAGGCTCACTCAGCGACGCCTGAGTCTGATCCCCACGTGATGCCCCCCAGCGCAGGTAGGCGGGAGCTGAGGGCGAGCATCCAACAGCCCGAGAGGTGAGATCTGACGAGAGACTTAGCACCGAGCCTGTTCACAGATTCCCTGAGAAACACACTTGTTTCCAGTGACTCACGCCCGACACCGGCTGCAGCGCTGCCTGACTCAGGACCACAGCCTCTCATCTCTGTGGCATCCACAAGCAACGCCGGCTCTCCTGTCGCACCACCCGGGGCAGGTGACACGCCACACGCCGCCCCTCAGGACCACTGACCCTTCAGCATCAGGTCACCCCTCGCAGGGAACAACCCCCCCCAAACCCACCAGGCTGCTGTGATTCACGTTCAGGCTCATCTCGTCGCCGTGCCTGCAGCAAGCGAGGCGAGGAGGCAGCGACGCTTCTGCTGCGTGACCTCCCGGCTCCCAGGACCTCGCAGCTCCGAGCCGTCCTGAACCACGGGCCATCCCTCTGCATTTTGCAGGCTTTGATACGTTCTTCTTCTCCGAAATGGTTACACTTCTTTTCTGAACCTATGGACATTTTGGCATTATCGTGAAATAACAAATTCCAACACACTGTGTGAAAAATGACTTCCTTCTGTTTGCTTCTCCGTAATTGGAACTATTCAGTTTTATTTCTCCTGTTTCCTACATGATGGTTGACAGGGAACAATTATCAGCTGTTCAGCTTCTCCCGACACCGGTGCTTCTACTGGCTCGTAGCCCTCTCTCTCGGCTCCGTTCTAGGCTGTGGACCTGGAGCAGCCTCGTCCCTCCAAGTACACGAGTTTCCTCAACCTTTGCTCATCTCCGTGGCCCCCTCCCACCTTTGCAGTCTGTCACATCTATTCTAGGCTTTAGTTTCCAGGATTTTGGGAGCGGAAGATTGGCTGTGACCATGGCGAGGGCACAGAAGGGGTTTATATCGTAGCATTTGAGTGCGTTCTGTTCAGTTTGCTGATTCCTTCCCCGAAATTCTGAAGCCTCCTGCCTGGGAGGGCTGGCTTGCTGCAGTTTGACGCCTCCGGGGTGTCAGTGGACGTTTCCATAACCCTACCTGCAGCAAGGTTCGGAACCCGAGTAAGTAGGGCAGAACACAGCACCCAGATTTTGTGCCGGGGCTGGCTCTGTGTTACTCTGCATTTATCCACCCTAAATGTCATCTAGCTGTGCTTCTGCCCACTCATTCCGTAGCATGAAATTATTGTGCAACTCTTCCCAGCTGGCTTTTTTTTTTTAATTACCTTTAATAATTTAATAATCACCAGTAAAACTTTCACTTCTTGATCCCGAACAGATTATTTTCAAGCATACCTGATGCTGGGTTGCAGCACGGATCCCTAAGAAACTCTGCTCGCCATCTTTCTGCATTGCACAAACTGTTTATCTCGTCTCTCACTCCATAATCCATTTCTGGCCCATGGAAGGAGCTTCCTTTTTCACCCATGACCATCTGGAAAGTGACCATCCGGCTCTGTCCGGCCGATGGCTGCTCTGCACATGCTGGGTAGCACCTTCAGAGTGACACAGCAGACACATGGAGGCAAATTCCCGCTCCAAACGCCGTTGACTCTTCCCTGCCACTTCACACCTGCCCAGGTGTCTACGGATGTCACCACTTCTGAGTGTGAACCTGCCCCCATCGGAGGGCGGTTCCCAGGTGGAGCCCTTTCACACCTGATGAGACCCCTTGTCACCCGCTGCCCCTCTCCACAAACAGCCATTCTATTTGTTGCTTGTTTGGGGTGACAGCCCCCCTGCCCACCTGCAGCCTGCCCTTCTGGCTCTTCTTTTTCAATACCTTTTCTACTCGCTTTCTTAGTTGTGTGCAGCTCTTCTGGCACAAAGTCCTACGATGGGTCTCCCTCTGCATCTATAGAGGTATTCGGTTCCGGCACGTTGGGTCACTCTGTGACCTTTAGAGTGAACTTTAAAAGAATCCACTTCTGTTCTAAGCAGCGCTGCCTCGGGTCTTGATGCTTAAAAATAAGAAGAAGCAGCTCCTCTTTTCCAGTCTGTCCATGAACAGCTGATGCAAGGATTCACGTCTTAGATCCCGGAATAGTTTTGCTTCTCCGCAAAGCATCACGTATGGACAGTGTCACAGACTGTACTCAATTATCATGCCGAACGCGTGACAAGGCTGAAAAAAGATCAGAAGATGTTGTTTGATGCTCTTGCCCTTCTGGTAGTCAGCCTGAAGCTCAGTCATCTCCCTTTCTGAATTTCCACATGAAAGGCTTTTCTACCTCTGAACCAGACAGCTCCTTTCTCCGTTTTTAGCTGCAGAGGATCCATAGCCCGATTTAGAAAACAGGTGAAAGAAGCAACTCACCAGACAGGCCCTTGCTCTTCCAGTGGCTGCTGCAGGCAGGCAGAAGATGCACCTATCTCCACGCAGGAGCAGAGGACAACCTCACCCCTGCCGTGTGTCTGCCAGCAGGCCAGCTCCATCACCCATGCTCTTCCTCACCAACGCCCCTTGGGTTTTGTCGGGGTGCAGCGCGGGGGCAGGCGACCCACCCGTGATGATCCCCCGCTGAGAAACGGCGAGCCTGCTTTAGCCACTGTAAATACTCGGGTCACCAGGGACGGCAAACAGCACGTTCAGCATGGATCCAGACGAAGTCCTGGGGGCCAGCATACAGTTAAAGACTGAAAATGCACCACGCTCAAGCCAGGACTTGTTTAAAAACTCTGCTGGTCTCCTGCATTTTATGGCAAACGCTTAATTTGTATATTGGGAGATAGCTCTTCAGCTGCTGTGATAAATCTGGCCAAAAACTCGAGTCTTTGCCACTGTCATGCTTTAGCAGGCTGTGACCCAGGGCTATGATTTTGAGCAGCCATGGTCTGTTGCCCCTGTGTTACTACTAACACATTTTGTAGGCCACCTGCCTTTTTAATCCCCCTAATCTCTTTTATTTTTCCTTTTTTTCCCCTTTTTGCTCTAGCACAAGCTCTTTTATCCCCTCCCAGCCCGTTACAGGTTGGCTACTTGGGAAAAAGAGCACTGACAAGCACAACCACACATTACCAGGCCCGCAGCTTTCTATAAAAGAGACTTTTGGCTGAAGATTTGGCACTTGCAGCGTTAGGAAGGCTGCCCGACTAAACACGTCTTCTCTTAGCACATGTCCCCCAGCTGGTGTACCACCTCGAGCACGACGCCACGCTGACACACGGGCACGGTAGGACACTCTGTATAAGCTTGAAATGTGCTTGCCGAGGGGAGGATGGGACGCTGCAAGGGTGGTTTTGGCTGCCACGCTCACAGGGAAAATCCTGAGCCAACGTTTTCTACGCTCACTAACCCCCAGCACTCAGTTTTAGGCATCTCATGGCTGACTAAAAGCGACAGCAAGACGTGGGCAACCCCAGCTTACCCAGTGCCCCTGAGGAGGATCTCTGCCAATGCAGAAAACTCAGCTACGATTTCCTTCTCCCCTCCTTGCCCCCCCCCGATGCCGGAGCTGGTCTGCAACACTTGGGGCACCAGACACAAGCCATCTGCAGTGGAAGTTGCCTTTCCCTGATGAGAATTCAACAAAAAATCAACGTTTATGCAGCTGAAAGCAACCAGCTCTGCGCTCTGGCCGACTGGAAGGAGGAAGGAAGGAAGAGAGGGGTCAGCTCCAGTTCGGCAGCCCTGCCCATGGGAAGAGGGACGCGTGGATTTAGGTCTGGCAGAAGTTTCTAGATGATTGCCCGTATTGCTCCTTCTCTGCAGAACTATCCACAAGGCCACTTGCGCTGTTTGAACTGGAGCAGTTGGTAAGAGGTTGCGTGGCTGGGAAGCTCTGGGAGGGAGCACAACCTATGGGCATGGCCTCTGCCATCCCTGCCCCCAAAGAGTAACCAGCAAAACCACCCCACCCAGCCCATCGGAATTCCAACCCAGGCATGCATATCACTTGCTTTAGGGTGGAGATCTCGCCCTGTGCTTTGGGTTTCCAAATTACTGTTTGTCTTGCAGAGGACAATTACTTCTGCTGTCTCTGTAGGGTTCTCCCATTCTAAGTGCAAAGTGGCAGCACTTAGTCACGCCAAGTCCTTCTCCTGCTCCAGGGAGGTTTCAGAACCAGAAGGAGTTTGCTCTTATACAGCAAAAAAAAACAGGCAAAATTTTGACATATGCAAAAGAGTGACATCGTGGGCCAAACGAGCAACTGGTACAAACTACCACTGCTCTGCTTCCTCAGTACCCTTCTGCCCAGCCCCGTGTTTGCCCTGGGCCTGGGTAGGGCAGGAACCCCCCCCTTGCACGGGCACCCTCACTGGTCAGACAGCCCCAGGGGTCCGGGTGTCCCTCACAACCTGTCTCCCAGCCACGGGCCAGGGCAAGAGCCAAGCCCGCGCTGTTGCTCACGCTCAGGACCCGCGCTAGGGCAGATTCCCAAAGCACTGCAGCACAGGGTGGCCTCGTCCCTTGGTCTGGGCGGTGGCAGGAGCGAAAAACACGAATGTGTTTGTGGTGCAATCTACTTACCAAAGTCCAAGAGCCAAACGAGTTAGCCTAGAGAAAAAGCTCTCGCTTCCAGGCCTTACAGACACATGGAGCTGGCTTGTCTTCCTTACCTCTTTCGTTTTGTTAAAATAAACTAGCATTAAGGGCAAACCACGGAGAGGGACACTAACAGATTCTACTTTAGCAGTCCACCAACATGAAAGCCAACTGCAGTCACACAGGCACTGCGCCCTCACAGCCTACTGACGTAATTCAGATTTATATGTATTTTAGCATCTGATCATTTTTTTTCTTATCAAAAGCAATTTGACTGACTTTTCCAGCCTATTTGCAACCACTGAAATTCTTGATTTTAAGAGCTTTTGTGTAGCAGAACTGCCCCTTCCTACCCGGCAGTTAGGGTAATCGCTAGCAGCAAGCGAGGAGACGTTGCAAGGGATCCCTGCAGGCAGACACCCCGAGAGGAAGGGTGCTGAGCACAGTGGCCTGCAGCAGCACGCCAGCTCCTTTAGGCAGCAATCCCAGAGCCCGTGCAGGAGCACTCAGCTCCCCACGGGCTGAGAAAGCCAGCTCCACGCGTGCTGCCAAGGAAGCACCACGATGGAGCCGGAGGAGCTGAGATGAAACTGCCGCCAACGGCACCAGCCGGGAAGTCCTGGTCCAGAGCCGAGGCACACAGGGACCTGCTGAAGGGTTTGTATCCCATCACCGCCCCGAGGGCAGAGCAACCAGCCTTTGCAAGTACTGGTGACTCTGCTGCTCACCCACGTGCTGCTAGGTGGTGTTCTCATGCTGAGCTCCACCACTGCTACAAGAAGCCCAGGTCCCAGCAAGATAAAGATTCAGGGAGCCATGCCTGCCTTGATTTAGCTGCTGGGAGCTCCTACAAGTCTCCTGTGCCCTCATCTGATCTCCCATCGTATGCCAGAGCTGCTGCAGATCCAGGAATTAGAAATACTACAGCCATTCCCATCCACCCTTCCGACAAACTGCTTAGGACTGCGTGCGACAGAGATTCTGCACGCGTGTACACACGCACACACTCCGTGTTAAAAGCGTTCATTTAACCCGTTAGAAATGCTGTCTCCCTCTTTGTCAGCACAGGCAGCCTACTAAGGAACGTGGAATATACTGCTACTTCTTCGGTGAGAAATGCACAGACCGATGGGGAAAATCACTGCAGCTGAAGCCAGGAAAGGCTAATTAGCTAATCCAAGCCTCCTCCCCGTCTATCTCAGTTTATATTAATCATGCAATGCATTATTAGGGCTACCCCTACTTCTTCAGTGTCATCTTTATGAAGGAGAAATGGCTTCCTTACCCCAAATGCAGGCAGCTTCAGGAATTTGCTTTTAGTAGAATTTGAGGCAGGTCAGCCAAAAGGGATCTTCCCCGCAGTCTCTGTGCTCTCATGGCAGGGCCACAGCTCCACCTCATCAGGCCTCAAGTTGGAGGAGGAGCAGCAGTGGATCCCCAAAAGGTGACCTCTTAGACCCTTTAAAATGTGACAAACATACAATTAATAACACGCCAACTACTTCAAGGGGGTAGGTCAAGAAAGTTCAGCCCCACCACCTTTTTTCCTGTCGCAGGGAGGTTTGCTCTCCCTCTCTCAACGGCAGCAACGCCCTTCACCATCTCCGAGGCGATATTAACAGAGGCTCGGGGGAGTTTCCCAGGCAAAAGCAGGTCTTCAGGTGAAAACCCTGAGATAAAAATGCTAATTTTTATTAGTGTTCTCTACAGTTTCTCGTGTTTGCTTTTCTGCGTCATGGGGAAATGAGCCTTTTCTCTATCTTCAATCTCAGCCACTCAAGACCGACACCTCTCCGGGCAGTTCTGGGATTTCCACGTTCAGCTGCTGCCCGCAGAGAAGTCAGTCAGCTGAGCACGCCCGAGGACTTCACACAGATCACACACCGGTGTAAACAGGAACTAATTTTTCTGAAGTCCAAGAAAACAGACCTTTTTTTAACTGAAGGGCTCCTCTAGCCATTTCTTCCCCCGGCGCTGTTCCCTGCCCTGCCGCCCAGTGGCACCAAGGCTCAGGCGGCCCAGGAAAGCTCGTGGAAGCCAATGTCCTTCACCCCACTCCCAGCAAAACCAGTCACTACACTGACAGACTCACACTGGCCAAGTGTGCTCTGCTGAAATACCTTCTTCCTAAACAAGCCACATTAACACAGGGCTATGGAAATTTGGAAATAACCCCACCTTTTGTGGCTTTCTCCAAGGAATGTCCCCCAGTCAAACACTTCAGCAAAAAATACCTGTTCTCAAATATCGCACGCTCCATTAAAAGAAGCACAGTGACTCAGGCTGGCGGTTTTCTGTGCAGCCAGAGGGGTTAGTCACCCTGCTAGAGCAAAGCCAACTCTTGGAAGGGGCAAGGCATCTGCTTGCCCTGTTGTCCGGCTGCAGAGAGCTGCCCGGAGGCCCCGGCAGATCCCCAGCATGGCAAACAACAGCATCACTCTGAAAGGGATGGACGATTAGGCTCCAGCCCCACGGGGTGATTGGCAGGATATGGCATAAATCCCATCAGCTCAAGCTGAGGCATTTAGATATTAGTGTTTAATGAGCTGTTGGGTTCCATTTAGCTTCATATTGCTTTTAAGTATTTCTGTGCGTTCAACCAAGAAAATTGCAACAGCACAATTTATTAAATGAACTTCTCAAAGAATCTTAAAAGCACAGGAATACTGTGGCAAGGATTACTGCGGCAATAATATCTGAGAATGCAAAAGAACCTTGTAAGTATCGCAACAGAATTCCCATTAGTGTGACTGCAGCATGAAAATTAATCAGTCATCTGTACGTCAGCTGAATTATCTTTATAAACAGTTCCTTTGCAGAGTGAGGAAAGTGGGATGCATACCATGAAATCCCTGATGTGCAAAATACATCTGAAACATTTCCCGTCTGTTTTCCCATCCTGTTTGTCTAACTTCAACCCAAGCTGCGAGCGCATTTGTGTACCATCGACAACACTACCCATACACGCAGCCCGTCAGTCTGCCTGGCGATGAGACCGCAGCAGAAACGGACCTGAATGAAGGTGGAGCGGGGCCAGCAGGCAGGGCTCCAGATGTGCTGCGCCGGCAGGTATCAGCTGGGGGTCAGGCAGGTATCAGCTGGGGGTCAGGCAGGTATCAGCTGGGGGTCAGCCCCGGTGGGCAGCGCAGCTCCCCGGCCCCTCGCTCGCTCCCCACAGCGGGATGGGGGAGAACCAGACGGGTAAAGGTGCCCAAACTGGTGGGTTGAGATACAGGCAGTTTAACAGATAAAGCACAGCAGGAGGAAGAATTCCTTCTCTCCCCTCCACGGCAGGTTTGCCCCCACCCCAGGACAGCCAGGCTCCATCACGCCCAGTGGTGGCCAGGGAAGACAAACGCCCAAAGGTCCCCTTCCTCCTCCTCCCCAGCTTCCACTGCTGAGTCTGACACCATGTGGCCAGGGACATTCCTCGGCCAGGGGTCCTGGTTGTGTCCCCTCCCAGCCCCTGGTGCCCCCTGGCCCTTGCTGGTGGGGAAGGGTGGGGAGCAGAGAAGACCGTGGGGCTGCGCGAGCCCCCTCAGCAAAAGCTAAAACTTGACCGAGTTTCCACTGCTCAGGTCACGAATCTACATAAAAATATGTCTTTACTCAGACTCTGGAGATGACTGTTGAGACACAGTACCATCTCTTCAAAACACAGGTTCAGAACTTTCTAATAATAGAATCATAGAATAATCATAATTATAGAATCATAGAATACTTCGGGTTGGAGGGGACCTTTAAAGACCATCTTGTTCCAACCCCCTGCCCTGGGCAGGGACACCTCCCACCACCCCAGGTTGCTCCAAGCCCCATCCAGCCTGGCCTTGAACCCTTCCAGGGATGGGGCAGCTTCTCTGGGTGACCTGGGCCAGTGTCTCACCACCCTCACAGCAAAGTTCTTCCCCAGATCTCATCTCCATCTCCCCTCTTTCAGGGTCAAACCCTTCCCCCTCATCCTGTGGCTCCCCTCCCTCAGCAAGAGTCCCTCCCCAGCTTTCTGGGAGCCCCTTGAAGGACTGGAAGGGGCTCTAAGGTCTGTACTTTAGGAGCATTAATCAGAGATGGACTTCACGGATTACTCACCAGCTCCTTTCCCATGAGCTATCACTAAACAACCTCCTAACAGCAGGTTTTATCAGCCCCAAGCGTTTTGTGCCCACAGAAACAGGCACTCTGTGAGTACGTATCGCAGGGGTATCTGGTGATAGCTGTCACAACAACCAGTGTAACCTACACACTTCTGTAAGTATATCCATAAGGCTGACAAAAGCCATCTAGATGTCTTGCTACTTAGGCTTAACATTACAAAAGAGTTCTGGCGTGGGATTAGAAACAACAGTTAAGAAAATCCATACACCAAAATGCTCATGGAAGTCTTCAAGGAGCTCAAAGTGGCACTTCACCCTTGGCTGTGAAGTCTACCTGTGGGACCCCCGGCCCAGCAACCCACCAGCCAGACGCTCCCAGCAGCAGGGACGAGGGAAGAAGAGGGAAAAAATGAAACAGAGAAGAAGAAAAAGAGACGAAGGGATTAGCTAGAGGAGAACTGGGAGGAGTGTAGTGAGCAAAAGGGTGAGTAGGAGGAAAATAAATCTGAGATGTAGGCGGGTGAGAGGTACATAAAGCCATGAAGATGATACCAGATTACAGAGTCGTGAGTCAAACACTGAAGCACGAAACATGTCTACAAAGGGTATCCCAGATTCTTCCAATTCACACAAAAACTTCTGCAAATAACACTCTCCAGAGCCAGAGCTATGTTACGCAAAATCAATATTCATCTTTGTGGGTTAAGTAATGTTTGAAGAGTGAGTCACCCAGCCGATGTATGTATGCGAGCCTGAGCCGTTCCATGGGTTCAAGATGGGCACAAAGCACAATAAAGGAAAAGAAGGGGATTAAATATTGTGCGGAATGTAAAAACTGGAATTGTTTTGAAAAGTCTCGCCCTGAAAAAGGAGGAATTTGCATGGGTCATACTCACGTGCCAGACAGGTCCAGTCCTTCAGGGCCTTGCCCCTGTCCCCCACTGCGCTGCCGTCAGCTCTCCACCGCAGAGTGACTTTCCTCCAGCCTGGTTTCTGCGCCCTCACTATCTGGTATTTGTGTACCTTGGAGCAGGGATGGCTTTTTCCCAAACGTGCCTGCAAAACAGGGAATAATAGGATCTTTCTTTTAAAACGAAGGACGTGCGTACCCACAGAGCCTGGGATGGGCAGGGAGGGCCGTGGGCACGGCCGAGGCCAGGCTGGGATGGCAGCCTGCTGGAAAACAAGCTCCTCACAACAAAAGGGGCAAATTTAGGCTCTGGAAAGGAATCAGTTCTATCCACCCAACCTCTGGATTACACTCATGGACACTTCTTTCTCCATCGGCTGTTCAGGGGGCTCAGACACCTAACCTGGCAAGGAAATATGGCCAAAACCAGATTAGGTGTGAAACCTGGAGTGTTTTCTCTTGACTCCGAACTTTATCTCCAGGTACTATTTAGTTCTGTAAGTTCATGCTTCTTTACAGCACCTCTTAAACTTCTCAGCCTCACGGACAGCAGCCAACTCACTTTTCTCCCTGGAGCACCACATACTCCTGTCTGTAATTCTTCTTTTGATGGCTCAGGTTTATGTGTTTGCCTCTAATGACCCACGGCCTCACAGAGCACTGCGGCTGCAAACCAGAGCTTTTCCAACGGCCATCCTGCATGAAACACAGCGTGGGACTTGTCCAGCATTCCCAAGCTGCTCGTCCTCTCTGCTCCTAAAAAAATCACTGAATTTTTAGACAAATACAGATTTTGATAGAGAAGTTTGATTTTCTTTGTTAGGTGCTTTAGTGGCTATTTTGCTTTTCATTTCTGGGCATTGCCTCCGTAGAAATGAAAGCGATTGAGAATTTCCGTCCGTATTTGTATTTTCCCAATATCCTCCTTCCGAGCTGCAGAGCCAGGGAGCGCTCATTAATAACTAAGCACCTTCTCTGACTGAGAGACTTTGGAAACTGGGATTAATTTTCCTAACCTGTAAGCAGCCTCTTGTTTTGCCTGCTCGATCCTTGCCCTGCTGGTGTGCAGCCCAAAGAGGCAGCGCTTTGCTGGCAGCGGCAGCATCCTTAGCTGGGGGGGGGGCAGGAGCAGAGCAAAAGGACAGGTCTGTGCCTGAGCAAGGACAGGAATGGGCTGCGAAGCCACCAAACACCTCTGATGTGGCTTCTCCGAAAGAGAGCAGGGGTGGCCGAAGCACAGCTCACAAGGGGCAATTTCACACAGGCCGCTTGGCTAACCCAAATCTCCTCCACCACACCTCGCCAAGGAGCTGTTGCACAGACTCCTCCTCCTCCTAATCATTTGGGAATGGCACCGAGACAAGTCAGGACTTTCTGCCCGATCTGTTCTTGGCAGAGCAGCGAGGTGTTGCGTTCAAGGACTGTGCCGCCCGGCTCCCTGCTTCCAAACACGGAGCAGAACCTCCATGAGCACGTTCTGCCAGCTCAGAAACAAACAAAAGCACAACTAGAAGCTGCCTTTTGACAGGTAAAACTTCTCCAGCCATTTTCACTTACTCATTCTTCTCTAGGTACTTATGTTGCTTGCTTGGGACATGACATTTCCAGTGGAAAAGTGGGGGAGATGAACTACCCTGAAAGCCTTGCAGGATTTCATGCAGGATTTCAGGCTGGGTTTGAATGGCCGTTTCTCCTCCACAGATCCAATTAATAAGTACAGGATAGCGAGGTGTAGCAAAGGATGATTCTAAAAGGAACAGGGAATTGTCACCTACTTGAGTTTAGTGATACGATGCTACAAAGGGGAAGGCTGATTGGGAAATTGTAAGCTGGGGAGAACGATAAACAAGCTTAGGCCAGGTTTTATGGCTTTGCTGGGAGGAGCTGAACTTTCACGTACTTGTGCAGCCACCTGGGATCCACCGACATGCTGCCCAGGTGCTGCTGGCATCATGTAAAATCTGGGTGAGCCCGCTCAGCACCCGAGTTCAGGGTATGGGTCTCTGTTCTGAACCCACCGCTGACCTGCGAGACAAAGCCTTTCGCTCCTTGCACCATCACGGGCACAGGAAAAGGCAAAAGCTGAGCACAACTGGGACAACAAACAGCAGTTCTTGTGAAATAAGACCAAGTATTACAAGCACTGTATCCCAGGCTATTCAATCCCTGGTGCAAACATTAATGCTCTAGAACCATAAACCCAGGAGAACTAAAACTCCTCCAGTATTTTCAAGGATGAAACATTGTGTGCTGCAGGAGGGACGGACAGGGTGGCCGCTCTGTTTGAAAAAGAGACTCGGGAAGTTGATCTTTCTGGATGAAATTCAGTCCTGACTGGCTAAACGTCATGTGGAGACTGTTCTCCTGGTGTTTCTGTACTCCTCTCCATCTGGTGTGCTTGGAAGAAGAGCCAGAAGAATGCAGGGAGCGACACCTCTTCCTGCCAGAAGACCCTGCAGGTAGCAGATAATGCCACCGGCAGGACATGCTCTCCAGGGAGGGGATCACGTATCTCCTGGACTCAAACAACCCTTAGAAGAGCAAGCTCCTCCTCTGACACATAAAGATCTGTAGAGAAATCTTTGTCAGCGTGGAAGATTTACAACCCCACTAGAAATACTGAGTCTAAAGCTGCCTAAGGTTCAGCAGGTTTGCATTTCTGTACCACAGACAGATTTTTTTGCTCATCTGTTGTTTGAATCCTGAACACAGTCTTTTCTGCTGGCACTTACGGGGATCTGGAAGAGGGAAGCTGGGGACAGGACGTCTCGATCCACTGCAGCCAGGCTCTTCAGATCTCCTCTGCCGAGACAACGGTTCTGAGCAAGACGGTTGCCATTTACACGCTGCCAAAAGAACAGAAAATAGTAAGATGCACATGAAATGCTTGTGCCATTATTTCCTTACTGGTTACTTCTAGGGACTTGCAGCTCCAAGGCTTTCCAGCAGCATGCAGGGCTCCCCAGCTGGGGAGCATCCCTACGGAAGCAGAGCCTGATTTTTGGGGGAAAGAAACGCAGGACCTGGGAGGACTCTGTGAGGCAAACACACTACCTGCAGGAACACGAATCAGCCTGAACCTAAACTTCTTGATTATCTGAGGTTACAGGATGAACACTACAGGGAACCTGATTCTCAGCCTCCCCAAGCAAGAGCCACAAATAATTCATTCCAGAGACGTGATAAATTATTCTAGAATACATCTTATAATGTGACATTTGTGTAAGCCTTTGCAGGTAATTTTCTTGCCAAGTGGGAGGAGGATTAGTAAAGAGAGAAAGAAGACATTAGTTAAGGTATGAAGCCCTCGGTGCTGTCGAAACCTGACGTAGCTCTGCAGATGGCCACACATCTTTACGGTCAAGGCAGGTTTCTTTATTGTACACCTATGATTTTCTGTCTCATAAAGCTGGTCAATCACGTGAACTATCTTTTAAACGATCTTAAATAAAAATATTGGGTTTTTAAAAACTAAAATATTAAAACCACTGTCGTTTTACCACCTGAGCAAAAGCTCTCCAGCTTCGAAGCAAACAAACGGATCCCTCTCCTTTTCCAGAACCCCTCATCCTTCTTTAAAATTGTGAATGAATAAAAACTCTGGGATGAAATTCAGTTTTCCTGACAGCACGCTGCAGCACAGCAACGGTACGGTAGGTTTCACCCCAACTGCAGAGGTGCAGCCCCGCAGGATGATGAGCCGGCCCCGAGACGGTCTGGTGTAGCTGAGCAGCAGCAAGAGCTGAAATAATTAAAACAAATCCTCCTTGGAAGCAAGCTCAGTCAAGAGATGCTCACTCACCGAATCCAGGCATTCCACGCCTCCTCCTATGAAACCTGGAGTAAAAGGGTCTCTTTCCAGGACACTGGATTTAAGCAAACCAACAAAAAGAGACCACATGCTTATGTGCGTACACACATATAATATAAATATATTAACGAGTATTTTTGGGTGCAAATAGCAGCACTTTAGGAGAAGCTGCAAAAATGTAATGCAGATGTGTCTATATTAGAATTGCTGACATTTTTATAGAACACAACACATGAAGCACAAATCGTCTTTACCAGAAATCCAGCACTTTGGCATTTCTACTTTGCTTACTTTGGGAGTCTAATCAAACGAACGCTACCGACGCCAACATCATAAATCAGCCACTTCAACAAGTAATGGGGACTTAAAGGAATATGAGCAAAGGAATTTCTAGTCAGCTCACGCTTCTCTGCATATTAATTTTAAGTCCTGAATTTCCTCCAAATGCCTATTGGAAAAAAAAAAAAAAGATGAAAGGGAGATAGATTTTTATTGTGTAGATGTCTGATAATAACGAATTCTCATTTATTAAGGCACTACATATGCGGCTCTCTCTGCTTTGCAGTTCAAGAGCACCCTGAAAATCTCCGGTGTTCAGAGAGGACACAGCAATGAGGCAGCTGTGGGGGATGCCACGCTGCAGCACTGTGCCCAAGGGCTCCAGGCACCATCTCCAGCTGTCCACAAGCCCAGCTGTGGCAGTCCAAGTTCCCCTCCTTCTAAGGGATGGGCTAAGGATCAGGAGGGTGAGCAGAGCACCCCAATGCCAACTGCTGCTAGTGCAGCTGATTGGCAAGTACAGCCTCTCCCTCCCCTCAGCATGTCCGAAATCCAGGCTTTCCCACGGCTTAGGGACCTTAGGGAGCTCTGCAGTCTGACTCCTTTTCTGGAACACCTTCCCTTTAGTTTCAGGCTTCAACCACATCTAGGGAGAACAGCATCTTAACTTCCATAAAGCACCTTTCTGCACAGATGAGAAGATTCCTTTCACAGGAAGAGGAAAAAGATCCAAATAATTCATTGAAGTTTAGTTGATTATGCCAGTACCTCCTTGTTCTGTCGTATTTTAGCAAAGACTGAACGTTTTTTTTGACTACAGCGAAAGGGATGCCAACGTGACATGACTACTTGAAATCCTTCATCCGAACACACGTGCTCCACGGGCTAATTGCCAACCAGCACAAAACACCGTGCCCACCGCCCTGCTGCATCTCCTCTGTACCTGTGTTAAAGTGACACGCACAGTGCAGTGCCCACAAAAATACTCCGCCGCTGCAAAAGAACCCCAGAAGGTACAGGACGGGGAAAAAAAGAAGGATGCAGTGACTGACCAGTTTTTTAGAAAGACTATATGTGGCCACTTTACTGTAAAGCCTCTAAAATATATATAGCCATGGCTGCTGACACAAGCCCACTCACAAAAATGTTACATAAAATGACTCTGGAGAGGTTGCTAAAAGCAGTAACTTCCCCTCAAAACAAACAAACTGAGTCAGTTTCACATGGCACGTCTCTGGTAAGATGGTGAGATGCTGCTACATGATGGATAAACACCGTGATGCTGAGAGACAACTGCATCCCCAGCCCCGGGGCGGGACCGTGCGGGTGATGCTGCCTTCCCTACGCCGATCCAGGCTGGTCACGGGCGCAGCAGGGGTTCCTCACCCCTTGCCCAGCGCCCACCTCCCCGCCTTGCTAGAAATCTGGGTGAAGATACGCTTTATCACGGTGTGGGACACACTCCTCACAAACTCTTCTCGAAACAGAACAAACTCCACATAGCCAACGGCTTGTACCTCCTGGATCTGCGGTGGCCTGTCCAGACACGCCAGGCAAGAGCAGGTGTAGGGTAGGAGCCCGTGATGTAATAACCCATTAAGAGCATCTGGATGCATAGCCTGCAGCCACAACCGTTTGTCCTTGCCATTCTTCTACTTTATTCCCCATAATGGTATTCAATGCCTGCCAGAGCGCGCGGCAGCGTTTAAGTCACTAAAATTACTTGACTAGAACATATCTCTTGGAATTGCTTTAAGGATTATTTAATGTTTGTACAATACTCTGAATCTGTAAGTAATATCATTGCTTTAATACCTTTCGTTCTCCTGGGGGATTCCATCGTTACAGTGAATTTTCATGCAATTACTGCTAAAATTGCCTGGCAGACTAGTTTCTCCCATGTTTCCAGGAGGGCAGCAAGTCAGGAGTGCACTAATAACCCACGTATTCTATCCGGGATAACAGTCCTAAGTAAACCCCACACAAAGGACCTGATGAATAATGTTATAGTAATTTCTGCTCACACAAGTGCCTCCAACAGTCGCTGCAGGGAAGCACAAGACGGATTCCCTTTGTAAGCTCCATGAAATAATAGCAGGGTTTTGTTGCTGCTTCAGTCAAGCCAACATACATTACCTTCTCTCAGAAAGTATGAAAGCACCAAATTACCCAAAATGTGCTCAGTTTTGTGCACCCAACAACGCAGGTCACAAAATCAATACTATACAAAACCAACTGCTCAGAGATGAACAATGAAATACATCACGCGTAAGCTAAACAAGAATAATGCTCCCTTCAGCAAAGACACATCCAAATCACAAAGGACAGCTTGCTGCACAGATTGCAGGGAAGAAAAGTGACAGTCAGAAAATACTGAATTTTGATTTGTGGAAACACAGACTCACAGGGAGAAAAAAAAATCAAAAAAAATATCTTTCTACAGTAAAAACCCCTCGATAAAGGCAGACCTCAGTGTGCTCTACAGTAACGTTTTGGCTTTCAGAGGTGTCCAGAGATCAGTTCAGTAAGAAAATCTAAGGCCAGGGGGAAAACCTGAAGGGAAAAAAAAAAGAAAAATAAATTACCTTTCATGAAAATGGTATTAAAGACCTTCACAGTCAAGATTCTCCAAAGGCACGAGGAAGGTAGCACTCTTGAGTTTTAGGCACTTTGTTGAAGCCTGTACTTAGTGAGACTGAATCTCCAGGCAGCTCAGTACCTGCCCCTCAAAAGCCTGGCTTCCTCTGACCATTCTAAAATTGAGTTCATTAAAACCTTCAAAGCAAATAACAATTCTTTTCCAAAGCTACTGAACATGACAATGGGATCTCACTGCAAACCCCGTTCCACAGGACCACATGTTGACACATCATGTCTGTCATCCCACTCGCCGAGGAAACCCCCATTTAATGCTGCATAAATCCAAGCTGCTGCCAAAGCGGGTGCCCCCACCCTCCACCTCCTTGGCTCTGCTGGCTCCTACCAGCCCTTCACGCTGGGGTACCCTCGGGCAGCCCTGGGATACGCCATGTTAGGCAACCCATCCAGCTGAAGCTTTTCTCTCAGGCTGCAGGGATCAAATGTGCTTTCAGCCTGGCCATCCAGCGGATCCAGCGCGTTGCAGGGATGCACAAAGGTTCCGTTAGCTTGGGGCCGGGCAGAGCCCCTGGCAGGGACTGGCAGCTCGGCCTCCCGGGCGAGGGGGCTGCAGAAATGCTGCTGTGACGGTGCCCTGGAGCACAACCTGCCCCTTGGGGAACCGCAGCCTGGAGACCCACCAAACCTGCAGCAGCCTTTCAGCGGTGTGGTCCACCATCTACGGGCCAGAGCGAGCAACAGCACTCGCACGGGGAGCGGCAACGCCATGAAAGATGATTTCCTCTGACAGGCAATGCCACCAGAGACCTAGAGAAGGCGTGGAGTCGAGGGTTCCTCCTGCATCTGTCAGAAACATCAAGCCCTGGTTTCACGAGATCCCTTTGGGAAAAAGCCGCCCTCCTGGCGTGAAACATCACCAGCTCGCTTGGCTGGGAAGAGATCTTCACAGAAACAGCAACGCCTCTAAAATCCACGGCTGGTGTTGCTGCTCATCCTGTTAAGGACACTGTCGTTTTCACAGTACCCAGCTTTGGGGGGGAAAAAACCCAAACCAAAACAAAAAAATCTTGCTAACTTCAGAATTTTGTTACCAGATGAATTTTTAAGGTTGTGGCACAAAATGACACCACCCCTTTCCTTGATTTTAGTGACTCCTGTTCCATCTGAGATCACATTCCTATTTGAAGTGACACGAAGGCATCGGTGCTCTGATACCCTGAGAATTATCTCTACCTTCTGTCTTCTATCGATTTGTTGGCTCTTTCACTCTTAAACATTGACTTTACGGCATTGAATCTTCCAAAGCTGAGGCAGTAAAAAATCAGGACTCAGCCCCTTCGACGCTCAAACAAGGCTTTGACCTAAGAAGACCTCTACTCTATCAATTTCGCCTGAAACTTTTTAATTTAGATAGTGAAAAAAAGCAAAAAGAGAACAAAAAAATCCTAACTATTGCAAAGGCCTCACTTCCAACGTTAGCTCTGAGGAAGAAATGGTTAAACACTGCTTATCTCTGGCTCCAACCCAGCGAGTATTGACTAATGCAACCTGCAGGGAGAGGGAAGAGAAGAGTAGTTATATGTGAAAAACAGAGGGCATAAGGAGACGGACTGCTTCTGGGCACCCAAGCCTTTCTTCTGAAAGAGAACCAGCAAACACCAATCTAAGTACTGGTTGGGAACGCTCACTCTCAGCTTCATTTATGATTTAGGTAGTCGGGTTAAGCCCCATAAATTGTTCCCAAGCTCCACTTGGCCGCAGAGTTCTGCTTCTGGTACAGACCTGAGGAAGGGCTCACACCCCCCAAAAGCTGACCCTTCTCCAGACACAGAAACTGCTATTAAAGGTAGGTATTACCTCTGTACAAGCCCCTTTTTCTTTTAGCCTTAACGATTACAGCCATAAAGTTGTTGTTATTACAGGATGGGTACAATTGTACTTGTTTATAACCGCATCGCTTCGGAGGGGCTGGGGCTGGTGCCGAGCGGTGGCATCACAAAGTCTGCCCAAGTTGCGATTCAGCCCCGATCTCTGCCCCGCTGGTTGGAAGCCTCTTGGAAAACATAACCCAAGGGTAGAAATTTCTTAGTCAAGTTATCCGAGTAAAAACAACCAACAAACCAAGCTAAAGCTGTGACTTTCTGCTGCATACAGAAGTGTTGTCTTCCCATCAAGCTTTTATGAAGAATAATCACGGTGAATAAAAATTCCTGCCTCTGAAAAAGTAGGACAGCCAAGTCTTCACCTACACCAGGAAAACTTTACATCAGGATATTTTCAATCTATTTAAATTAACCTTTATGAGCGCTACAAAAAAAGTCCATCCTGTCCACAGCTGCCTGTGAATCAACAACATAAAGTCAACCCTCAATCTAGAAATCCTGTCATCCTCCATTTTCGAAACAGGCCGACCAGGGCACCTCTCACATCGCAGTCAGCACAGACACACATGATTATTTTATCATATGGTGTTGGCACAGGAATCCCAAAATTACTGTCTAAATGACTTTTGCTTCCAGCTAAACGGGACAACGAGATCTCGGGAAGGGCAAACGCTGCCTGGACACCGGGCTCAGCTGCTCAAATCAAGACCTGCTCTTTGCTTTAAAACAAACCCCAGCATTCAAACTGACAACCCAGGGTTTCTGCTGTTATACTATACACTTATTTTATACTCCCATTCTGAAAAGGGTGATCAAAATCAAACATCGCTTTTGGTTCGGAGGCGAGAGCAAACTCAGCAAGTTTTGGGTGCGATTTCAAGTTTAGCCACAAACTGCTAGTGTCATTAGAAGAAAAATAAATTCAGTATCTGTGTCATTTTTTTCCCCTACACACAATATGGCCACAATTCCCTCTTCCCAAAAAAAGAAATAGTGCCTGAAGCTGTAAGACAATGAGGATTACAGCGAAACCAAACAAGCTCAGGTCACACAGCTTTATATTCGCCTTGCGGCTTGTACAGAAATCTGCTGGAGATTGATGGGAAAAATAACAGCCTGCCTGGCAGATTCAACACACTGCCAGAGCTGGGCTGGCTTATCTGCAAGCGATTATTATTAAAACCAAACTTGCTTCGCATCCCCCAGGAATTAACAGACGCCAGGGTTAACTTCTCCAGGTGACAGCAGCTCCTCTCGCAAGGCTTGGCGGACGCAGCAGTTTGTTACGGAGGGCTCATCCCATGGCAGGGTGCTCCCTGGGCTCCCCCTCCTAAAAACTCCCCAGGCACAGGGACACCAGAACCACACGCGTGCTCCAGCCCTCCCGACTCCCTGCGAAATCTCAGCTCTGATGTGGCGAGTCCCAAACACTGACAAAACGGGACAAACAGGAACCATGAGGGAAAGAGAAGGAGCAACGGTGTGGAAAAGAGGGCATTTCTGACCAGAGCAGGTTGCTGTTTGGGGGCAACGGGGCCTGAGTGAAAGAGGAGATTGAGGGAGAAGGCAGAGGAAGGAAGTATCCAAATAAATAGGAGAAAAATCCTGCAACGCACCAAGATGGGGGTCTGCGAGTGGCAGCAGGGGCAGTTTGTTCACCATGCCAGCGACGTACAGAGCGGCTGCTGCCTTCCCCCGAGCACAGACCAGTACCTTGTTAGGTGTAGGAAGTATTTGGACAGGGCTGTTAGTCACTGCCGTGGCAATTAATCACTGTTAAGGGGCCTTTTTATCTCAATTAACCTTCTTCCTGAAAGGGTGTCGCGCAAACCTGGCTGTGCACGCAGCTACCTAATGAAAACCGATCCAGAGATCTTCAGCCCTGACATGAATTAACTTCCTGCACAGAAATGGAACTGTCACAGGCGTAAGCAAACCTCTGCTGCTTTGTTAAGCCAGAACGTTACTGATTTTTAATTAACCTCGGTTTTATTCCCGTGGGAGGGATTCGAGGCAGGTAGCAAAAGAGAAAGGTGCTGAAAGAGACAGCTTTGGAATTCAGCATCGCATTTTAGGTCTGGGGGAAAAAAGGTCTATTTGAACAAGACTTTTTCTGGCACAGGAAAATTAAGCGTTGTTGCTACTGAAAAATAAACCAAGCAATCTCTTACATATCTGCCAGTCCAAAACAAAGATCCCTTTTATTACAGAGCAGCATCCACAGCGGGCAGGTTCCATGCCTGCAACAGCTACTCATAAATTAATAGTAAAGCTCAGCCAGGTTCTGCCCCGTGTATAATGATCAGAGAGTGCCATTAGCTTTTGATCTCTTGCTGCAGGCTCAGCTATGATGGTTTGATGGTGTATGGATTACAAACTGCAAGATACCAACCTTCTCCTCATCCTCCTCTGCTGGTGTACCTGCTCAACAAGGTGACTAGTGTGACATCAAACTGAGAACGTATGTTAAGGCAGAAACTGCATTTCTCCTTTCAAGACTAGAAGAACTTCTACTGTGCCTTTTCTCACCCGTTTTTGCGATATGATTGAGTGGCAAAGGTGCAACAGCTCAGATGCTGCTATTGCCCCAGCAGCGTGGAAACTGTCCCCTGGACACGGTCCCTTGAAGCTCACTGTGGTCACACGGGGATAACGGCCTCTTCAGGAGGGGGTCTGGGTAAGGGGGCACAAAGCGGATGCCTTCCGGGGAATCCTCCTTACTCATTGAAAGACAAGGGGATTTTGCATTACTAAAATATTCTGATGTGCCAAGAAGCTTTTCATTCCACTTAGGTTTGATCAATATGGAAAGTTTTAGCCCAAGAGGCTGGTGATGCTGGTTTTAAAATGGATGACAACGCTGGAAAGTGCTAGCTGCAGCTTCGGTGCCATCTTCCGTGGGTAAGAAGCGGACTCGGAACACGGCAGCTGGCTCTTGGGCAATTAACCCAACTGATGCAAACTGACAGCGTAGCAAAACCCCAGAGCACTTAAAGCAGTGTTGCTGCCCAAATGCCACTTCTTCTCGATGCCGAGCACCTTCCCCAACTGTTTTTCTCTACCACTGTCCCGCTCCCTGCCCCACACAACACAACTGTTGGAGTTCGTGGGGCATCTGAGCAACCTGGAGGTACCGCAGGACTCATCGACTGTGCTAGCAGCAAGCGTAACGGAGAGTAACAAGAAGGGATCCAAACATCACGAACGGCTACGATGATGCCACAACCACCAGCTTCTGCCCTGCCTTTAACGGGGCACAGCCCTGTGGATGCTGGTGGGTGAGTCTCGGTTCGCATCAGCGTACCCAGCTTCAATGAGGAGCTGCCAGGAGGGGTGTCGCAAAACAAACCCAGGAACAGAATGCTGGGAAACGGTTTTCAGTCAAGTTCTGGAGGTTTCACTTAGAAAGAAAAGGTCAAATAAAAAAAAAATAAAAAAAGTTTCATTTTAAAGAAAATAAAGAAGCTGGGCTGCTTTAGAAAGGAAACGTGGCAGGAGCACGTGTTTAACTTCAAGTGGCCAGCCACTGAGGAACAAACGGAAGGCATTATTCTAGAGAGAGCGTATTAAACACGAGAGCGTTTGGCTTACGTTGCAGTCCCCATCAGCACTTTAAGAGAGAGCTAATACGTTCCATTTTGTCCTCTTTAATCGGATGAGTAAACATACCTGCATTTCACTTGCTATAAACTGCATTATTTGCAAATAAAAGTGCATGCAGAAGTTTCGTAATTATTTCTAAAATATTTCTTTATTCTGTAGGAACATTTAGTGACCACTTTTCTCTAAGCTGGGATAGGTAGCAAACTTTTAAAATCTTTATAATGGCACTGCAGGAAACCAATTTCTGGAAAACAATAAAAAGAGCCTGGGCAATTCTTCCTGCTCCACAGACTGGTGCCACCATCAGCAGCTTCACCAACAGCCCTTGCTAACGCCGCCATTCCTGACACCTGCTCCAAACAGTCATTCCTTAGCTCGTATCGGCACGCTTGGGCCCTGGTGTGCCCAGGACATTCGTGGGCTGGGGGTTAACTCCTGCCAGGGCTCTCACCGCAGAGCCCCAAGCTCCAGGGGTGACACCCGTCACAGCAGGTCACCGTAACGGTACACACTGATGGACACGAGACACATTTGGGGATGCAGGGAAGAGCCTGTTGGGGATAGCACAGGGTGCCACGGCCAGGGGTATTTCTAAATACTTTCCCTCTTTGCTCTTTGCAGGTGCTCTTTGCTCCTGGACACCTGGGCAAGCGGGATGGTTGCCAGGGCTGCCACCTGAATGCAGCTCCGGGGCAGGGGCCTCTCTGTGCGTGCGGCAGCAAAACAATAGAGTGAAGGCCTCTGAGACAGCGTGACCCGGCCGACAAACCCAGGACACAAACAAACCAGCAAAACCTCTCATTCTCCCCATTTCAAGTCAGGGGAACTGGCAGCCAAGCGCAGCAGCATCCAGGGTCACATTAGTATGGTTTAGGCTTATGAAAACTGAGTTAAAACCTACAGCTGGAGCTTGTCACATTCATTGGACAAGTTCCCAGTAGGCTCTGGAGATGTTTACATTTATTTTGCCGCAGCCTGAAAGAAGAAAAATATAGCGAAGAGGATTTCAAATAGACAGAGCGAACAGCAGTATTGCACAATGGTCAACCCCAAACGTAACTGCTTTGGTCGTTACCTAATTAATGATTAGAACCATCAGTCTCAAGGGCTAACGATGTCACGATTGAGCATCTTTCAACTCTCCAATCCTTCCTTAGCAAGCCTTGGGAACCAGGAGTCCTTGCTCACCTTTTGCAAAAGCCAAAAGGCCAAAGTCGTGCCGTGGTCCCGGCCGCCCCGTACGGGGCTGGGTTCCCTCAGCTATTTGGGTCGCACAGCACCGAGCTGTGGCGCTGGGGCCCAGCTCCCTCGGCGCAGGCCTGCGTCCCTGTCCCCCACAGGGCTTGCGGAGCGTTTCAGGGGGGCCCAGGGCACCCCAGGAGCCGCCCCGACCTGACAACCAGGCTGTGCCACGGGGGCAGCAGGCCCCGGGCAGGGCGATGTCGGGATCAATTTGGAGCGGAGGCTCCTTCCTTCGCCGCCGCCGCCGCC
>VZRU01012941.1:185720-221939 GCA_013398155.1 Pedionomus torquatus
CGCCCCGACGGCGGGGGATGCCCGGGGGGGAGCCGTGTCACAGACCCCGCTGCCCCGGGAGAGCTGGCAGGGGACGCTCTTCTCCTTGATCTGTAGCCCGGTGGGGTGGCGTTGGCTCCCTTTTTTTATTTTATTGGGAGATGGGGAAGCTGGAAGCTCTGCCCCCTCGGGCTCTGGAGGTGGCAATGGCCCCAGGGGAGCTCTTTTTCCATCGGGCTGGGGGAGGTCCAGTAGCGCAATGAATATTTAAACAATTAAAAATTAATTCGGCGGCTTTCTCGGGGAAGCCAGGGCCCAGGTGAGGAGGATGTTGCTTGGGGACAGCAAGGGGACCGGTCGGGGCCTGTGGTGGCCCAACTGGGACCCACAGTGGCCCATCTGGGCCCTAACTGGGCTACTGGTGGCTCCCACACACGCAATGGGCTACCCTCACAGTGATTTGAGTCTCTTTTCTCTCTCTTCCACCCAAAAAGATGTACCTCCTTTGACTGTCGGACTTCCCACGGCATCTCCCCAGTCCGAAACCTTGGGTTGAGGAAAGAAGAAGGAATTTGCTGGGAGGTAAGGCGGGGGGAGCAAGTGCAGCTTGGCTTTCATCCCTGGCAAACACCAAGGCTTTTATGGCCTTGGGCTAATTGTTCTGCATCTGGGCTTTATCCTTTTTTTTTTTTTACATCCCCCCTTATACATAAGGAAAATAACTTTCATGGTGGGGGGGTGATGTGTTCGTTAGTCAATGTTTATGCAGCCTTTAGAGCTGTGTCTTTGTTTAGGAACTCTCATAATTCTGCCGCAGAAAATACTGGAGAAGTTACTTGTGGGTTGGGAGATGAAAAGCATTTTTTGACACCCCCCGTCCCCCCCTCTGCAAAAAAAAAAAGAGTATCTCAGCCACGTTTCCTACTGCTTTGTGTCTATTAGCTTAAGTAGCATCCCTTCTCTTAGGCTGGATGGAGCTGTGTTAAATGGAGCAGCTAATGAAGCATTTCACCCCTGGCTTGAGTGTCAGCAGAAACGTTTCAAAGCCGAAGAAGCCATACTGTACAGGGAGCTTCTGGCAATAAATAGTTCCTGGTAATGAGTAACAGTTTGGTGTGTTTTATCTTGGGGAGGGGTGGGGGGGTGTCTGGATGTAAATGGCTGAAGAGTGCCCCGGGCGAGTCAGTGGGACCGAGAGCTAACCTGGTTCTTGTGGGGTCCTTACCTGCCTCACTGCTGCTGGAGTCCTCGGGGTTAACTGCCTAAACAAGTGCCCGCTCCCTGGCTCAGGTTTGCTCACAGTTTTCTGGTTCTTTCTGGTTGTTTTGTTTTATTTGTCTTTCTCTCCGAAGTCTGGTGTTTGGTCCTTCTTGTGTCTTTCCTTGTCAGTTTCTGTGTTGCTGTTACTGACATTGACATCAGAGCGCGGCTGCTGTTCTCTCTGCCCTGTATTGGTACCTACGGCTTAACAAAGAGACCATAAAGATCATTTTTGGGGACTTCTAAACTGTTCTCTTGTTTAATTCTCCCTTGTGAGACAGACTGTGGACATTCTTGTCCATTGCTGTGCAGTTTGTGATGGGTAATTCAAAAAACCACTTACTCACTTTGTGCTGAAGCCCTCTAAATTGGCTGGAACTTGTTGCCATGCTCTTTTGTTGTTGTGGCTTTTATTTCTGATGGCACAGGCAATCGTATTGGGCCTGGGTGTAAACACTACCTGCATTTAAATATGGGGAGGGGTTTGATTGTTTTAATTAGGAGGGGGTTTGATGTTCTTCCTTGGCTGTTGCCTTTATGTGGCCTCTGTTAAATGAGCTGCTTTGTGTAGACGTAATTGAATGCAGGGTATTAGCCAGGAGCTTCTGAAACCTAACTCTAGCTCTGCCGGTGACTTAGGGTATGGCCTTGGGCAAATCACTTAACCTCTCTGTGTTTCTGTACTTGTCGGGGTGAAGGACGTGGTTCTCATTATAGCGCTCCTGCTGCTGCACCGTGCCTTTTTGGCAAGCTTACAGAATTACTCTGTAATGTGTGGCGGGGTGTTCAGCGCGGTGTGGGTTTTCCTTACGTGTTCTTCTATAAATTAGAAATGCATTTTCAGTTTGACAGTAGGGGTGGGCGATTTCAGCAAGTTCACGAATGCTTTTGTGGACAAAATGGTGTGCAGCTGTGCACAGCCAGATTGAAACAAAAGCAGCCTCTAGAAGGAAAAAAAGGAGAGGAGGAGGAGGAGAAGCAGTGCAGAGAAATAAGAGGAAACGGCCCAAGAGCCAGGTCAGTTGCCAAAGTGACTTTCTGCCTGAGAGGAGGAAGAGGAGGTAGCATGAAGGCAACTGGAGAACTAACCAGAAATACCTCTTTTTGTTAAGAAAGCTTTGCAAGGCAAGTTAATTTCACTATTTTGCCTAAAAGGAGTGCTCTTTTTTTTTTTATTGCATGCACATAGGCTCATCAGACGGAAGTCAGCCCCAGAAACCATTTTCTAACCTTGTTTCGTTACAGATGGAGCCCCGTTGAAAGCCCAGTAGAGGGGACTCTTCCTGACGGTACCAGCCTGTAATGCAGCCTCTTGGTTCAGTCACAAACTGCTTTGGATAAAGGTCAGTTCAGGAAAATATCTCCAGTGTCAATTTTAGATGCTGACAGGAAAGGTGTATTGCTGCCTAATCTCCAACCTTCGTAGCAGGAAGTAACCTTGATTTTTTACAGTTAAAAATAGCTGCTGGTTTTGATAGGAGAAGGTAATATCGAGGAAAAGAACTCTATTTAAAGTTCCAAAAATCTTCCTCGCCAAACAATATGGTTTATGCATGCACAAAAGCAATTATTTTTTCCTTTTTTAGAATATAGATCTGGTGTTTTAAAACACGAGCCTTGAGAGGCAGCATAAAGATCTCTCTAAAAGGCGGGTAGAAACCCCTTCAGAATGCTCTCACACCTACAGCTTGAACAAAGGTTAGCAGCTTTATTATCTCCTGCAGAGATAACTTGTCTTGTCTTGGACTTTAAATGATGGAAAGTCTGCGTACCTGTTAATGAAAAATCCTAGTGCAGATAATGGGTAAAATTATTATTTAGTTTCTGCTGGCAGCTCATCTTCAGCTTACCTGCAGGCAGCTTGGGCTGTAGGTGGCTGTTGGTATTACTCTCTGCTGAATCGTTGGTGAGTAGTTGGTCTCTTCCTTGCACGGAGTGCTGTTGGCTCATAGTGAGCGGTTCGCTTATATTGTCCTGTCCTTCCTATCCCTTTTCATACGTAGCAATCTTAACGTGTTAATGAGAGGCCGTGCTGGGGAGTCCCCAGTGGCCACGGCTCTAATCCTAGCGATCGCTCTAGGAGGAAGGTGTGTGGGTTTGGTGCTGCAATCACGCAGAGCTGAGATGGCATTTGGAAGCCGGTGTCCCCCCGTGTTTTCATTTTCTGCTGCTGATGCTGTGCTGCTTTTAGTTTTTCTTGCTTTTTTTCCTGTCCCCCCCCNTACAAAATTGTGCTCCTCTTTCCAGTCACCTCTCCAGAGGGCTTTAAAAAGGGGTTTTGGTGCCTCAGCTTGTTTGTCTGGGTCTTCATATGTCTGTTGGAGAATGTCATTATGACATCCAAGGAGGGACTGGCGTTGATTCCTTGGAAAAGAAAGATCTGTGGATATTACAAGGCTGGCTGTGTATGATGTCAGTAAAAAAAATCTCTTGGAGCTGGAAGTAGTTCAGTTCAGTCAGTCCTTGATCCTCACAGTTAAAAAGGCACAGCTGAAACACCTGTTTGGAAACACCTTCTTTAATGAGTGGTTTCCCTTGGTCTGTCCTGCGAGGCTGGGTGTGTTCCTGATGGCGGTGTGAGCTGTGTCCCGGTGCTGTGCCCAGGCACAGAACCCAGAGCCGCTTCCCTGCAGACGTTTACCCAAACCAGTTTGTTTATATAGTGGGAAATAGCAGTGCGGGGTGGCTGATGGCTTTATTTCTTCAGCATCCCTGTTCTGGCACTTCTCTTTTCCCACTGCAAAGGTGGGCGAGTTGATAAACATGGCATTGGAGTTTTGAGGGAGGCACTGCGGGCTCAGGGCCCCTCAGCATGCAGCTGGGGACACGCAGCTCTCCCGTCCCCTCTCTGTGCTGTCGTCTTCACAGATTTTCATCCTGGGGCTAAAATTTCAAAAATGATAGAAAGGGGAGATAAGGAGAAATCAATTAGTCACTAACTAACCATCTCTCCCTCTTCCTCTGGTGGATGTCAGTGCTGATGTTCCTGCTCACTCTCTGTTAGTGCACAGGTTGTGTAAGTTGCGTTATTTCTGACCACAGTAGGTACAGCGAGACATTATCTTTATGATGCTATTGCTCGGGGAAAGTGGAATGAACCTTTGCTATTGAGACTAAATTCTAAGTAGGCTCCGTGCAATTTGTGGTCACAAATTGCTCGAAATGACCTTTGTTATAAATGCTTTCTGCGAGATGAGGTACTTTTGTGAATCTAAATATAGGGTTTATACTTAAAAATAGCGTGTGTATTTATACACGCAGATGTGTGTAACACCTGGGGCTGGGTGAACAGCAGCAATAGATCATACAACCAAGCTGACTCCCCTGAGACAAAACAGGTTCCCCAAGGATTTCTCAGGTTGCAGTGATACCTTCATTCTCCGAAAGCGCTGTTTGAATCTTCTGTGGTTCAACTGCCCGGTGAAGATCTCGGGCCCGTCAGGTCTGACATGTGCTGGTGTCCTGGGATTTGTAGGTGCACTGCTTCACCACGAGCGTTTTTATCTGTAGCCCTGCTGTAATCACTTGAATTTTAACCTTTTTGTTATTGTGTGGGAATGGTGAGTCATCTGCTATTAAGCATGTGTTGGCAGTTTCAAGGAGGGAACTTTCTCCAGGGTCGCAGTGCCATGAAGAAGGTGTGTAAGGTCAGGCGTCTGCTCCTTGCTGCGCTGGGTTCTGAATTACAAGGTATGGGTTTTGCCTGATGCAGAGTGTAGGTGGTTGGGTTGGAAGAGCTGAGGCTTCAGCTTCGGGATTCGGTTTGTCCCACTTCTAATGTGCTGCTTTGATGGTACTTGATGAAACTGCCGTGGGTGAGCAAGAGCATCCCTCCACTCACAACTGACTTAAAATAGTTATCAAACTCTTGAGGTTGCCTTTCTTTCTCCAAGACGTTTCAAGAGCTGGGCCTTACCACGGTCACGGCATGCTCTAGGGGTGCATCCAAAAGTCAGCGTGTTTCAGAACAAGTGGCTGATAGAAATCATCCCCCTTGAAGAGGTCGTTTCGGGGCTGTTCAACTATTTTAGGGTAGTATTCAATGAAGTAAACGTTTACTGTTACTTACGAAGTAGCTGCATGAATTGATGAACTTAAAGCATATCATTTGCATGGCAATCCAGCTGAAGCTTAGTAGTGTTTAGGATGAAGGTTATTTCCTCGGCCCGTTTGTACTGACTCATGCTATTTTCAGTAACTGCTGGGGTTTTTTTCCCCTTAAAGCGTCATAAAGATTATCTAGGAGGTTTGAGTCGTTCAGAAGATACTTCTGTTGACTTGTACAAGCACCTGTTACCAGTAAAATTTTATATCTATTCTGAGTAATATGTCATCCGTCTCATATTTTGGAAGCAAATCCAGTTTTATTATTTGCCTGCTTCCTTGTAGAAGCTTTTGTTACAGGTAGATTAGTCGATTAATACATTTTTAATGAAGGACGATACTCTATTAAAGCACCTGGCGGGGATTGCTGAAGTGACAATAGAAATGCAATATCCTACCGTGGAAGGGCTTCAGCTCCGAGTGCTGCTGCGTGAGGATTGAATAGCCAGCGGGGACTGCGGGAGCTTTAGCTGAGCCCGTGCTACCAGTGTGCTCATCCTCCGGCTGGGAGATGGAGTGCCGCGCGCTGTCCCAAGGTAACAGCTCTTTTGGGGATCCTGTGATGCTCACCTACAGCCCTCACCTCGTTTCCTGTTTGTACCAGCCCGTGGCAACTACGTTCTTGGCTGTAGGAATTTCACTTTACAAATAAAACAGTATTTTGTTTTCTCCTTGATATTTACCAAACCCTCTGAGAATCTGTGTGGTGAGAAGTCGGGCTCCTGGTGTGGTTTGCTGTCCCTTCCTCTGTGCTTCACGGTATAAAACCATCTCACGTTTGAGCGACTGCCTTGGATGTACTCATCCCCTAACTCAGGGCAGTCCTCTCTCGTATGCCCTATAAAGAGCAGCAGCTAAGACGAGCCCTATGAACTGCTGCCACCAGCTGAAACAAGAGATTTGCACCTCGACTGGATGAACCCTGCCTGTGCTTTGAATCGCACTGAGTTGCCTCTCTTCTCTTTTAAGAGCCCCTTTTTCCTTCTGTTTGAAGCCCACTGCTGTCTTTTTAGATGGAGAATGCTGGCCTTAAGACAAAACACGGGCACCTCTGTAATTCCTCCTGCTTTCTGCGCAAAGCGGAGCTTCCTTTTCCTGAAGCGGTCCCTGCTCCTCAGAGTTCTGCTGAGTTTGCCGGGTTTGTTAGGGTAAGAGCTGGGGATTACCCTTTGTGTCTCGCTGTGCCCTGCCCAGCCCTTGCAGGGCCTGTTTCCCACAGCCAGGTTTGCAAAAGGTCACCTGAGTTAAATACTTTGCTTTCTCTCTGCATCGTCAGAGAGGATGGATAAATGGATTCTTAGGAAGCTGTGGCTTTGTTCTGCTGACAGAGGACTTGATAGTGGTGACCAGGTTATTCTGAAAGGAACAGAACTGCAGCCATCCCCACAGGTGGATCATGAGTCATTTTTTCAGTTACAGATGCCACTTCTCAAACATTGTTAAAAGCTGTTCTTTAAACGTGTGCTCATGGGTGGGAAAATCATACTGTCGGGGTACAAGCTGGGCCTTGGACTGAAGTCTCCTGTCTATGGGTACCAGCTCTGATAGAGGCATCAGGGAGTGCCGTGGGCTCCGATTCCTTTGCAGTTGTTCATCCCAGCCGTGCAAGTGTCCCTGCAGCGGCTGTCTTCACCTCACAGGCTCTCTTTGGTTCATGCTCCCCTTCGGGCTTAAAATCTGTTACTGGCGGGACGAGCAATGTCTTACAGCTGCAGATGGCAGAGGAAGGACTTCTGTCTCCTAGGGGCAAATGTAATCTGAGTAACACTGCATCTGCTAGAAGTCGAGGAAAGCTTTTCAAAACCAGGCACATGTTGGTAAACAGGGAAGTTCCATTGAGTGGAGAAATAATAATAAAAAAACCCAACCCCAACCAGAATTGTTTTCAGTGTTACTCTGTTGCGAGACTCTCCCTGCTGAGAGGGGGAGCAGGTATCTTTGGACTGGTTCAGTGTTGGGGCTCGGGGGGGAGTCCTGGCTTGCAGAGGTTTGATGGGGTTTCCCAAGTGGGACCAAAATCCGTTGTGATTTTATTGACCAGGATGCTGGTGTTCCCGTGTCTTACAGCTGTGGTTTTGCTCTTTTATTGGAGTTGACTATAAACCCTGTTGGTTTGGCGAAGTGTGTTTCCTTGTTTCACAACCATCTAAAGCCTGAATGATGACGTTGTTAGGGGCTGGGCAGATGATGGCCATTCGGTCCATGCTGAGTTGGGGCAGCAAGGGAAGAATCGGTGCTTGCCCCCTCCCTGCCCAGGCAGCAATTAGTCAGTGCTGATTAGATTGTGCCCTGGGAGCCGCTCCGTGCGTGCCCGAGACAGACTCAGCCAGGGTCATACGGGGGCAGGAAGCTGGTTTGCTTTTACCTGTTCCCTGCTTTGTTTTGGTTCTTCTTTGGTGTGGTGATGGTGCTTGTAATCTTTTTAGAGTGAAGATGTGGGCAAAACCAAAATACCCGGGGATCAGGCTTTTCGTTTATCTAGTTTTTAAAAATCCCTGGTTAAATATCAGTGAGACATCTTGCTGTACCTTTTTTTTTGGTCCTGCTTTAGCTCCAGAGACATAAAGTACTTCAGAAAGGTCTCTTTCTGAGCTCGCTTTTTGTACCATTTGAGTTTGTTTTATGACTCTTGCTCAAAATATCGACATTGTTATGTTCTAAACCAAGAGCCTGTGGCAGGGCTTGACAAAGTGTTGTACTAAGTGCTGCATCAACCCCGAGACTGGTGTCAGAACAACACTCAAGACAGCATGGCAGGTCGCAGGCTGTGCCCGTGTTGGGAAGGGACTGCTTGTTAGGCTTGCCCTGCCTCGCGTCACAACTTTCTAGACCCACAATAAATAAAAATAACAAATTTGGTAGTGTTTTAATTCTTTTCCCGCTCATCTGACTTGTTCTAGATGGAGCTGTAACTGGTTTAGGGCCACCTCGAGCGAGATCTCTCTGATGAGCAGCGTTGCAGTTGTGCTCCCTGTGACCCCGAGTTCCTGCAACAGTGTCACGTGCAGTGAGTCTCCAGAGGAGAGCTTAGAGGAAGATTTGTTGTTCACTGCCTTCAAACAAATGCTTTTTTTACAAGGTTTAAGTTATTCCCAATTAGCTGGTATTTGCCCTGAGGCACGAGCAGACACAACACCGAGTGACCAAAGCTCTGTGGAATTTGCACCTGAGTTTTCTGCCCTTTTAGTAAATAAACTTAGGCAGACATAATCAACCTGGTGTTTAATACTATTTTCCTCTCCTTCACTTCCCCATGCATCAGCCCTGCTTGTTGGATCAGCTTAATTTCCTGAGATAAGGAAAACTACGTGTGCTGGGCCACAACCAGAGCTACCCGTTGCTTCTCACCGGCCAGGGAAGCGTGGTCATGCTGGTGGGTGCCCGCCAAGCACAGGGCTGGCCCCTGCCTCGCTGAGGGAGATGGTTCTCATTGCCCTCCTGGCCATCTCACTGCAAGGTCACCTTGTTGGTGCTCTGCGTGCCCCTTCTCAGGGGCTGGCTGGGGTCTGGTGGCTACAGAGCTGCTGGGGAAACCTATTGAGTTCTTTTAATGCTTTCTCTATGCTGAAGTTGTGTTTCATGTGAGGGTTTCTCCTTTTGTAACTTGCCTAAAATGGAGTGAAAGGCCCTGCCCTCAGGAGCTGGAAGATGAGGATGATACAACCAGCAACAAATTGTTTTACGCGTTGAGCATTTCATCAAGCAAACTGTGTTGTTCCATCTCAGACCCTCCAAGAACTGTTTCCACAGGCACCAGAAGCTCTCTTTGTAAATTTTGGCAGCATGGGAAGGTTAATTCTGAATTTAGGAACGTGACTTGTGTGTAGTGCTTCTGGTGGGACGGAGTTTGCTGTCTGAAAATCCATCACTCCATGCCCAGGCAGCAGATCCTTTGGGGCTTAAAGCAGGACTGGGGTTGCGTGTAGGCGGGGAGGTCTCCTCCTGTGAAACACTCGTCCAGGAACCGGGTGGCTTTTCTTGGGTTGGAATTTTGGTTTGCTAATTACTTTTCTTTCCCGTGGCGTATGTTCAAACATTACTAATTATTGGTTGGATCTACGCTTGATGTGAGAGGTGATGCCTTCAGAGAAATTTCCAGAGCCTATTTGTAGCTTTTTTCATCTGTGTGTTCAATGCAAGATCTGAGAGAGGAAGGTTCCTTTTGGATTGCAGTGGGAGGGAACTTGTTAGAAACAGTTCTACCTCCAGCAAACCAAACACTTTTTTTTTTTTCCTTACTTGAGAGACTGTTTTGTAAGCAACTGGTATTTCAGCTCAAGTCTGAGCATAAGCACTTCACGCAAACATAAGAAATTGGCTTTCTGTCGTCTGAGAGGGGATCCTTTTGAGAGCGGGCCGCCTTTCTGTCTGCCATATATAATTCCCCTTTGGGTGCTGGGCGTGCATCCTGCACCCCGGTGCTGGTGGATGAGTGCTCTCCTCTCTTTCTGTGCCCTGCTGGTTCAGGATTTGTTGGCATCTCTGCTGCTTCTGCTGCCGGCTCTTCCCGTCTCCTCTTTCACCCCGTGATCGCTCCCCACCTTCCTGTGAACTCCTGACATGGCTTTGACGTCCCAGCTAGCCCTTCTCCTGCGGACTAGGTGTCAAGGGACTGAACTGTAAACACTTTGTCACCCTGTGGCTGGAGGAGGTCTTCACCCTCGGCCCCACACCACCTCCCTGCTCTCTTCTAACCCTGACTGCCTTTCTGCAGTCTCCCAGCCAGGCGCTCCCTGGCAGTCAGACCATCGTCCCCTCGCTGCTCCTGGTCCCCGAGGGCAGGGTACATACTGGGCAGGCAGCAATGCTTCCCAGGAGACTCTGCTGGCCACCAGGGATGTTAGCTGCGAGGTCTTTGGGCGCAGAGACTGTCTCCTCTGCATTTTGGGATGCCAGGGTTAGTAAATGCAGCCTGAAATCGCAGATACGTGCTGTGTCGATACCTTCTTCAGAGCAGCTCAGGGGACAGAGGTGTGCTGCCTGCGGGGCAGCAGTTCCCAAGATCTTCTCTGGTAGCAGGGTTCCCCAGTTGGGAGTTGAGCTCTTTAAGGAGATAAAGTGAATACAGTTGCTTTGAGCTTCCCCTAGGAGACACTTGCACTGGTGTTCCCATCACAGCCTGCTTCTCTTTGCCTTGTAGGTATTTCCAGTTAGCTGTGCAGCTGTGATAGAAAACAAACACAGCAGTTTTTTGAGATCTCATCTAACTCTTTGCCTGATAAATTAGTTCAGTAACCAGTTAATGAGTCAAAACTAACAGACTGAAGGCTGAATCTGTGCACGCTTTGGTTATGAGCTTACTTTGTCTTAGAGTGAGAGCAATTTAAAGATGTGGTACTTCTTGTTTCAAGCCCTGAGTGTGTAATCTCCAGCTCTTCCCCAGGGGAGGTATCAGCAGGGCAGAATCCTTGGCTGCTGCTGGGCTTCCTGCAGTCCCCTGGATCTTACGTATATTTCAAAGAGGAAATATACATCCTGCTCGAAATGGACCTTGGCTAACATCCAAACAATGTGGGATTGAAAATGTAAGGAATTTCTTCAGTGCAAAGAGAATGGAAGTGGCTGTAAACCTAAAGCAGACCCGCGGGTGAGGAGTCTGACCCCAGCTAAAGGCAGGATTGTCCATATCCCTGTTCAGATGGAAAAAAACTGGGAAAAAATGGTGTTCTTGTTGGCTGTAAGTATCGCTCAGCCAGGTGGAGTTTGCAGGACCGTTAAGAGGCAAGTCTCGCACCCAAGGCAGTGGAGTCTGCCTGGTTTGCCAAGGGAATGAAACCTGGGTGCATGTGAGGAACCCCCTGGATTGCACCTTCCCTAATGCTGGCTCTGCAGGTTGTCCCGGCCACATCCTCTGAGCCATTAGTGAGCCGTAGGAGATACAGTTTTGGTTCGGGTTTCTGGTTAATACTTGCCTTTCTTTCTATATCAGGTGAAATACGTGATTTGATGGGGATGGGGTGGTAGTTAAGGAAGAACAAAAGGAGTAAAAAGAGGAGGAAAAAACCCAAAGTATCCCAGTGAGGTGTTCAGGTGCCAGAGTCTGAGGTTGAGTCTCCTGCATCTTCAGGTGAGTTTCCCTAACTCCAAGACTGTTTAGGAAAACAAATGATCTTTTCAGGGACGTTTCAGGTTCCACCACTGTGTTGATGACTAGCTGTCATATTCCTGGCTAATGGTGCCAGCGAGCAGCCTCTAACAGCTTGCGCGGGTCTTGGGAGAAGGTGTATTAATTCATATTAAATCAACCTGTGCATTCACGTGATACCTGGTGGTTTTGGTTTATTTTGTAAACTGGCAGTCTTGAAACGTAACCCTGTGTGCTGGGCAAGCACTGCAGAGCTGTGGCTCCTGCACGCGTTGGGCTCCCAGCCAGCGCCGTGCCATTTGAGTAGCATATTAAGTGCTCATGTAATATTTATATCTCTCTTATAAGAGAGATTAAGGAGGGGAGACAATTCAGCTTTGCAAAAATAGAAACGAAGGTGGATGTCGGTAGGGTTTGGTGTCCGCCCCGATGATTGCTGTTTTGTTCACAGGAGCAGATGGGGTGTGGGGTGGCCCTGGCCTTCCTTCACACCAGGCAAGAGGGGTCAGCAGATGGTACGTGGTAGTTCCCTGCTGTGCAGGCTGTGGGACGTGGCTTCAGAGGTCTTTTAACTTGGTTTTGGCTTGAGGCTGCCAGGGAGGAGCAAGAGCAGGGCTGGGGATGGCTGGTCGGGGCCAGAGAGGCTCATTGCATCATCACAACCTTGGGAGTTTTTCAAAAGCTATCATTTGAGTAACCTTTATGGAAAGTGGAGATCCTAGTTTGGGAGATGATGTGCTAGTGCTCGAGGGTCAGGGAGCACAAGAGCTCTCAGAACAGCCCTGGGCAGAGGTATGCACACACATCGCAGCTTCAACTGCCTGGCTGTGTGTGTCGAACCACAAATTAGTTAGAAACTTCCTTGGGAATTTGCACACCGAGGTGTGGGATCTTGCCGTGACGGACCCTGACATTGAGCCTGTGGAAGGGGAGAGGGAGCTGGTTTGGGGCAGATTGGGATGGAGGAGCTGTGTGACCCGATCCCTCAGTGGCATGACCCGCGCTGGCCTGGTGCTTGATACCCAGTTCCTTGGGTATCGAGCACCAGGCTCCTGTGGCTCTGCAGGGAATGATGTCGTGGCCACTGGGAGGAGGTGTTTGTGGGCTCTCTAGTTCCTACGTCCCACTCACGGCACGCTGTGTCCCGAGCGCAGGGCATTCCTGAGTCTGCTGGGTGAGCAGGTGTAATTAAATACAGCAGAACAGGAATGAAGGGCTTGCTGTGGAAATAACTGCCTCGTGACTCTGGTCTCTGTTTGAAAATCGAGCGTGTGCTCTAAGCTCTTCCAGGGAAACTGGTTTCAAACATGGTTTTGGTGACCAGCATCAACAGAGGAAAATTACAGAGATGTGGTTTCCAGCACTTGCTATGTTAACTCCTTTCCTTAATTTTATAAAAGGCTTGCAGGGTGCTGGCAGCATGATCTCAGAAAGGGATTCAGAGACCACCTTTGACGAGGATTCCCAGCCTAACGATGAGGTGATGCCATACAGCGATGATGAGACGGAGGATGAGTTGGACAGTCGGCAGCCGACGATCGAACCAGGGCAAAACCAAACCAACAGGGGCACCGGGGAGAGCCGAGAGCCGTTGAAGAAAGGTAACGCTATGACAGAAACTGGATTTGGGTGTCAAATGATCCCGAAGGCAGAGGCAGAGCCACGTGCGGATCAATCTGACTTGTGTGCTTCTTTGTCAGGTAGGACTTGGAATGGCCTGTCTGAATCTGTGGGTGAGTAATTGGTGGCAACACAGCTTACCAAATGCCAGAACGGAAACTGGCTTCACTCCAACTGCAGCCAGAGTTCTGCGCCACTGCCTGTTGCGTAAAGCTAATAATCTGCACGGTGACCTCATCTTAATTAAGGCAGGCCCTAGATGTACATAGCCTTTGGTCTGAGAATTGCTTCAACAGAGCTTCAGATGCTTGGCATCCCCATCATCTAGAAACTTGAACCAGCTGATTAGCTGTCTTTGGTCAGTTGGTCGGCACATAGATCTGCTTTCTGACTCTTGCACAGATGAGATTTCACCTTCAGTGCTCGTTTTGTAGCCTCCCGATTTTTCTGTATTCGCAGTAGTTTCAGAATCACAGAAAGTTAAGGTGAGTAGGAGGAGTTCAAACCCATCGAGTGTGATCTCTGCTGCCACCACTGTAGGGACATTACGGGAGGAGCCTCACGGCATCTTTCAGACATACCTGTTCTTAACCTCTGTCCAAGGAAAGTCTCTAACTCCCCTAATCACAGAATCGCAGACAGGTTTGGGTGGGAAGGGACCTTAAAGCCCCGCCAGTGCCACCCCCTGCCCCACAGGGGACACCTCTCACCACATCAGGTTGCTCCAAGCCCCATCCAGCCTGGCCTTGAACCCCTCCAGGGATGGGGCAGCCACAGCTTCTCTGGGCAACCTGGGCCAGGGTCTCACCACCCTCACAGCAAAGAAGTTCTTCCCCAGATCTCATCTCCATCTCCCCTCTTTCAGTGTCAAACCCTCGCCCCTCATCCTAAGGTTCCTGTCCCGATAAAGAGTCCTACAACAAGATAAATATTTCTCTGTTATCTTCTCAACTTGCAATATTTCTCTATTCTCTTCCAGTGGTATGCTAGAAATGGAAGTTGTAGAGTTGCAGTACAGTAAAGATTTGGGATGCATGAAATGTGAACTTGCTTTGTGCATTAGGTGGGGGAAAAACAAAGGCTTTGTGCCTAGATTTGAGGTTTTAAGTCTCAGCTGGCTTTATCAGGTATATCTGCCTTTCACCAGGCCCTTGGAGCAGCAGTTCCCACTCCATGCCTCTGCCCATTCGTGCTCTTAGGTCACGAGAATTTTGTGAAATCCAAGAGTACCCATTAAGAATGATTACTGTGAACTGGAGAGAAAGGGGAGGTACTTAGCTGATGAGTCTGGAAAGCTGGGTGTCCAAATGCTGTTCTCCTCATCCTTCCCAGGCAGGCGAAGCTCTGTGAGTCGGCTCCCAAACTTGCTGAAGGAGTTGAGCCGGGAGTTCTTTGATGTGGGCAGGGCCTGGAGTTGTGGGTGTGGGTGCCAGAGCTGACAGGGCTCTGGGTGATGCAGGCTTGAGGGCAGGAGAGGGCTCTGGAGGATCTTGCGGGAAGGAGGTAGCCTGTGGAAGAGTCGACATGGACACCTGGTGAAGAAAAAGAGCATTTCAGTTTTGTACTTTTTTACGGCTGTCAGTGCAAACCGTCACACCGTGTGGTTATGGGAAATATTTGCTTTCAAAAGGGGAGCAGACCTTTTTGTTTCTAGAAAGCTGGGGTTGGACTGGATGATTTCCAGAGGTCCCATCCAACCCCATATCGTTCTGTGATTCTGTGAAAGTTGGAGAAACCCTGTTCTGGGTTCTCTGCTTCACAGGTGTAACTGCCACAAACCAAAAGAGGGGAATGAAGGGAATGCAGCGCAAGTGAACGTGACACTGATAGGTTTTCAGTTTCTCATGGAACTGCCAAACTGATATTCCACACTTCCTCCTACCCCAGATTACATTTTAATTGTTAATAAAGACAAATAACCTGGAAACTTCTTGAAAACCTTGTTTTAGACTAGGTACTGACAGCAGATACTGGTCATGTTTCATTTGACAGTACCTTTAAAAGATGGCATTTGAGCGAACAACTGAAACTGGCGGGTTTGTTGCCTCCTGTTTGTAGCAGATGTTGACCCTGTGGTTCTGCCCTGTCTCTCCAGACTGCAGCTGGCAAGTGAAAGCAAACGATCCACACTTCTACGAGCAGCCCCAGTTCAAGAGAACCACATTTCTGTGCTTCAAAAGAAGCAAATATGCAGTAAGTTTTCTTTATCTCAGTTACGTGCGAATAGTATTTGTCAGGGGGAACGCTTTCTTAATCTCAGTAAAGATCTTTCAAGCTGCTGGTGATCAGTGTAAAAGCCGCAACGAACACTTCCTGAGGATTTCCAACAAAGGTGGGGAAGTGCAACTGGTTTGGGGTCTGTGAATGGAAAATCAAGGTACCAAGAGACTTGTCTGAGAGACAGCGGTAGAAGCCAGCTGGGCTCGGTCCAAACTCGGCCTTCTGTCTGCTCAGCCCCGGCAGTTACGAGAAGTCTCAGGCTGATATTGAGCAATATCCTAAGGCAGAGTGGGACAATCTTACGCACAGACATTTGGGAATGCCTGATCCTTTAAACAGTGTCATTCCACATCCACCTTGTGATGATAAAAGAGATGGTTTTGTCTCATTTGTCAAGACAAAAGGTTGGATTTAATTTTTTTTTTTTCCATTTCTAATTTTTTGACTTTTTAAAGTAAAAAAGCTGTGGTGCTTGTATGCGGTGCTGGTTGTGAGTGACAGAGGCTTGGGCTGCGGGGCTGCACGTGGGCCGTCTGGCTTTGTCCGTGATGGGAGGCTCCTGTGGTTCCCTTGTACCTGCTGCCATGCCCATCCTGCAGACCTGGGCAGTTTGGGTTATCTCGGGCATGAGCACAACCTTTTAATTGTAAAACTTCTGCAACTGGAGCCATTCAGAGGGAAGTCCTTCGTGCTCGGCCTAGAGAGGGACTGGCACTCGTGAGAGTTGCCTTTGCTGGATCTGACCGTGTCCCTCCCGAGTGAGTCCAGTTAACAGGATTCAGAATTTGTAGTTTGATACCTAAGACCAATTATATCTTTAATAATGATGTGTATTTAGCAAATCACGTCAAAAGGCGTTCAGAGGAGATTCTCTAGGAGGAGAGCACTTCTTCCCTGTGCTCAGTGGGGAGAGGCTGTACCCTTTCCACACTGTCGCTGTGCAGTGCCCTGTCTGAGATGGCTTTTGGGGTACGTTTGTGTCCGTGAAACGCTCCATTTGCCTCGTTTCATTGGGACGGTGACCCGTGTTAAATGGTTGAGGAAAGGTACACCTCTGACCAAGTTGGTATGAAAGATTTCACTAGTAAAATGCTGTACTTGAAAAGCTGCACTGTGCATCTGTAACGCCAGAAGACTCTGCTGTTATGAGTCACCTTTGGTTTTCTTCAACAGCAAAATGTGATTAGGACCTACAAGTACAACCCCATCACGTTCTTACCGCTGAATCTGTTGGAACAGTTTAAAAGAGCAGCCAACTTCTATTTCCTAATTCTTCTCATTTTGCAGGTAAGCCAGAGAGAACACTAGCTCTGAGGTGAAGGTGAGGTGCTAATCTGCTGAGCCGGGTAACCCTTGTGACACAGCTCAGTGCTATCCTGGCAGGAAATTGGGGGAAATCAGCGTACCTGAGCTATCACAGGAACAGCCCTGTGTTAGCTAGGGGGAGCTAGTTCCAAAAGCCATGGATTTCATGGGAAAGAGGTGCTTCTTTTGGTTATTACTCTGTAACACATGATGGCCTTAAGTTCCACTCGGCCATCAGAAGCACCAGCAGAAAACAGGAGCAACACCAGTTGTTGAAGAACAGCCGATGCTGAGGGAGGGCAGGGTTACACTCTCCCCTGAGGGTTTCCTTCATCTTCACAACCTAACTCCAAATTCTGTCTCTTGTGCTGCTTTTCCTTCTAATGTTGTAGTCGGAGCACTGTTAAATGTCCCTGACTTGAGCCTGACTGAGAATCCTGTATTGAAGGGATTTTATTTCTTTTGTAGTCGATTCCCCAGATAACTACCCTGTCCTGGTACACAACGCTGCTGCCCCTGCTCCTGGTGCTGGGAATAACCGCAGTCAAGGACCTGGTGGATGACATTGTAAGAAACCTGGTTTGTTCCTATGAAAAGCAAAAGAAACATTTCTTTGATTGTGAAACACGGTAGGGAGTACATTCTCTGCTCCTGGTTTTCAGACGCGTCACAGGATGGATAACGAGGTTAATAACAGGACCTGTGAAGTCATCAGGGACGGGAGGTTTGTACTCTTCCCTTCTTAACTACGTCAGCCGTGTTTGCTGCCTGGCCACTGAGTTTCCTCACAGAGCTTAGCCCCGGGGTGGCAGGGGAGGTTCAGCTGCTGGTTCTTTACTCTCTGTGTGAAAACCGAGCTGAAAATGGAAAAGGATTGCCCAGAGGAGTAATTTAAAGTTGATTCCGTGGCACTAAATCTCTGCTAAGAGCAATTCTTTGGCAAGGGCAGAAATTGCCATGGAGGGGAAGAGGGGAGAGGAGAGGTAGCTTGGCTTGTGAGTGACAGACCCTCAGCTACGCTGCAGTTTCCCAAACTGAAACGCACGCCTTGCTGAGATGTAATGTTAATTGCACTAAGGAAAGCTCGATATTGCAAGAGTTGTAGAGGGGGCAGTGTTCCAGATTAAACAGTAATAATTATTGAACTGTCTTGATTAGGTTCAAAAACACAAAATGGAAAGATATTAAAGTTGGCGATGTCATTCGTCTGAAGAAAAATACTTTCGTTCCTGTAAGTGCTTCAGATACATCTGGTTTCTGTTTCTGCAGAGCTGTGTTGGAGTGATGCCGGGTGGGATTGATGTGACGCTTGTTTGTTTGCTTTTTTAGGCTGATATTTTGCTGCTGTCCAGCTCAGAACCAAACAGTCTCTGCTACGTAGAGACAGCTGAACTGGACGGGTAAGGCTCTAGTTACGGATTTCTTGGGTTTAGTTTTGGCTTAGTGGTAAAAGTGTGTTTTGAACTCAACGTGTTGCTTGCTAAGCCGCACCTGGAAAACCGTTTTCAGGTTTTGATTCCTGCAATTCAAGGATCATTAAAAATTGGTGAGGGTCCAGTGGAGTGCCACAAAGGTGTCTGAGAACATGACGTGTGAGGAGAGGGTGAAGGACTTGGATTCGTACAGCCTGGAGGAGAGAAGGGTGATTTAACTCGTCTCCCAGTAGCTCAGAGTTATTTACAGAGAAGCTGCTCTCTTCACAAGAACACCCATTGACAGAAGCAGCAGCAGTGGATAGAAGTTGCTTCAGTGAAAATTCTTTCTGCCTTCAAGAATAACTGTTCTCATGGTGGATAATTTGTGCCACTGGAAGAGTTTGCCCAGAGAAGGGGCAGAGTTTCACTGGAGACAGTGAAGGCTGGGCTCGCCAGGGCCCTGGCTAACCTTAGCTGAGGCCCTGCTTCCAACAGCAGGTTGTGCTTCTGGCTACCAGAGGCCTCTGCCAGCCTGGGCTTTTCTATTATTTCAAACTTTTTCCTTATTCCCTGTCAGAGCAGGAAAAGAAAAATATGTGTATTTCTGTCTGTGGAAGTTTTCCATAGAAAGCGCTTGAATAGCGTGAGTCTTGCTGTCTCTCTGGTGTTGCTTTGTAAAGGTTGGTTTCGTTCATACTAAACTCCTCCAGAAAAGTCTGTAACGATCCAGACCTCACCTAATGAGGTGAAGTGTTAATTTTCCTGAGTGAGCACTGTGTTCCTCGCTCAACCTTTAGTAACCTTAAAAACGACAGCTTAAAATGTGATGCAAAGCAAGGATCCGGGTGTGTTGCAAAAGCTTTGTTCTCTTGGAGCTCTTAGCAGTACCAGTTATAAACGCTGCTTTCAAATAACCTTTACTTCAAACTGAATTATGAGTAAAGTGGTGGTTGTGAGAAGCCTCCTTTACTGCGGCGAGCAGAGGTAGGGGGCTGAGGTTCCCCTGGTGAAGAAAAGTGGGTGCGAGGTAGTTGTGTGGTTCAGGGGCGCTTCATGCCCCTGCGAGTGCGTGGCTTTGCCATTGCTTCAGTTTAGGAGGTTGGTACCTATGGCATTTTGTTCAAACGTCCCTTCCTGTAGCCACACTTCTAGTAATATGACCTTTTTATTCTTTCTTCTTAGTGAGACCAACCTGAAGTTCAAAATGGCGCTGGAGGTAACACACAGACACCTTCAGGAAGAAAGTGCGATGGCAGACTTCGATGGTTTGTACCGTGATGCTCTTACCACGAGGCAGAGGTTGCCCACGCAGTTGACAGCGCAAGCGCATAAAGCCTGGGTGGGGACAGAAGCGTTGCCAGTGGTGGCTGTGGCTCTGCAGGCTGTGGCTTCCTGGCTTTTGTCAGGCGGCAGCGTAAGCGGGCTGTGCGCAGAATACAGGGGGTGTGGGGACGAGAGCTTTGCCGTCGGTGAGCTGCGGGTGCCTGCGCCGGGTAGCGCTGTGCGGTGGCGGCGTCCGTCAGTCTGTCTGCAGCAGCGCAGGGCAGGATGGTTGTCTGACCCTCCCGGGGTCCTGGCTGGTAAATCCTTAGTGGCAACCTGAATGGAACCCTGCGTTCGCCCCGGAGTGGGAGACCCCGGGAGACAAGTGCTCTCGTAGGCAGGCCTGTGTTAGAACGTGGGGAATGTGAAAAGGTGAACAAGTGCCCTGTTTGGCAGTAAATGCTGTGGGTACAGGTCTTGGTGCAGAAATGGACTCTGTCTGCTACCTCAGTCTAGAGAGCAAAACGCCGCCCTGGGGTACCACATTTCTGTCAGCAATGCAGCACTCAATGGCCCTGCGCCTACATTGCATAGAAATTGCTTATTCAGAACACGCCTTTTCTCCAAAAAACAACCTCATGAAGTAGAACTATTTCTCTGGTGGGTACAAATCAATGCAGTTTGATTTAGTGGTTGTATATTAAACGTTTTCTCCAAACTTTTTTAGGACTGATTGAATGCGAAGAACCTAATAACCGCCTGGATAAGTTTGCTGGAGCGTTGTTCTGGAGAAACATGAGTTATTCGCTGGATGCTGATAAGATTTTGTTACGTGGGTGTAAAATCAGGAACACAGACTTCTGCCATGGGCTGGTTATATTTGCAGGTACTTATGAACTGAGCAGGTGTAATGTTTCCCAACTAAAAGCACGCCCTGTAGAGTGAAATGGCATCTTTATCTGTAAGCATTGGCTGGTTTGCGTCCCAGTTGTGTAAGAGTAGCACTTGTTTATGTATCGTCTCTTTCCTTTTGTTTTTATATTATTTTTAGGTGCTGATACAAAAATAATGAGAAATAGTGGAAAGACGAGATTTAAAAGGACAAAGATTGACTCCCTTATGAATTACATGGTTTATACTGTAAGCCTTTCTGTTTCAAATTCAGATGTTTTGGTTCGTTTTTAAGTGAGTGAATGTGAATTCAGGATACTTCTTTTCTTTCTTTTGGTGTAAAAGCGGTCTTTTTCCGCTTTGTTTTGGCCTGATGAGCTGGGATGGAGAAGGAGTAGCACCTAAAAAAGGTGCCTCGCTGTTGGGGGGATGCACAACCCGAAACTGCAGGTGTAGGGCAGCCACAGGATATGGGAAGTGCTTCAAAGCCAGGCTGACGTTAGAACCTGGATTATTTGAAGAGATCTTTGTGTGGGAATGGTTTGCTCCCCTTCTTACTTACCAATGCATGTAATATTCCATTTGGAACCTGGAGACTTGGGATTTAAGTCCAGCGGGTGTTTCTGAAGTGTCACAGGCCACTTTGTATCCCGTAGATTTTTGTGGTCCTCATCCTGCTGTCGGCTGGGCTGGCCATCGGACACACCTACTGGGAGCAGCAGATTGGCAACTCCTCCTGGTACCTCTACGATGCACAAGATCTAAGTCCTCCCTATCGTGGCTTCCTTAACTTTTGGGGATACATCATCGTTCTGAACACCATGGTCCCCATTTCCCTCTATGTGAGGTAGGTAAATACCTTGGCCTTCAAGAGCTGATCTGGTGAGTGTTGAATTAATTAATTTAGGGATTAATGGTGAGTGGACTTATTTGAAGTACCAATGGGAAATTAACAAAAAAACTCTCCCAAGGAATGATCTCTGACAAAATGGGAGACTTAATCCTGCTGGTCTCTAACTTCTCAGACTCATTCTGCAGTCACGGTGCCTGAAGAAAACTACTTGGAAAAAAAATTAAAATAGGAAAATCATATTTTCCAGATGTATTCCTCAAAAGAGAAGCTTTACTGCTCCATGAATTATGAATAATCTTGCCTTTGACAAACCTATCTGTTGCTATGATGTCATCAGTGACGCATTTGAAGACCTCTGACGTCCTACTTGCTCTTCTCCAAGTTGTCCTTAAAAAGCTGTTCCCAAGTGGGATTTCCTTGTGTTACGGGAGCAGCACCACCAGGCTTTTGCCTTGATGAGGCCATAGAGGCTTTTCCCCGTTAGTGGGGTGTTGCTGAAGCTGAGCAGTGTGAGTGGCCTCTGCAGGGGTGACAGTGCTCTGCAATGTGCTGGGAAATGTCGCCGTTTGCCTTCAGCTCTTGGCTTTCTGAGCAGTTTGAGTCCTGGGAACCACTTGGGATCCCCTGGATCTGATAATGCATCGTTATTTTAAATTATGGGATGCAGCTGGGAGTGAGAGCGTTCATTTTATTTCATTTAGCGTTGAAGTGATTCGTCTGGGCCAAAGCTATTTCATCAACTGGGACCTGCAGATGTATTACTCTGAGAAGGACACGGCTGCCAAGGCCAGGACCACCACGCTCAATGAGCAGCTGGGGCAGATCCACTACATCTTCTCTGACAAGACGGGGACGCTCACACAGAACATCATGACCTTTAAAAAATGTTGCATCAACGGCCAAAGATACGGTAGGTGTGTGCCAGGCTGCTGTGGTGGAAGCCAAGACCCTGCCGGTCCCCCTGTGGCACAGCGGGCACGGCAGCCTCTGGCCGGTCTGTACAAAGGAATAGGAATTCCAGTGCTTGTTTGAAATGGGATGCGTGTGAGTCCTTGTAGTTTCCACTGAACTTGGGATTCAGCCCTGGTGTTGAGTAAAGCTCCAGTAAAATGGAGTTGCTGGGCTTTTCCCACCGTTTTCCTTTTAAAAATGTAGAACTCGAGTGGAAACCTCCCAGCAGAAATGTCAGAAATGAGTAATTTACAGAATGCTTTACTTTTGGTAGAAACACCTCGGGAACAAAAGTCATCTAGAAGCAAATAAGACAAAGAGCAACAATTTGTCATTTAGTGCTGGCTATTTCCATTTGCAGTCTTGTCTGGACTGCAGTGTTTCGAACATGTACCAGATGTGCTCCAGAACTGCTGTTGGCTTGGTCGGTTCAAGTCATGAAGAACGTGGTGTGCTAATGCCACCTGCTTTTTAAACATCCTGCCTCTGCAGAGGGATGAGGAACTCCTGGCAGTGAAAGCTGTGTGAAGCCAAAAATGGGTGGTTTATGACAATTCCTCTGCACAGTGCTACTTTGTCTTTATATTTGCTTTGGTGTCACTAGTATACAGGAGCACTTTGGCTGTCTGTGAACTTGCTTTTCTAAAAATCGGAGCTGTTGTAGTGTGGTAGCAATTCTATATATTTTTTTACTTTGTGAACGAGTTGTAAAAACTTTGTTGTTCTGACGTGTGGTGCTTGTGTTGCAGGGGACTGCCGGGACGGAGCGGGGCAGCTGCAGAGCCACCCACAGGTAGGTGGGTCCCTCCTGTCCCCAGAGTCCCCGCGGTCTGTCTCGTGCCAAAGAGTGAGGAGATGCAGGGAGGCGCGAAGCAGCTGCACATGGGATGATGCAAACTCTCTCTTCTTCTGTTCCCTGAGCAGCCGGTGGATTTCAGCTGGAACACCTACGCGGACGGGAAGTTCGCATTCTATGATCACTATCTGATAGAGCAAATAAAATCTGGAAAGGAGCCAGAAATTCAAAAGTTCTTCTTTCTGCTTGCCATTTGTCACACAGTCATGGTTGACAGCTCTGATGGTGAGTAGTTTTTTTAGGTGTTTGCTATTTTTTCTTCTCTAATGGGAAACAGTAACTCAAATCCAGTTGCAGGAAGGAGAGGTCCAAAAGTAATGCTGATCCCAGAAATGAGAAGGAGTGTTAGATGCTCCTTTAAATTAATCCAAAGCAAGAGCCCATGCTGTTCCCTGTGCTGAATTTATAACTGACCCTTCGTGGGAGGGGAATTGTCCTTATGACAGTTACAGTTGTGGCAAATCCACATCTTAAATAACAGCAGGTTTAGAAAGGTGGGGGAATAGTTTATACAGAGGTCTCGCGTTTTCATGTTACAGGCTTGTCTCTGTTCAAATACATCTTTAAAATCCCAGAAGTGGAAATTTCAAATAAAATGACAGTGACACTGGCATAGTCTCTGGTTCCACGTGCAGATGTGGCAACAAAACACCTTGGGAAAGTTGTTTTCAGGGTGGAAAAATGAGTATTTTCAGTATGAGGATTTCATGCTGTGACAGCCCCCTAGACTGAGGGTTTCATGGACTGGCAGCCCCCTAGAGCTACATGAATCACGTGTGTCTACTGAGAGTATTGGCAGCAAAGAAACAAAATGAATGACAAAACTGTGACACAAACTAAATTTAGAGGTGAACAGTTAGTAGAATTCATGAACATGACAAGGTTGGAAGATTCAGTTAAAGCACTGAAGAGTAATATTACTTTGCTCTCACCTTTGCGGGATGTCTGTGGCCCTGGCAGCAGCCTCCCCTCCTTTCTTGCTCTTCCCACTGGTGCTTTCAGGGTTGTTTCCACTACGTTACACTGATGTCTGTGGCCAGGAATTTGGAGCTGCCTTTGAAAATGCTTAAATATATTGAGAAATCGAAATATTTAATATCTGGTTTGAGACAGAAGTTATAGTTTTGGCTTTTATAGCTGGAGGGAAAAGAGTTCAGTGACTTATCCCGTGTGGAAAATACATGTAATAAAAGAGAGGGGAGGTCCCTCATCCCCACGCTCTGTGCAGTGTTCCTGGGTGCTGCAGGACCCCGTTTCGGAAGGGGAAAGGGCTCTGCACACCCTGAAGAGAGGGTGTGAGTGCCTGTGCTGCATGTGAGAGCCCGTAACGCTGAGGCGTATCCCACCTTTCCCTTCTGCTCCCGGCTGGTGATGCAGGCCAGCTCAATTACCAAGCGGCTTCCCCGGATGAAGGCGCCCTGGTTACGGCAGCCAGAAACTTCGGCTACGTTTTTCTCTCACGGACGCAAAATACTATCACCATCAGCGAGATGGGGGTTGAAAGAACCTACGATGTCCTCGCTATCCTGGATTTCAACAGCGACAGAAAAAGGATGTCTGTCATTGGTAAGCTGGTTGCAACCAACCTCTACGGAAAAGCTCGCTTAGGTTTCAGAGGGGGAAAAGTACGTGCAAGGGAGGTGGAAGTCAACAGTTCTGGCTGTGGAACGCACAATGCTAGGATAGATTTTGATCCAAACAGCTCTGGATAGCAAACGAGAGGCTTTGTTATTAGGTGCAGACGCATCCACAAGACAGTCCTGGTGTTCAGGCATGGCCTCTGCTTTTTCCCCAGGGAACAAACAAGTGGTATGTTCCTCTGGCTACTGGGATACTGGGCATGCAGGTTGAGGTGTAAACAGCTCTTTAGCTTTGATTTTCATGATCTTTAAAGTTGTCAGTCTTGAATCAGTTAGATCAGTTGCTTTTAGGCTGTAGGTCTGGTGCTTCATACCTCCAGTGTATGTCTGCCCAGCTCCTAGGGCAAGTGAGATGTTAACACTACTGCCTGTCATCAGAAACAATCCTTGGGAGCCTAAGTATCCTCTCAGGTCATGAGAGAAGAGGAGATGCATTAATCATCCAGGTTACTTGACTGACCGATATTGGCAATGGTGAAGAGAGCACGGTCTTGTAGTTTTAGTCTTCAACAGCAGTAGAGTGAACAATTTAATCTGACACTCTCCTCTATTCACATGTACTCTAACCTTTTGTCCCACCTCTCACCTTTTACTCCACAGTAAGAGAATTGGGTGGAAACATCAGGCTGTATTGCAAAGGGGCTGATACGGTAATTTATGAACGGTTGCACCCGAAGAATCTAAAGAGAGAAGCTACAGAAGAAGCTCTCGATGTATGTTTATATTTTCTGTGCCATTTTTAAATTACAAATGGTGGATTTCTGACTTGCTGATTTCCTTTCCCATAGCTATTAAAATAAACGCAAACTTATAATTGGTTCTACAAGCCATCCCAAATCTGAGAAATAATCAAAGGAATATAAGTTTGCATGCTCCTAAAGATGCATTCATGGTCTTTTTGTGAGAAGTAATCTTAGATTTTGTCCACTTGCCAAAAATTTTCAGATTTTTGCCAATGAAACTCTCAGGACCCTCTGCCTGTGCTATAGAGACATCGGTCACGCTGAATTTGAAGTGTGGAATAAAAAGCTTGTGGAGGCCAGCATAGCTACAACTAATCGTGACGAAGCTCTGGACAAAGTCTACGAGGAAATAGAAAAAAACCTGATTGTAAGTCAAGCTTTACAAATTCAGTGGACTTTATGCTTTATATAGGAAGAAACATCCCTCTGAAAATAAATTACCCTTGTTGATCAGGATGTTTTGGTCTAGATATTTTCAGTATTTTATTAGCTTTTGAGCTAAACCAAATTGTTTCATAGAAATAAAGGAGATGTGGTTTAGCACATGTGTTTCTAGTAGATGCTTCTCTATGCAAGAGTTTATCTGCTGAATTCTTAACCTGAGCTTGAGTTGTTTCTGCTCTACCTCAATCCAGGGCACTTGGCTTGAAGGCACATCCAGGGTAGTTTAATTCTCCAGTGAAAATTGAATTGGTTTGTTGTACAAATTTATCCCTCTAAATACCTTTATTTCCTATATCTTCCAGCTGCTTGGAGCAACAGCTATTGAAGACAAACTGCAGGATGGAGTTCCAGAAACCATTTCCAGGCTTTCAAAAGCAGACATTAAAATATGGGTGCTTACTGGTGACAAAAAAGGTGAGTTTACTTACAGCGAGAGCTAGCAGAACCAGGATAAGGGCTGGAAGATAAGCGGGGGGGAAATGCAAACTGGGAACAAAGCATATGTTTCTAGAGAAGCTTAGTGCAAAAGTCTGTTTGAATCGCAACTGGAGGAATTCCTACAATGTGCAGACTTTCATCCCAGCGGTTCCCAGTCTGGAATTACCCAATGGGCTTCTGTGTAACTTCTGTTCCTCCAGCAGCTCGGGCTGGATGACCGATTTTGCTTCTGTCTTTGGCAAGGCAGTGCCCAGCTGCTGCTTTTCCCAGTGCAAAGCAAATGCAGGACAACTTGCGTTTAACACCAGGCTTGCTTGGCTCTGAGTGCCAAAACTCATCTTTTTGCAGTGAAATTTTACTTTTCAAATAATCACAAGCGCTGCTGACGAGACCGATGGGCTTTTCTTTTGGTGGTTGCTGGTCTGCAGGCTGGCAACGTGTTTTTTTCTGAACTGACTCGTGTGAGAAGGGCTGTACCACCCCCAGGTGGAGCTGCAGCCAGACCAGCATCTCTGGGGCGCCGGCAATGGCCTTTGTTCAGGTGGTCTGGGGTGGCCAGGGCACTGTGGTGTCCCCTGTGGCGGATTCCTGCTGTGCCCTTGGTGTCATGGCCCTTGGACATGGAGACAGCAGCTCCACCAGCAATTAAATGGGCGCTGGTAGATCTTTCTTCCCAGAATTGGCTTTTCCAAGCCACTAACAGTTTTTTGCTTTCGAAACATCTTGTGGCAGCACATTCCACCACCAGAATGTATGTTTCATGGGAAATGTTGCACAGGAAACATAATTCCTTGACTTGAAATCCATCACCCACTGTGCCTTCGTTGCCACACAGCTGTTGTACGGCAGATAATTAACAGGCATTCCCCCAGCTTCTCTGTGCTGTGTGTGGTTTATTTGTGTTTGTCCACACTGTGGTAATGAGAAGAACCTTCTCCTCCTGGAATATTACTTGAGAGGAGTTCAGGTACTTCTGGCAGTTCCCAACAGTTACTCGTGACACAGCTGTAGGTAAATACTTTCCTCTCTTTTTTTTTTTTTTTTAATTGTAGAAACTGCGGAAAATATTGGATTTTCCTGTGAACTCCTAACAGATGAAACAACAATCTGCTATGGAGAAGATATCAGGCAAGTGGAAAGCACAAAGGGTTTCTTTGGTGGGAATTCAGAATGTTCTATTGTTGAAACGAACCCAGCAGTGAGATGGCTTTATCCCACCGTGACTCTGCAATGACTGAAGAGCATTCCCTCGCAGTTGGCCAGCTGCTCTCAAAATGGTTAGACCCAAGGAAAACCAGCGTGGCCTGGGAAAAGAACTAGGGCCTTGTAACCATGTCACACTATTTGTGCCTCATTTCTCTACATTTTTCCTTGTTTGCAAATCAGTGAGGATATCAAACCAGCGTGATCCTCTTTTCACTGTTGCTCTAGCACCGCTTAGAACATCACCTGATACACGGCAGAGGAAGTCCTTGCAGATTTTCAGCCTGGGATTGATCTAGCTTGAAATTTATCCTTGGCTTTTCAGTAACAGTATCCACCTCTCTTTCCAGTGCTCTTCTTCAAACGAGGTTGGAAAACCAGAGGAACAGAGCTGGATCAAATGCACATTCCTCTCTAAGAATGAACGAGCCCTTCTTCCAGGGCCGTCGAGATCGGGCTTTAATAATCACTGGCTCCTGGCTGGTATGTGACAGTCTGCATTCTCCTGGCTATCGGAACTTTTAGTTAGAACTTCACCAAAGACACGGTTCATGTCTGCTTCACTACCCCAAGCAGTGAAAATTCCTTGGCCGTTGTCCCACAGACAGAACATATCTCTTTTGTATTTATCTTCAGAAAGATTTTGGGGTTTGAAGGTTGAAAGTAGCATTCAGTAAAATAAGGTATTTCTTGGGCCTTTCAGATCCCCTGGTAGCTGCCATCAAAGTAGAGCCAAGCCCCTACAAAAGCAGTCATATTTTCAGTGTTTATTCTTCATGGGGATACTGGTCTAATGCGGGAAAAATGAGGACAAGGTACTGCTGGCGCTACAGGGTGCGTGGCTTCGGTCCGGGCACAGAAATGGTGCTTGAAATGAGGGATGGGAGCGGAAGGGTAGAAACAGAAGACAAGTTTCCTGCTGGGTGCTGCAGTGTAGTGCTCTCAGAGGAGCTTAGAGAGCTTTTAGCAGAGAGGTGCCTAGCAGCAATTCCGTGGCTATTACCCACCCTGTTGGCAGCCTGCTCTTAATGGAGAAAACGGAGAGCTGAGGACCGTCTGCCACCTCTCCGTGTCCAGCCCCGAACCATTATTGGCATAAAGAAGTGTCCATCTGCGTAAGGCTCGGGAAGCGAGCTGGGATGCCTAAAGGAAATCTGGCAGGAGCAGCAGGGAAAGTCACAGGTCTCTGCTGCCTCCTGCTCCAGTGGAACTGCCCCGGAGTTAATCCATAGGGCACTGCCACCTGTGCCAGACACCATCATGCTTCCCCTGGGAGACGGAGAAATAGGGGAGAGGGAAGTTTAAATACCAGAATGATTTCAAAAGTGAATTCCTTCCCATCGGAAGAAATATTCCTCTGAACTCTGCAAGAAGCATTTTCCCTTTGGTAATCCCTCCACAGACATGCTTTCCCTTGTTTCGGTAGCTCTTTGTTCGCTCCTCTGCACCAGCATTTAAGTGAAGCGCTATAAAAGGGTGACAAGCATGATGACCTGAAGCGTGTCGCATAGGCAGTACTCGGAGTGCAGTTTGAAACAAGGTAGAAGGGAACATCATATATTTTTGTTACACAGAATGAAATCCTACTAGAGAAGAAAAAGAAGAAAAAAAAGCTTAAACTGAAATTCCCCAGAACAGCAGAAGAGGAGAAAAAGGAAGCTGAGAAGAAGAGAAGGGCCGAGGCTTACAAAGAGCAGCAGCAGCAGAACTTTGTTGATCTGGCCTGCGAGTGCAGGGCTGTGATCTGCTGCCGGGTGACGCCAAAGCAGAAGGCCATGGTGGTGGAGCTGGTGAAGAAGTACAAGAAAGCTATTACTCTGGCAATTGGGGACGGTGCCAATGACGTAAACATGATTAAAAGTAAGGCAGCCGTAGAACTTCTCTCGGTAGGAAAGATCTCTTCTGGGCCTTCCTTCTGCCGTCTCTTCACTGTTGCTCTTTGTTCAGAAGACTCTGCCACCTGTTTCGTTCCCTGCATGAACATCATTTCTGTTACCTCCTCTGCTTCTGCTTTCCCTTTGAGGAAGCCCTTTGTGAAATGGTTAGTGGGTTTTGCTGGTATATTGTAGCTTTCTATGGACGTTCCCTGGGAAGGGACCTGAATTACACGTGTTACCATGTTGTGGGTTACAAAAGTGCAATAGAAAGCCAAAGCTATCGCTTACCTGCCCCGTGCTTGGAGGCGCTAGTCATCCTGTATTCCAGCTCTGCTTCCTGAGAAATCCCACTGGGACAGAGACTCCTGGGCGATGCTTCATGGGACAAGTGTGTTTGTGAACTGCCTGGCAGGTTGGCTCAGGGTCTGCTTGCTCTGTCTCATTGCTTGATTTCCCACAATCAAATCTCCCAGCATCTGTTCTGGTGGAACAATCACTGGGAGAGAATCCAAGCGAGGTGGAGACGGGAGCAGTCACTAAGAAAAGAAGGGGGCATGAGCTGCTGTGTTAGTCTGTAACGCAGCCTTTCGTGCTGTATGCAGAAATAAAATGGGGCAGAGGATAGGAACAGGTAGAAGATTTGCCCTCGGTCGTGTTTTTCCTCTCCCGTTGTTCAGCGCATCAACGGTGTGTGGTGTTTGTTTCATTCACTGCAGCTGCCCACATCGGAGTTGGGATCAGTGGCCAAGAAGGGATGCAAGCCGTCATGTCGAGTGACTACTCTTTTGGGCAATTCCGTTACCTCCAAAGGCTGCTGCTGGTCCATGGGCGATGGTCTTACATTAGGATGTGCAAGTTTTTAAGATACTTCTTCTACAAGAACTTTGCTTTTACACTAGTGCACGTCTGGTACTCCTTCTTCAATGGCTTCTCTGCCCAGGTAAGGAGGTTGCTGTGTGTAATACTACAGGTAGATCTTCCTTTTTGTCAGTGCAGAATAGCAAAGGCTTAACTGGGAAGCAGTGGGAGCCTGAAGGTATCATCAGTAATTTCTGCGGGACAACAGGTGGTAACTAAGCTAGCTACAGGCTAAGCAGCTGGTTGCGATTTCGGAACCCTCCAGTCAGTATTGTGATTGTACAGGGAGGAAGAGATTGCTATCTAGTGGTTTGGGAAAGCTTTCCCAGCCCTGCTGCTGAAGATGTTCTGAAGTGAAGTTGGATGGGGCGTGAATCTATCAGTAGGAAACCAAATCCCAACGCCGTGCAGCACTGGAGGTTTGTAAGGAGCAGGGCAGCTTTGTACCGTCAAAAAGTAGTTTCAGCAGAGCTTTGAGCTAAGGTGCTGCTGGCCGTTGGGGTAAACACCAAGTAAAGCATGTGTAATTTTTCTCAGGAATTGGAAGGAAAAGGTATATTTAAGAAAAAATTATTAACTCCTGAAATTCCTCCTGCTCTTGCAGACAGCCTACGAGGACTGGTTCATCACACTGTACAACGTCTTGTACTCCAGTCTCCCCGTTCTGCTGGTTGGCCTGTTTGACCAGGTATTCTCCGTGGTGTTAACAGCAGCTGTACCCAAAGGCATCTAACATCAGGTCTTTAATTACACTGAAACTGGTTGCTTTGTTTTGCAGACAAAGCATTGGGGGGGGGGATTGTTTGGCTTTTTGGCTTTTAAAGATTCATTCCTCTTCCCAGTGTGTGAGGTAAGAAGGGACAGTAAGCAGAGGGCTATTCAAATAGCCAAAGTTCATTTGTTCCCGTGTCTTCAGTGCTAATAAAGTTTGTATAGAACATTTCTTCAGTATTCATTAGAGATTTAAAGGCAGAGCATGCAGTCGTAGCCCTTGTCTCCTGCTTAGTCACGGTGTAAGGAAACACCGTGTGCTTGAGCTGACTCCTCAAAGCTCACTCTGAGAACAAGAAATTGCAGCAATTTTTTCTTTTCTTTTTCCGCTTTCTTAAGGACGTGAGTGACAAATTGAGCCTTCGGTTCCCTAGACTGTATGTTTTGGGCCAGAAAGATTTACTTTTTAACTACAAGAAGTTCTTTTTAAGTTTGCTTCACGGAGCTATAACTTCACTGATAATCTTCTTCATACCATATGGAGCTTACCTTAAAACCATGGGACAAGATGGAGAAGCACCTTCAGATTATCAGTCGTTTGCTGTCACAGCAGCATCTTCTCTCATATTTGTCGTCAACTTCCAGGCAAGTAAGCTTAGCCTTCTCTTCTCTCACGCCCTCAGAGCACCTTTTGGCGTGTTCCTGCGTTTCTCTACTTAAGCACATAACAATATAGCAATGCCTTTTTGCCATCTCTTCTCTCTGCTGATGCTGTCNTTGCTGCAGGTCCGGGGAGGTGTAAGGAGCAGCCACTTGGATGTTTTTGCTTCCTAATTTTCCCAGTGATGAATCTTTCGTATGTTGTGTTGGATCTAAGTATCCCCCCTCAAAATAACAAGCCACATCAATTTCATGTTCTCATTTTTAAGCTGAGCCCAATTGAGAAAAAGTAGTTGCTTCTAATACAATGTTTTCCTTTGAGCTTTAGTAAGTTTCAGCTCTCTTTTATAACTTCCCGGGCGCTTTATGAATTTCAGAAGTTTATAAAGATTGACCACTGCTTAGTTTGAAAAAGTTCTGTGAGACTGGGTGTTTGGCTACTAAACGTCACTTGCCAAAGTGGCTGGGTTGTCATAGGAGTGCTTTACGGAGTCCTGTCCTCTCGTGCTGCGTTGCAGTAGTCTCGGTACCTCAGCTTGCTGCTGTGATACGCGACAGAATACCTGAACGTTGGTTCAGGAGAGAAGCTGGGGCTCTTAATATCCTGATTGTGTTTTATAACTAGTTCACATGATCGTGTCATAAACTAGTTCTTGCTCTTTTTATTCCTAGGAACTGCTCCCAATGCTCTGAGGCAGCCGTACCTCTGGCTCACCATGATTTTATCCATTGCCATTTGCTTACTTCCTGTAGTGGCACAGCGGTTCTTTGTCGCAACGATTTGGCCTTCAGAAAGCGATCGAGTGAGTGAAGTCTTGCGTTATTTGGGTCCATTTGGCATGTATTTACTGCCAGGAGTCAGTACTGGTAACAGCTTTAGGGACACCTACGTGACTGTGCCCTAGGGAGAGCAGCAGGGGACCTGGGGGGCTCGGGCCTGTGGCCAGGGTGGGTGGCAGCAGGGCTTTCCCGAGGCCGGACACAGCCCGCCTTCTGGCTGGGTGGCAGCCGTGCTGTGACGTTCTGCTGTGTAAAGCAGCGTCACTGTGGCACGTTCGGGTCTCCCAGTACCTTCCTNGGGGGATTGTTTGGCTTTTTGGCTTTTAAAGATTCATTCCTCTTCCCAGTGTGTGAGGTAAGAAGGGACAATAAGCAGAGGGCTATTCAAATAGCCAAAGTTCATTTGTTCCCGTGTCTTCAGTGCTAATAAAGTTTGTATAGAACATTTCTTCAGTATTCATTAGAGATTTAAAGGCAGAGCATGCAGTCGTAGCCCTTGTCTCCTGCTTAGTCACGGTGTAAGGAAACACCGTGTGCTTGAGCTGACTCCTCAAAGCTCACTCTGAGAACAAGAAATTGCAGCAATTTTTTCTTTTCTTTTTCCGCTTTCTTAAGGACGTGAGTGACAAATTGAGCCTTCGGTTCCCTAGACTGTATGTTTTGGGCCAGAAAGATTTACTTTTTAACTACAAGAAGTTCTTTTTAAGTTTGCTTCACGGAGCTATAACTTCACTGATAATCTTCTTCATACCATATGGAGCTTACCTTAAAACCATGGGACAAGATGGAGAAGCACCTTCAGATTATCAGTCGTTTGCTGTCACAGCAGCATCTTCTCTCATATTTGTCGTCAACTTCCAGGCAAGTAAGCTTAGCCTTCTCTTCTCTCACGCCCTCAGAGCACCTTTTGGCGTGTTCCTGCGTTTCTCTACTTAAGCACATAACAATATAGCAATGCCTTTTTGCCATCTCTTCTCTCTGCTGATGCTGTCTATGACAGAGGTGTAACTGGATGAGAAGCGACGTGACCAAAATGCTGTCAGACTTCGGATGACAATAATAGTTGATATTATGATGAATTAATAAACTCATTTGGAGCTTTTGTTTGCTTTCAGATTGGCTTGGATACCTCTTACTGGACTTTCGTTAATGCTTTTTCAGTATTTGGGAGTATTGCAATTTACTTTGGCATCACATTTGACTTCCACAGCGCTGGAATCCACGTTCTCTTTCCTTCTGGCTTCCAGTTCACAGGTCAGTCCTTGTGGCTTATGTTTCTTCTCATCTCACGCAGCAGAACTACGGCCCAAATGTCATGGTGTGAACCTTTTCTTTCAATGAAAATGAGCTGGAACGTGACGTTGCCCAGCAGTAGGAGTCTGCAAATGAGAGCCAAGTTAAAATTGGGGGCGGGCAGCTTAAAAGAAAGGGAATGTGAGATGTGGCAGGGTGTGCGTTTGCCATGTTGCTCTGACTGTTCAGCAGAGGGTAAAACCCCAAAGTGAGATGGAGCCCAATGGTGTTAGCAGCTCTTGGAGGTGTTGCTGCAGGTCCGGGGAGGTGTAAGTAGCAGCCACTTGGATGTTTTTGCTTCCTAATTTTCCCAGTGATGAATCTTTCGTATGTTGTGTTGGATCTAAGTATCCCCCCTCAAAATAACAAGCCACATCAATTTCATGTTCTCATTTTTAAGCTGAGCCCAATTGAGAAAAAGTAGTTGCTTCTAATATAATGTTTTCCTTTGAGCTTTAGTAAGTTTCAGCTCTCTTTTATAACTTCCCGGGCGCTTTATGAATTTCAGAAGTTTATAAAGATTGACCACTGCTTAGTTTGAAAAAGTTCTGTGAGACTGGGTGTTTGGCTACTAAACGTCACTTGCCAAAGTGGCTGGGTTGTCATAGGAGTGCTTTACGGAGTCCTGTCCTCTCGTGCTGTGTTGCAGTAGTCTCGGTACCTCAGCTTGCTGCTGTGATACGCGACAGAATACCTGAACGTTGGTTCAGGAGAGAAGCTGGGGCTCTTAATATCCTGATTGTGTTTTATAACTAGTTCACATGATCGTGTCATAAACTAGTTCTTGCTCTTTTTATTCCTAGGAACTGCTCCCAATGCTCTGAGGCAGCCGTACCTCTGGCTCACCATGATTTTATCCATTGCCATTTGCTTACTTCCTGTAGTGGCACAGCGGTTCTTTGTCGCAACGATTTGGCCTTCAGAAAGCGATCGAGTGAGTGAAGTCTTGCGTTATTTGGGTCCATTTGGCATGTATTTACTGCCAGGAGTCAGTACTGGTAACAGCTTTAGGGACACCTACGTGACTGTGCCCTAGGGAGAGCAGCAGGGGACCTGGGGGGCTCGGGCCTGTGGCCAGGGTGGGTGGCAGCAGGGCTTTCCCGAGGCCGGACACAGCCCGCCTTCTGGCTGGGTGGCAGCCGTGCTGTGACGTTCTGCTGTGTAAAGCAGCGTCACTGTGGCACGTTCGGGTCTCCCAGTACCTTCCTGGTGCTTCTGAGTTCCCTTGTTCCCTGTCAGCGTAGTGGGCAGTCTCCCACTAGTCGTAGTACCCAGACTATTCTATGATTCTATATTTCTGTTTCTGACAAACTTAAAGAGAACCCCCTTGCTGAGCATTTTATGGACAGAAAAAAGCATGGGGTTGTTTCCCAGTGAGTAAACACAAAGCAGCTTTTTTTCCTGTAATCTCTAAACCGCTCTGTCTTTGTACGCCTGAAGATCCAGCGGAACCGCAAGAAGTACATGGCAGAAGAGCAGGAGTGGAAGCGCCGGCAGAGTGCCTTTCGCCGTGGGGTGTCGGGCCGTCGCTCCGCCTACGCCTTCTCCCACCAGCGGGGCTATGCCGACCTCATCGCCTCCGGCCGCAGCATTCGGAAGAAGCGGGCTCCTCTGGACGCCGTCCTGGGTGGCAGTGGGACACCAGCCAGAGACGCTCCTCAAACAAGCTGATTTTCAAAAGCTGAGAAGCTTTTTATCCCGATAATTGCACAAAAAAAAAATTTTAAACAAACTCAGGATATTTTTTTTAAACCAAATGGCATAAGGATGTGGAGAGTTTTATGCTTTATCACAGAGCTTCCTGGCTTTGGACTGCTGAGAAGGTAGAAAGGCCAAGAGTTCTCTATGGAGCTACTGATCCTGGTGCGAGGGAAATGAAGGATGAAGCCCTGGCGGTTTTTTGTTTGTTTTAAGTGATGCCTGGAATTGCGAACTTTTTTTCGTGTTTTAATAATCAGTTGGTATAAAACTGCAGCTACATTTCATACGTTGTCTTTGACCGCAGGCTGCTGAGCAGCAGGTGCCTCCTGTGCACCCTCTCATTACAGTGCACAGTCACCGCGGCAAACCCGCGCGTCAGCATTTTGAGAGGGACCCAGACATTCTTGCCTGAGCTTGCCCTGCCGAAGGTTGGGAAGTATCTGGTGACAAACTTGGGTCAGTGTCAGGTTTGATTAGGAACTCTGGCACTTGCAGGCATGGTTTCTGTTCCTGTCACTTTCACCAGCCATTGGATATACTTGCTGTGCTTGGGAGAGAGTATTTTTTTGCACCTTGTTACGCTGTTAGTCCCTTTCGAGCCAGCCCTAGGTTTCCCCTGGAACAGAGAGGCCCAGAACAGCAGTTAACCGGCCTTTGCCCACTTGCTGTCTGTCTCTCAGCCTGTCTCTCTTCCCAGCTCACGGAGTATTTATGAGCAGCTGGCACCAGTTTGTGCGTTCCCATTTGGCCACAGCCGTTCCTGGGAAACAGCCAGTTCGGATGGAACTCACTTTCCTTGCGAGCGAGTAAAACGTGTTTTTACGAGAGTCTCTTTACATTTGCATGTACTTTTACACTGCAAGTTGAGGGGAAGGGCCGTTCCGGCTGCGTTCTACCTGCTTTACCGGCGGCGGGCTGATCCGGGCAGTGCTTTGCCAGTCACCACCGCGACACCCAGCTCCTTTAACGGCGCGTACATTTCAAACCGATACCGCAAATAAATGCCCTAAACGTTACGGCGTCTCTTGTGTGCGCGACTGGGAGCGGGGTTTAAGGAGCGATGGGGATA